>UESW01005034.1:34082-161856 GCA_900491605.1 Calamus simplicifolius | reverse complement strand
GGGGGGGGGGGTGGATACCACCCTGATTTTCCACCATAGTTGAGTTAGAAATGTGCCCCGGAGAAAGGGTTCTACCCACTTCTAACTGCAAAGTACAATCCATCTTAAGATTATCAGCCCACTCGATAACTGCCTCAAATACAGTTTCAGCAAACCAAGATCCAACAGCAGGGAGGACGAAACCGACGGACTGGCCCTAAATTGCCGATTTAAGGCATGATAGAACCGAATCATTGTTACAATTTACATCCTTGGAAGACTGCCCTCCACTCACAACTCTAATTGACTCCAGACTAGAGGAACCCTTATCAGGCCCTGCTTACAATAGAGGCAGAACCCTGATCAGAGTACGGGCTGGAAGTCAGGTTATGCTTTCCCTTAGATCCTCGTTCCAAAGAAGCGATGCCTTTACCTTTCCGATTTTTCCTTTTAGAAGACGTTCGCAATGGATGGGACTCCTCAGGCCTGGCACGCTTAGAAGGACCCGGATTGTCATCTACCCGGGTAGAAGGTCTACCTTCCCAATTGGCCGCACCCAGAAGGGAAAAAGGGTTGTTAGATTTCAACTTTTGGATCATAGCAATCTGAAGTTCAGAAACTTCTGTCTGAACTTTAGCCTTCTCAATCTCCACTGTACCCTCAGCCGGCACAGACCCTTTTGTCACTGAAACCGGCACGCCCCTTGAGTCACAGAAGCCGTCACTGGATGGACCAGGCCACATCTTCTTACTAGCCAGATCAGAAGTAGGAATCATCACCTCACTGTCGGAGGTCTTGCCAGCCTTAGTGGGTCTCCGACGAGCCACCTTGTAAGGAGATAGCCAGCCCTCCACCATCTAGTCCGACTTCACAGAAGCAGATGGGGGAGGCTCAGTTGAAGCTTGGGTGGCCCTGGGAGGCATAGATGATTTCCTATGCACCGAACCCGCCGAACGATGACGTCGGGTACCCGACATCCAAGGCCCGAAGCTAGGCCCTATCGACGACTGTGCAGATGCTAGAGATGGGGATGACAGCGAACAGGGCCATTGAGGTGGATCGAGCCACAGCCTGGGTAGATGCCTTCAAGGTTTTCATACTGGAACTGCTGCCAGAAGGAGGAGCTGGAACCCTGAATACGGACACCTGGCCAGAGAGGACGCCGGAGATCCACGCGAACACAAGGTCTGGCAAATCCCCCCCTTGACAGCTGCCGAGTTGTAGAATCAGCGAACAGGAACTCACCCGCCGGCTACAAAATATCTCACAACACTACTTCGATCCAGAATTCAACAGGGAGAGAGGGCAACCTCACCCAGAGGAGGGTAGAAGACACCGCATCCATCGTCGGAACAAACTCTGGACGCCAATCTTCCATGGCTACAGGTTGTCCATTGATCACCCATGGACGGCCGAGCACCAATTCCTTTGACCCAGTGTCCTCAAATCGAAAGATATGTCATCGATTAGCTAGGCTCACCGGCTGAATGGCACCCAAAACACCTGCTCGCTGGAACTCTCTGACAAAAGCATCTGGCGGCACCCAGCGCTGGAATGTACGGGCCAGGATGGCCTTCTCCTTCCAGTAGATGCTAGTTGCCTCTAGCGTCGTAGCAGGGATACGAACAACCTCTGGGAAGCGGCCCTCCAGCTCACAAACCTTAGCCGGTGATGGGGAAGATGACACCCAGACGAAGCCGGACGTCTGGCCCCTGTTCCATGCCTTTTGAGCAGCAGAGTCACCAATCTCAGCCATTGGAGAAGAGGGACCAAGCAGGACGACCACCCAAGGAGGAGAGATCGCCGGAAAAGCATGACACACCGGAGATCAGGCGAAAAACCACCGCACTACACTAATCTTAAAGCAAACAAAGCCACAAGCGCCGAAGCCCGCACTGCACGAAATTTAAAGCATGCACACGGTATTCTTTAGTAAAGGCAAAAGAGTAGTTCGCTCTGTGACCACCGCGCAGCTGCGTAATGCTACATTTCAATATCCCATCCAAACACAACTTAAAACTTTATTGATGAGTATTTTATAAAAATGGAATCTATACATATGTATGTATATATTTACATATATAGCTTTTTCAGAGTGATAAGAAGAAGGAAGATGGAAATGGTCTTGTAATTCGAGATTGAAAATCTATTTAAAGAAACTAAACAATTATCGTACCACCCCTTCTTTTCTTTAAGTAGAAATTTATATAATTAGTAAAAGAATTAAAGTAGTAAATATAGGATAATTTACTTTATTAAATAAAGGGGATATGATAGTGAGACGTGTGCCTCTTTTACTAAAGCTTGTAATGTATTTGACCTTTTTTTAACCTGCATGCATACATATATGGACATAGAATGTTCATAGTGATAAGTGGAAGAAAGATAGAGATGGATTTTAGAATCAGGGATTGTAAATCTATTTAAAAAAATCCACTAAGGATTTGCCTGACTATCACCTCTCATGATCTTCAAAAATTTAGTATAATTAATAAAGGCATTAAAGTAGTGAATACATGATAATTTGCTTTATTAAATAAGGGGATCTAGATTGTGAGGGGTGTATTTTATAAGGGGCATATTTTTATGCTAAAGTGTTTATAGGGATGGTATATATCTAATCTTCTTTTAGTTGGATTTGTTGCTTCCATGCATGTGATAAATATCAATTGGTGCTAATTTTTTTTTTAAAAAAGGTAAAACCAATAATTTGCCAAAGATATTTCATCATGATAATGGCAATGGAGCTAATATATCATTATCCCATGTAGGATCAAAATAATATAATAAAAGAGATAATTATTAGCCCTATGCTAACTCTATTAAGCAGGGAATCATTTCAAATTTGATGTTGAAAAAGAGCTTCAAAACTTTAATTTTGAGTATTTTATATAAAAGGGACATATATATGTGCATACATAATATTTAACCTTTTGGGCTAGTCTAGCATAGAATATAAGGCCTAGTCCATTTGAACAACCTACTCGAATAAAAAAAAAGAAAAAAAAGGAAAAATAAAAGAAAAATAAAAAATTTTCATGTTGACTCACCCTAAGTTGATTCGAGCAAAGCTAAGAATAAGGCTAAACCTTTTCCTAGTTTGAGAAGGAATACTAGATGTTCGATTAGCTAGAAAGATTAGATGCTTACTCAATATGAATGTCTAATTACTCAGATTATACCCGAGTCATTTGCTAACAATAAGAAGCCTTGATAAGTAATTTAGTGGTCCTAATTAATTGACAATTATTGGTAATATGAGGAAGAAGATGATGGAATATCCAGCAACTCCTTGTGTCTGTCTTGATTATAGATTAGTTAATTCTTAAGTAAAGATGCTAATGAGTTTGATGCTATAATTTTCTCATTTAATAGTGGTTTTGATACATCAAATTAGAAGGGATGAAATTTTTTAATCCTTTCATATATTTATTTTCTATAAGGATAGGATAAAATTTTATCCCACAAAATAATTAATTTTGTTGAAGGAAGATTAACATATCATATCAAAGTAGGCGATTTTATTTTATTCTATCTATCTACTATTTTATTCTCTTTTTACCTTTAACCTCAGTAATAGCTACTATTTTTTTTAAGAGTATAATTATCAAATAAGAAATATATATGTAAAATTTTATCTAATCATATCTAACATCAAATATATATGTATAATTTTATATAATCATATCTAACATCAAATACAACATGGAATAATTTTTATTTTATCTATTTTTTTATTGTACTGTACTAAACATAAGATAGTATATTTTTTATCATATCTGGTCCTTTCTATAATATTATCCTTCTTTTATCCTATGTAATAAAAACAACCTAAAGATATCAAACTGTCAACTACCAGTGTTTGTAGTTTATCTATGCTTTAGCATTTGCCATTAATATTTTATATTTTTTCTATATTTTATCACTAAAGTGCAAGTAGATGAGATCATAGGTATGACTAATTGGCCATATGAATTTAGAAGCCTCCTTTCCTTGGAAGAGCTTGGCATTACGCTCTAACCATCTAAATGTGGGGTTTGAAGATAGGCTTGGGTTCATAAAATTTCATAAATTTCGATTAAACTTAGGTTGTGATTGGATCAATGAATGAGTTTTCAATAATGCAATTGGGCAGAGCCCCAGGCTAAAAGCAATGTAATATGAATTCCATCATGCTCACATATTTTGCATACTTACATCTTGCCATGCATTCATTTATTTTAATTTTTTGAGATGTGATCCATTAATTTCCTAAGATATGCTTCAATTGCAGTATGGAAAATGGCGTAATTATATTGGTTAAAAGTGATTTAGCTTGGTCTGAGGGCTCAAGAAATCCTAACACTAGCTAAAAATTACTAATCTTAAACCCAACCCAACAAGAGGTTCACCTTGGCCACTCAAATGCACACTCGACTCAACATTGAAATTTTCAATCCAAACACATTCTGGAATGCCAAGCTGCAACTAGGTTGAATTAGATGCTAGCTAAAGAAAATTGAACTATACTTGTGTTTGCTTGATTTAGAGCCTAAAATAAGTAAGGCTTATTCCACAAATTTGTGCTGATTTGGATATACTATATAGGGTACACAAAAGCTATCAAACCAAATCCAACCCAACTTGAAAACTTCTCCAAATTAAAAGCTTGAAATTAGGGTTCAAGCTAGGTTAACTTATGGTCTACCTCTGCCAAGCTGCACTATTAAGTTTTGACTGGAATAACTTTAGTAATTCAAATAAAACATATATCCATGTGATATTAAATGTGTTAGAATTCAAGTTTAATTTGTGCCCCTCAATGCCAAAGTGGTCAAACTTAAGCTAGGGTTTGCCATGCCCCAAACCCTCGTGTAGGTCTGGATCATGATAATCTACCATATACAAGTATGCAGGGCATCTTAAAACACATAATTTAACTAATCAATGATCCAAGTTATAAATAAAAAGATGTTTAAATAGCTAAACGAGAGAAACTTTAAGTTTAAAATTTTAATCAAATAGAGTTTACTGCAGAACGATAAATCGGGATTCCAGTGAATTTATTGTGCCGGCAAATGTGGAAAAGTTATCCACACAATTTTTGCATATCAAATTTAATGCATGGATTAAAAAAAAAAAAAAGCTTGGACGATGCATGGAGATTCTTGAAATGAAATCTTGAAAAGAAATGAAAAGAAAAGAAAGTCCAGATACGGATGCTGACATTTTATGCTGGACTTAATTTGTGAGGCTTTTGTCAGTGTGCATGGGTTTAAAGGCACCCTCGATTCTCCTACAAAGGAAGCTTTAATTTCGCCTTCCATGACTTTGGTTTCAGGACAGCCTTTTTGAACTTTGATTTCTTGTTTAGCTGCGTTCATCAGTGACCTAAACTTTTTTACTTGTTACGGTGATTTGACATGAGCGTAAAGGAGATGGAACCTGTATACTCGTGTGTAATTTTTCTACTTTTTTAAAGGTTTTTGGTGAGGATTTTTTTAAAAAAAATATATTTAGAATTATTAATTTATAAAAAATAAATTAATAATTTTAAAAATAAAAATTATTTAAAATAAATGAAGCTAAATTATTGAGACCAATAAAATATGAGAGATGATAAAATTTAATGTGGCATGCAAAGAGTAGTCAAATTTGATACGAAATAAATAGATTTAAATTAATCTTAAATAAATGAATTTATATTGTTGGATATCAAACAGTCGTGCGGTATTACAAATTATCAAGTAAATCCTACAATGATTCGTTTAAAATCTATTTAATTAATAATATATTAAATAGACAGTGTTAAGCGAATCAGATTATATCTATTCTTATTAAGTAAGTTATATCATATCGGTTTAATATTATTTATTTATTAAATGAGTTATATGCTCTATAAATTTGTATTGTATTACGTTAGCCATATAATAATTATATTTTGTTTCTTTTTGAAGTTTTGGCATGATTAGCTAATCGCATCATATTTGTATTGACTTACATATATATTATTTTATTAAAGTATCAAAGTCTTGCTTAAGACAATAATTCAAAAGATAGTTCTGTTTTAACAACCGGCTTCAACTACCATTTCAAATAAGTTCTAAATTTATATTAATAAAATTTTAATTTTTTCATTAATCTTACGTCAACCATATTTACCAGCCATACCTGCGACTTTTCACCTTTCACTCATAGACGTCACCATCGTCAACAGAAAAATTTTAACATCCTTGACATTTGCACTTAGCCAATATTAATCAACCTATAATTTTTCATCTTGTTTTTTTTTTTTTTTTTTTAATCTCCTGTGCTACACTTTGAGGTTTCTCACCCTATAAATCTTGTCATGCTACAGGAGAAGAAACGCTGAGAGAGGAAACTTGCCAAAACAAGTAACTTCCAAAATTCAGCAAGAGTTCTACTTGACACACAACCATGGTTAATTAACTGAGTACTGTTTAGTGTTTACCAGCTACGAATCAACAGAGAAGCCATATATAATCGCCGGCGTAATTAAATGGAATGGATTAGGAGTTAAGAAGGGCACCGAAACGTAATGACAATTCTTATATCCACACCGCTTACGTAGGAGTGCTAAGACCTCGAATGGATCTTTGAAAGCTACCAGCAATCTGGTGGCTTAATTAATTATCGTGTTTACGCCTTTCGGTGGTCCGCATCTGCTGCGATAACTCTAATTTTACCTGCAAACGTTTATGACCGTTGGCGAAAAGGTGTCGGTAATTGGATTGGGCATTCAACCTACGTGCCATTGAGTGACAATGATAAAGAGATGGTTAATCATGCTATCTTCATCTGTTTCAGAACTAAATAGATATGGCAAATTTCTGGTGACCGGCCCTGGGATGAAAGTGCTGCTTCTCATTATATCTCCTTTCTGGGCTTGATCAGGTAGGATTTGGACAGAGACATCCTTCAGAGAGGTATGACGAGGGTTTACATAGCTTATCAAGTCTGGTTATCCCCGAGCCGGCTTATGTTCACTGATAAATATGCTCCTTCACATAGAATTATCAGTATAGCCTTCTCCTTATCAGCTACACTTTTCATCGAACAGTTCTTGATTCTGATAGCCCTGGTCCCTGGGGTTCCTATACTGCCTTGGCAGTGTATCGGCGTATGATCTTTGTATTTTGAGAGCCCTCGCCTCTAGGATCTATCAAAATCAACTTTGATAGGAGTGTTCAAGAATGATCTGTAGGATCGACTTTTGTGATTCGAGAGTCGGATGGTGCGATATTAGCAGCTAGTGAATTCGGTCTTCTTGACTCCTCGATGCCTCTAGCAGAGCTGTATGCCACTTCGGCTGATATTTCCTATGCCATTCGTAGCATGGACATTTCGTAGTCTTATTATTGAGAGGGATGCTAGTACTGTGATTCATTGGCTCCGTCAGGACTACTGTGATCATCTGCCTACCAACCTCTTGATTTACGACATTTGATCTCTCCTTTAGGGAGTTTACTGCTTTCAGATTCGGCACATCTATAGGGAAGCCAACTTAGCGACAGACTGGATCGCCACCAAGGGGGCCTATCATTCTGATTTTTGGAGTTGAAAGCTAGAAGACCTATGTCTTCTTGTTCTAACCTAAATTTTGTACTCTTATATATTGGGTTCAATTCATCCTATATTGATGTTATCATCCGTCTGTATAAAAAAAAAAAAAAAAGTGCCGATATTTTTTTATGTGCACCCAATCAATTACCTTCTGTGTCCTTTTTCACTTTCATTCTTTTTTAATAGAGCAAGACTCTTGGGTTCTCCATCAACTTTGCTTTCAAAGAAGAGGAATCTCAATGGACGCAAACAAAATTAACTTTTAGATGTAGTTTGATGGCATGACATGATGTGATATGATGTAGTTTGATAATTGATGCAAGCCATTGCTTCCGGGAATGGTTCGCTGGGGCTCTACGCTACTCGCGATCCCTGGCTTATTGCTTACAATCTTCAGCTTAATTTTGCTTAGACGTGACCTCGTTTGCTGAGGCTTGATGCTTCCTAGCTAGGGGCTACGATTTGAAATACTATCGCGATAAGGTAAGACCTTGTAGTTTAATCATGGTTTATGCGCTACAATAAATCTTTGCTATTTCGATGTTAAAAATATCATTTTTTAATATTAAAAAGCGTCAAAAAATATCATCGAGATGCTTCTGCACGCATCAAAATAACGGGAGTGAAGATAAAAATACCGACGCATTTGAAAAGCATCGGAATATGCCTACGCTTAAAAGCATAGGCAACCTTTAATCATGCCCGTCGGTATGATAAAAAATCTTAATGCATTTGAAAGCGTCGAAATATGCCGATGCTTTTAAGCATCGGCAAACCTTAATCATGCTGCAACGCCTTTGAAAGCATCAGAATACATCGATGCATTAAAGCATCGGCAATCTTTAATCATGCCGACGTCGGCTTAATCAAAAATTGCGACGCTTTTTAAAAGTGTCGAAATATATTGCCGCTTAAAAGCGTCGGCATATATTCTATGTTTTTTAAAAATAAAATAACAAAAAAATTTAAAAATATTATATTAAATCTGTTATATTTAAATCTTTGCAACTAAGATAAAATTTATATTAAACATGTTATATACAATATAATCATAACAAATAAAATCATTGGATTTTACTGTAGTGATGGGTCTATTGAATGACTGATACCCTATGAGAAGCTACGAAAGTGTGACTAATTTTTCTAAGGAGAGGAAAAATTATAATGTGGAATAAGAAACCAAGAACTTCATGTTGGATGGATTCATGGAACATATTGAGCTGCTAGGTAATCTACAGCGGAGGGCATACTACTCTTCCTTAAAAATCTATTGAATCTTGTAACAATGCGTCCAAATAAAGATTAAGATTGAATCGGAATGTACAAAATAATTTTTATTATTTATCAAACAATAAATATGATTAAATCAGTATGATCAGATGATCGAACTGGGGAATATAAGTGACAGAAGAATTAAAAAAAAAAAAAAAAAACTAAGCTACAGATATCATGATCACTTTAAAGTATCTTAATACTGGATTCATTTATCTTTATATTTATAATACTTTCTTTATGACCATAATTGACAGCTGTTTAAAACTTTATATGGTTTTTCTTTTAGTTTTAAGAATCATCAAAAATTTATTTTGATTTACAATGACTTTTTGTGGGCTCTGCAGTTTAAAATACCTCTTAAATCTTGACTCAATTGATCGAAAGTTAGTAACCATTGAAGGCAAGCAACTACTAGTTGATGAAAAATTATCGATTGATCTTTGGTTTTATATATAATTTTTTTTTTATATATTAGAAATATGATACCATCGAGATAATGCAATAAAGAACATCATGTTGGTTAGTCGGCTTTATGGATCATGAGCTTCTGGGCAATCCAAAGTGGACCAACGTACTCTTTCTAAAAATCTATTGAATCTTCTAACAATGTAACAAAGAGTATCGCGTTGGTTGGATCAATGGAGCACGAGCTATTGGGCAATCCAGAGTGGACTCTCTTTCTAAAAATATGCTGGATCTTCTAACAATGCAACAAAAAGAACATCATGTTGGTTGGCTCCATGGAACATGAGCTGTTGGGCAGTCCAAAGTTGACTTGCTCTTCCTAAAAATCCATTGAATCTTCAGGTACGATGCAGCAAAAGGATCCGAGGCATCTCAATGAAATTTGAATGGAAGTGGCAACTAATAAAATTAATTAGCTTGCGGTGATAAGCATTAATTGCTCAAAAAATTAGGAAGCTTATGACCCTGTGGTTGCTTTGTAAGGGAAAGGTTACGGGTTTGATGTTCTTTGATGCTAACATCAAGTGGCCGGAAAAAAAAGAAAAAAAGAAAAGAAAAGAAAAATCCATTTACAAATTTACACCATACTTCCTTCCCTTCTCCTAAGGCTAGCTGACACTAGGACTCGTTGATGATCAAACTTATATCTAACATGATGGATCTATAGGTTTAGTATGGATTCTCTAGATCTCTTGCTTGAGAATCCTTTTTCTTATCTCCTTGCTTGACCATACGTAAATTGGCATTATAAAATCAAAGAAAACACAAGCGAGGTTTAATGAACAGTTCTTTCATGAAAACACAAGAAACTTTTATTATTCTGATCTTGATCGGTGCATACAATAGATGAAAAAGTGAGTTTAGTGAATGAATAAGTGTTTACAATGAATGGATAAGTATGTGCAAAAAATAAAAGTTATAAAAATCAAATACTATCTATTGTATATACATTATATAAACAAAGAAAACACAAGAATTAAACTTTATATATCTATAGTATGCATCGATCAAAAAATATCATGTTAAATCAAATAATAAACTTTAATTAAAAATAAAATTATATTTTTAAAATAATATATATAAGCCTGATTTCATTATATTATTCATATTATATATTATAATATTTAAATTTATTTTTAAAATTATTTTAAGAAAATAAGGAAATCTTTTTATTATCCTCATTAATTACAATAAAATAGACTTCTAAAATTTTGGAGAGCTAAGATTCTTCAATTAATACATATATCTTTGCTTATGTTTGCTAATATAGGTCGTAATCTATATTTGTTAAGTAGTCATATATTGCTCTCTACATGTCTCTCTCTCTCTCTCTCTCTCTCTCTCTCTCTCTCTCTCTCTCTCTGCATCTTAATCTCATGTTTGATTTGCCTCCCAAAGTTAATGCCAGGACTTATGTTGGTGATGGTTATGCAAACGACGGTCAAGTCCAAGGTGATTTGGGGAGTTCAACTGAGAAAAATTAAATAAATAAAGTAGGAGGCCAGCTCAGCCAGGCTATAACATTGGAACAATTTGACCTCTATCAATGATAAGCTTGATAAATCAATGTGGATGGAATTCAGTTGGAAGACCAACTAATTACTTACATTGATTAAGCAAAGCGAAGCAACAGCTAAGGCCCTATTTGTAAGGATAGTAATTGGATCGAATCAAGCTAAATCACAAAGGGAGTAGGTTTAATAACGTGGGTTGGCTAAAAAAATCATGATCTAATATCCTAATATCTTTATCAAATAAGTCAGAATTTTAAACATGTACTTAATATGTTTAATAATAGGTAACATGACCTAACTTACTTAACATAATAACTAATAATAAACAGGTCAAATGTCAACTTCGAACTATTTATTTAATATTAATAGTTTGGATAAATGAGTCAACATAAACCGGTTTGATCGAACTATTTATTTAAACAGGTTAAGCACATGAAGTTTGAACCAACCTACTTAACATACAAGTCAAGACGGATTAACTTATTAAAGATAACCCAAATTCAAACTCATTTATTGCAGGTTAGATACGATTGGATAAATGGGTGGGTTCTAATATTGCCAACTCTATCTGTTTCAATGTCCCAATATATGTTAGTAAAGACTAAGGTAGTGTTTGATTTCCAAAATGCTATCTTTGGATAAGTGTACATGATGGTATTTATCTAGAAGATAGCTGAAGGGATAATCATCATTTTTTAAATAATAGCTTTGCCATCAAGGGATAGCTGAAGGGATAAGCTTGTATGTCATGTCATAGCTAGTTATATCAACATGAGCTTTTTTTTTTCTTCTTCTTTGTCTTAAGCTCTTTTTAGAATGGTTATTGGAAGGATTAATAAGAGTTGTTTCCTATCATCTCCGGTCATTTCTCAAAACAACTCAACTCTGTTGCGGAAATCAGATCAATAAACAAATCAAAGCGATAAACAAACAAAGGAACACAAAGAATTTACGTGGTTCGATCATGATGATCTACATCCACGGGCAAGGCAAACAAAGTTCCATTATCAAAAGAGGAGGAGGGCCTCAAAACCCTTTACAAAACCCTTACAGAAGTTTTCACATGTATATCTATATATATACTCCCCAAAAAAATACTTCCATAAAATAAACCCTAGCGGACCGGTTTGGTCCGGGCCCAACAAGAATATCGGGTCGGGTCAAAAAACCGGGCCCAATATAAAAATTCAAGACATATTTAACAAATCTCCACCTTGGCTTGAATTTAACAAACTAGAAGTCGAACATATTCTCCCAGCATCCCTAAGCCTACGTGAGCTAACTCGGTGTAGGAAACAAGGGATGCAACGAAAAAACATATCCACTTCAAGAAAAAACAACAATAGAACTTTCATTCACCTCGCCACCAAGCCCCAGAAGGAGCAAACCTCAAACAAGCATGCCAATCAAGTCCAAGCAATGCTTAAACTTGTTGGCGGGAACTATCTTGGTCAGCATATCAGCAGGATGTGCCATATATCTGCTCACCACACTAACTGCCTGCGCAATGTCGGGACGAGTGCATACCATAGCGTACATCAAGCTACCAACTGCACTGGAGTATGGGACAGAAGATATTGCAGCTTCCTCGACCTCTGACTGAGGTGAATGTATAGCTGAGAGTCTAAAATGTGATGCTAAAGGTGTACTGACATGCTTAGAGTTTTGCATCCAAACTTCTCAAGTACCTTCTCAATATATCTCCTCTGTGAGAGATATAACTTACCTGCTTTTCTGTCCCTCTGAATCTCCATTCCTAAGATCTTCTTGGCAGGACCAGATCTTTCATTTCAAACTCCTTACTGAGACATTTCTTCAAGATCAACACATCCGTCATGTTCTTTGCAGCAATGAGCATGTCATCCACGTATAAAAGAGATAGACAAAGGAGTTATCTGACACCTTCCTGAAGTACATGCAACTATCATAGCTGCTCCTATGATAACCGCTCCGAATCATAAAACTGTCGAATCTTTTATACCACTGTCTTGGAGACTGCTTCAAACCATACAACGATTTCTTCAATCGACATACATGATCTTCCTTGCCTTCTACATAATAGCCCTCAGGCTGGGCCATATAAATAGTCTCCTCAAGCTCACCATGCAAAAGGCTGTCTTCACATCGAGTTGCTCAAGCTCTAAGTCAAATTGAGCAACTATAGCCAGCAACACACGAATAGAAGTGTGTTTCACAACAGGAGAGAACACTTCATCATAATCAATTCCCTCCCTCTGATTGTAGCCTTTAGCTACAAGTCTTGCCTCCAATGGCTCTTTTTTCTTTAGGCAATGGCACCAAGTCCCAAGTCTGGTTCTTGTGAAGTGATTCCAGTTCTTCAGCCATAGCAACAGTCCACTTTTCTGATTCCGAACAAGTAACAGCTTCAGTATAGGTAGATGGTTCCTGAATACCCATATCTTCTGCTGTCGTAAGGGCATAAGCCACCAGATCAGAAAACCCATATTTTTGAGGGGGTCGAATCTCCCTCCTTTCTCTGCCAGTAGCAATAGAGTATGGCTGCTCCACCTCATCTTGAGCTTCCTCATCTGAACTAGAATCAATAGTAACAATTTGCTCGCTCAAATCATTTTGAGAGCTCTTTTTTCGAAGCTCGACCTGAACCTCCACCTCATTTGTATCACTCTCATGTTTTCCTGCAGACTCATCAACAGCATTCCTTTGATCTAGCATAAACTTTTCATTAAAAGTAACATCCCTACTAATAATGAATTTAGGTGAATTAGGTTCTATGCACCACAGACGATAACCCTTCACGCCATCAGCATAACCAACAAAGATACACTTCTTTGCTCTAGGTTCAAGTTTACCATCCTTAACATGATAGTAAGCAGGGCATCCAAAAACCTTTAGATTTGAATAATCACAAGGCTTACCTGACCACATCTCAAAAGGAGTCTTGCATTCAATTGCTGTTGAAGGAGAGCGATTAACCAGATAGCAAGACGTGTTAACTGCTTCAGCCCAAAAAGCCTTTTCCATGCCAGCATTAGAGAGCATGCATCTTGCCCTCTCCAATAGAGTTCTGTTCATCCTTTCTGCCACTCCATTTTGCTGTGGAGTGTACCTGACTGTACGGTGTCAAACGATACCTGCATCTGCACAGAATTCATTAAAATCACCACCACAGAACTCAAGACCGTTATCGGTCCTCAGACGTTTGATCTTCTTCCCTGTCTGATTCTCAACAAGGGCTTTCCACTTCTTGAAGGTTTCAAACACTTCACTTTTTCTTTTCAGAAAATAAACCCAAACTTTTCTGGAATAATCGTCAATAAATGTCACAAAGTAAAGAGCACCACCCTTAGATGGAACCTGTGCCGGTCCCCATAAATCAGAATGTATGTAGTCGAGTGTACCCTTCGTTGAATGTGTGCCTGTACTAAAACTGACCTTGCACTGCTTGCCAAGAACACAGT
Organism: Calamus simplicifolius; assembly: GCA_900491605.1. Classification (NCBI taxonomy): domain Eukaryota; kingdom Viridiplantae; phylum Streptophyta; class Magnoliopsida; order Arecales; family Arecaceae; genus Calamus; species Calamus simplicifolius. The sequence goes on along the minus strand of UESW01005034.1, from coordinate 147,620 downwards.
GCTCACAGAAATCTAGTGAGGATGTCTGCTCACCACATAGTAAACCACGTTTACTCAAAACTGTCATGCCACGCTCACTCATATGGCCCAAACGCATATGCCACAATTTTGTTCTATCATCAGCAGAAACAGAATTTGCTGTGCCAATCGAAGAACCCACAACTGTGCTACCCTGTAGATGATACAAGTGATTCACCTTGTTTCCTCTCATCACAACTAGATTGCCTTTGGTGACTTTTAGAGCTCCACCTCCACCTGAGTACATACACCCAATGGAATCCAAACAGCTCAAAGAAATAAGGTTTCTCTTTAAGTCTGGTATGTGCCTAACTTCAGTCAAGGTTCTCACAACTTTGTCATGGCACTTAATCTGAACAGTACCAATTCCCACAATTTGGCATACTGCATCATTTCCCATAAAAACTGATTCACCATTCAATGGTTCGTATGTGGTGAACCATTCCCTATTTGGGCACATGTGATATGATGCTCCTGTATCCATTATCCAAACATCGTTTGAAAAACTAACAACAGAGCATGTCGTAAGAACTCTGTCTGACACACTAGACTCATCTTTCTCAGCAACATTCGCCGCATCTTGACGTTGACTACGTTGCTTATCCTTTCTCTTGAGCACAGGACAATCTGACTTGTAATGTCCTTTCTTGTGACAATAGTAGCACTCAATGTTCGTCGTATCTCCAGGTGGCCTAGATTTTGAACGACCAACAGATTTCTTTCTAAAAGCTTTATCCTTCTTCTTTGCCCTACCTCTCACGAATAAACCATCTGCCTGTCTCCACTAGTATTTCCATTCAATTTTGTTCTCAATTCTGCAGAATTCAAGGATGCTTTAACATCCTCTAGAGTTATGGATTCACGTCCATAAAGCATCGAGTTCACAAAATTTTCGTATGAGGCAGGCAATGAGCATAACACGATCAAAGCTTGATCTTCATCCTCGAGTTTAATATCTAGATTTTTCATATCCATAACAATCTTATTAAACTCATTCAAGTGTTCCTTAATAGGCGTACCTTCTCGCATCTTTAGGGTATAAAGACGCTGCTTCAAATAAAGTCTCGATGTTAAAGATTTCTTCATGTAGAGACTTTCCAGTTTCTTCCAAAGACCGACCGCTGTTTCCTCATCTGCGACTTCTCGCAAAACATTGTCTTCTAGAGACAACTGGATCGCACTATGCGCCTTCTCATCCATCTCTTCAATCTCAGCCGTGGTCATGTCATCTGTATAACTATTATCCAGTGCCCTAACAGAACCCTCTCGCTTCAATAAAGCCTTCATCTTTATTCTCCATAATCCGAAGTTGTTCTGTCCATCAAATGGTGCAATCTGAAACTTCAAAGATAACATCCCAAAATTCCTAAGAACGAAACGATCTTTCCGTTTGGATTGAAGAAGTAGAAGAGATCCTGGGAACAGCTTCACGGACGGAACAGCCGCTTCCTGGCAGGTACGCCCAGCGCGTTCGGATCGGGAGGCAGGAGAAGATCCGCGATCTCTATCACAAGGAAATCCCCCTTCCGCCGCTAGTTGCCACGGCGTCCAACCCGATCAGATGAGATCGGAACAGGAATAGAGGGCTGCGCTCGCCTTCCTCCACAGCCGTCGCCGCACCACCGACGGCACGTGACGCTTGCGATCGACGAACTTGAGGAGATCGAAGGGGACGTCGTGAAACTTATTGTAGACGGGGCCGACGAAGAACAGTGGGCTGCGCTCGCCTGATGCGGCCAACGCAACGCCCTTGATAAGAATAAGAATGCCCAGAGAAGCAGAGCAATCGCACCTCGAATCAATCTTTGGGGGATCTCGAAAGGAAAGCGGAGCAGGAGAGTGGAGAAGGGAACCCTAGAAGGCTAGAATTCCGTTGACTGCCTCTCTCCCTTTGACCTCTCTTTCCTCTTGGCTTTCCGACTGATGCCCTTGGCGGCCGCGAGTTGGGGAGAAGCCAAACCCAGAAGACCGCCTCGTTCACGTCCTCCGCTTCAGCTTCGATACCCAGGACGCGATCGCCAAGGAGGTGATCTTCCTCGCCAGGTTCCAACTTTGCTAAATCCCGGGCTAACTTCTTGGACGTCTGAGCCAGCGAATCACGCTCCTTTGACAGCTCGATATTCTCCGCAAGGGAAACTCTCAGCCTGGCATCGGCCTCCTGGAATCTGCAGTCAAGATGCAAGAGCTTGTCCTGGAGCTCCGCGATCACACGATCCTTCTCTTACGCCGTTCTGTCCTTTGAAGCAGAGGAGATGCAGGCCATGAAATAGACGCGGAATAGATTTCCCTCCTCCTGTTGTCCCCGTCCAGGTCGCTGTGAGAAAGGCTCAGGGGCATGAAGACGAGGGTACTGGCTGGCCAACAACGGCGCTATCGTGGCCGATCGAAGCCGCTAGAGGAGAAGAGATGACGCGTGGTTCGATCAGAGCCAGCGGAAGAAGAAAACAGGGGAGGAGACCAAGACGAAAAAAAAATTAGGGTTAAATTTTTTTCCTTTTTTTTTCAACAAAATTGTTTCCGAACCAAAGCTCTGATACCAGTTTGTTACGGAAATAAGATCAATAAACAAATCAAAGCGATAAACAAACAAAGGAACACAAAAAATCTACGTGGTTCGATCATGATGATCTACATCCACGGGCAAGGCAAACAAAGTTCCATTATCAAAAGAGAGGAGGAGGGCCTCAAAACCCTTTACAAAACCCTTACAGAAGTTTTCACATGTATATCTATATATACTCCCCAAAAAAATACTTCCATAAAATAAACCCTAGCGGACCGGTTTTGGTCCGGGCCCAACAAGAATATCGGGTCGGGTCAAAAAACCGGGCCCAATATATAAAAATTCAAGACATATTTAACAAACTCAACTCATCTAAGCCTTTTCTCAACTATAATAGTCATTTCTCAATGGCTAATTCAAATAACTGCATCAAATAAATTGTTAGTCACTTTCTATGTCTTAATCTTCTCTTTGATTTGCTTGCTAAAGTAAATGCTAAACTTTTGTTGGCGATGGTTCCACAATGAAGTACCAAAAAGTATAAATTAATTTGATAAAAATTTTATATATAATATAAAATTTAGTCTAAACTTAGTGGGTGAAAAAAAAGGTAATATTTTCATTTTTTTAAGGTTTAGCATCAGTCTTTATGGTGTAGCTGTTGGGAAGAGTGTTGGGAAGAGGTTTTAGACATTCAACATCATCTTGCTATGTCTCTACTTCTAATCTAAGAAGAATGCAAATTTGTCAAATTAACTTGCATCAGATATACATGACCCATTCAATTATAAAACTTGGGTATCTAGGGTTTGACAATATGAATCTAGTAGAATTGATCAATTGAGCAGATTTGCCAACTCCATAAGGTCATTTCATACTCATAATGTACCATTTCATTATTTGGAGTTTAGTCCATGGAGCTCAAACTTTAACCTAAGAGAAAACCCAATTTAAGCTGCCAATTGACATTGCTTTTTTCACCCTCCTCCCCCTTCTTCACTCCCCATTAGCTTCTCAATAAGCCACCTAACCAAATTATTTAATTTTCACAATCTTGCAACTCATCAACATCCTGCTTGCATTATGAGAAAGATTGTGTTGCCACTGGTTGGATAACATAGCCGTAATCATGAACAGGGAGATTGATAGATAGAACTATCTCTATATCTTTCTATCTCTCAGCTTAGTGACCACTGTACTCAACATTCTTAACTAGTGTGGTAAGAAGTCACTAAATTATTAGCTTATATTACTTTTTTTTCTCTTTTTTCAAGTGCTTCAAGATATCTAATTTTGAAGTTTAATTCAAGATTTTTGATGAGAATGTTAGTATTCTATATCTAATATCAGATGTATTTGAACCTTTTAGACGTATAATTGAAGACTTTGCATACCCTATCATTATATTTTAGAGAATATGTAGCTTTGTCACATGGCCAACCTAGGTGATAGAATCAAGGCATGACATCACTACTGCTATTCAAGATTTGTTATGCTTGCGTGCGTTGGTAAATGTTCTGGATAAGATTATTATAACTATGCCTACTTTTGGGCCCAGAAGTTAGTCTCCATTTGAATTTGAATCAAGCTTAACATTGATAATTTATAATCCTAAGTCAATCAATTAGAACTTACATGTATGTATGCCTGTCTGACCCTCTTTATCTTTGGTTGAAGTTTTAAACCTGATCAATGAAATGTCTCATTTTCAGAAGCATCTCTCATTTACAAAAGCATCCACTTTTCTGCAGCCATATAGAAAGCGGCTTCGCATGGAATGGATAAAAAAATGCTTTTCTCGAAATTTGTTTAGAAAAGTCTTTGTATACCGTCTTCGGTGCAAGATGATCTGCATCGGGTGTGGTAATTCGTTCATGCATGGGATCTCACCAGAAGGCCCGCTCATGAATCCTGTAGTACAGACGCGCAGATCTGCATGCAAGCAAATTATCGCATCCGATGCAAGTTATTCTGTACCGAAGCGGTGTACAAAGACTTTTCCAATCTGAGACCATAGTAGGCTTTAGAGCATGCTTAGGGCCCAGCAAGCTTAAGGCCACAACTGGCTGCATGAAGGCACTTTGTTAAGCACCCTTAGTAACTAGCATTCTCCAAATATAACTTAAACTTTAACTTCCATTATGTTCTTTCATATATGGATCAATAAATAAGACTCATATTTCTCGCATCAACAACTCAACTCAGCTCATCTAACCCTTTTTCGAGCCACATGAGGTCCTATTTCTGGCATCTATTGCAAAAATATTTGTGAACATATCTTGAGTCCCGCGCGAGGAAGCTCGATCAAGACAACAGGGGTTGTTCAATGTCTTTGACTGGTTGAGTTGGGTCAGCTTTGGCATCATCGGCTGAACTCGAATCCTCATTTTTCTTCGCCCAGAGGAACAGGTAAGGCCAGCAAACATGAGAATCATTCCAGCCACGCTGCATGATCACAATAAACTTCAATTATAGCACGGAGGGAGAGGACAGGAATAAAAACCAGGTGTTTTAATTTCAAATGAGAATTTTCATTAGATTTGGTAGCAACTGGCTGTAGATCGAGTACTTAATTAATTCGCCATGTTTAAATGGTTTGATTAATTGGAGATAGATCATCTTACCTCCCCCAACTGATAAATTGTCCTAAAACTATAGCCGAGAAAACCGTGGAGCAAACCGCTTGGGCTGGAATGAAGATAGCCGCCATTACAAGGCCCTTCTTCTTGACGCCCCATGCCTGAAGAGACTGAGCGATGCCCACCGCCAGACCTCCCTGCTTGCCGTGAGAACGGTAAGCAATGATCACCGATTACAATCTTTTAATGGCATTTGGTAACTCGAATGAGATCGCCATATATATCACAATCTTAAATCACAGATAATCTTCATCCCTGAGTGATCTTAATTTATCTCTGCTGGTGAGCTAATAGTACCATAGTAGTTGATATGCTGTAGCCAAGTGTTTAGAATCGATATTCATAATTAAATCGTTTAGTGTGCTATAAGGATATATATAGGATTGCTAACCATATAATATTAAAATTATCCTAATGTATTTTTATAGTTTTCATGATAATTTATCATCAATCCATGCATCATATTTATTCTAATTAGATTAAATTATGATATTAATTTTTTAAACATTATATTATGGTATAATATTATATTTTAATTATAATAGAATTATAATATAATATAATATATTATTATTATTATTATCTTGCACTAATATAATTTTAAAATATTATAATTATATTATATTGGAACATTTTTGTCCTTAAATTTTAGCTCAAAATCAGCGTTCTAGGATCTTCCTGAATATTATCTGTCCTTGAGGATAAGTATGTAATGACCAGGCTAGGTAATGTTTTTCGAGATTAGGGTGATTGAGGATCATCGAAGTACAGCTAAATAAATGATTATCTTATGCTCATCCGAATCAATGGTGATCTTAGGCAGATCACTTCGTACCAAATGCTTCTGGTTGGTAGGAAATAGTTTTGCTCCCATTTTTTTATGTTTGATTGGAGTAAATTAAGAGGGCCACGTAGATTTTCTACTTTTCATTAGAAAATAAATATTAAGAGAGATGATATTTATTTTCTTAGAAATTTTATTTATTTTCTCAGAACTTTTTTTGGGAAATTTTTTTTTATACTTCCTTAGAATATTAGAAGAATAATATGGAATCTTAGTTTAATAAAAACCAACGGCTAAATAAAAGAAATTGAAGTAACAATCTAAAATAAAAATCTCAAGTTTAATAATAAATCTTAAATGGATGGAGATGAACAATACGTCAAGCATAACGGCGATGATGGTTATAATATGTATATCATCGGATCCTATACTTATCTTGCCTTCTCCCATGATTTGCAATATTATAATAAGAATGGAGCCTAATATGTTGGTCACAGAACACAAAGACATCAGTGCTGGAAAGTAGCGCAATGTTACAGCCTGCAATGAATTTGATCTTTCTAAGGAACGATCAGTTGTAATAATAATAATAATATTTTGATGACAAGTTTTTTGCGAACTTCATTTGGAAACTATACTTGTTCAATTTTAATTTCTTAACATGGGAAGTATGTAGAGAAACGAGAATGAGGAGTTTGGAAGCCAACAAGAAATAATTTATGGTTCATGCATGGTTTTATCTTTTCAATATTTGATCTCATCCCTCTAAAAGCTGACTCTGGTGAAACCAAACCCTCAATCCCAATTTTAGGGCTAGAAGTAGATCGAATTTGGTCAGGCTAGGCCTTAAACCAAGCCCAGAGTAAAATTTTTAAGGTTTTGGATCAAGTTCAAGCTCAATATTATTTTCTTTTTGGAAATCAAACTCAAGCCCAATCTAGGCTTAGACTGAAACTTGACCCAAAACCTAATTAGGCTAATCTGTGACAATTCATTTAAGCTAAAAAAATTGGGTTAATAGGATCAATTTTTAATTTTTAAATGCTTATATAAAAAGAAACAATATTTAAAATAATTGCATCTAATCATTTTAAAAAATTTGCTATGATAATGAGAGTTATTCTCACATAATTGATAAAAAAATTAGTATAAAATTTAAAAGGCTTATTATATTTTTAAACCTTTAAAATTGCATTCAGATCAGATTTAGGTCTGACTAAAGGCCAAATATGCTTCAGGATTTTTTAAGCTCAGGCTCTGGATCTAGTCCGAGCCAGGTCAAGCAATGATCTGAACTTGACCTAACTTTTTTTTTGTAAGCTCTAGTTTTAAATCCATGGTCCAAATTAATTTGAGCCTATCTCATGGCCTAACCTGAAATTAGACCAGCTTGATGGGTCTTGGACTAATGATCTGAGCCCACTTCCTACCCTAATTCCCTTCCCACTGGGACAAGGACTCACATCATTCAAGCAAGCTAGCAATCATGGTTAATAAAATATAAAATGTTTTACAAAATATGTATCGTGGGATCTAGATATCAATTAGTTACCTGCAAAATGGTGTAGCATGATAAGCAGACAACTGATGCAAAGATAAAGAAGCAACCCAGCATCCAGTCGTTGTGGATGGCCTGATCAGTACTGTGGTCATCCAAGGATGGTTTGAGTGATGGCGAGCTCGAAGAATTCTGCAAGAAGCTAATGGCCACGGCTCCACTCAAGCACACCAAGGTTCCCACAATCTTGACCTTAGTGTACTTGCACCTGATATCAAATCTCTCAAACCTAGAAGAACAGCAAAGCCATTTCAATTTTTATTTTTTGTGTGTGTGTGTGTGTGTGTGTGAGAGAGAGAGAGAGAGAGAGAGAGAGAGAAGAACCGGAGAAAGGCTGCAATGGCGAAAATGAGGCCAGGAGTCATGTTCATCATGGCAGCAGCGATTCCTGGTGACGTCTTCCTCGACCCAAATGTCAGAAAATATTGAAACATGGCAACCCTGAATTAAATAAACGTCAATACGTACATATTTTATTTTCATGATATGATTGTAATTAATCACGTTTATACTACTTTTATGTAGCTCAAGCTGTGAAAGATTTCTGTTGCTTTAGCTGCATGGCCAGCTTTGTCGCTCAAAATATGCATGCAAGCATATATATATATATATATATATATACATATTTTTATAAAAAATAAAATAAAAAAAATAAAAAAAAATCTATATCATTCTTAATTCTAATTGAATCCTTAGAGTTAGTTCTAACCCCTTATAACCTTCCTTATGGCCGCTAAGCTTTATATTGCATGATAGATCAAATAAAACCTCCCTTCCACTGCTCCCTCTCCAATTCTCCCGACATATTCTCTTTGTCATAGTATAATATACTATTATAAACAATAATATTATAATTCAATCTTATATCATATTATAATAAAAAAATGAAATAATGATAAAACATTATGCTGGTTGTAAAATATACTAGAGATAGTTTTAGTATTACATGATTAGTGATCCTGAATTCTTATGTCATATCAAACAAGTTAATCATAGATATTCATGGATCATTAATCATTAGGACGTAATATAACAAATATGATATGATCTTATATTATTGGAGAGCATATCACTTTAAAGGCCATTTAGTTAATCACTAGCAACAGAGTCACCAGTGATCCAATATCACCACATTTAGTATGAGATACTTCAATAATTAAAGATTGTTAGTGATCACATATTATTATATTTAGTATACCATAGGAATGAAAGGTCATCATGCAAATAATACTTTTGAAAACTTATTTGCATAATATATTTTTATATTTATATAATAATAATAATATATTATATATATATTATATAAATAAAATTAATAATATTAATATGCTATAAATATATATTATGCATTATATATTGTATTATATCACATATATTATAATATTATACAATAACAATAATTAACATTATAATAATATAATAATATCATTTTAATAAATAAAAATATAATTATTAATAATATAATATATATATATAGTTAATATATGTAATAATAATATAATATTAATAATAAAACATTATATAACATAATAATTAATATTTATATAATTATGCTATTATATATTATATATATTAATATAACAAAATATTATCATACAATTTTTATTTATTATAAATATTATATCACATTATATTATTATACTATGAGTGAGAGCTTAATAAATATAAGAATAAAGTTATTTCAAATTTTGATGAAAATCATCATCATAATGATCTAGTATTTTCACCGCTATAGGTGGAATTAGGATCATCACCCTACGCGGTGATCTTAACCTCATGATGATCGATGGTGCATAACTGTCCAAATAATAATATCAAACATGATGATTTTATCACCATTTTAAGATCACAGATGATCTTTATAGGATCACTCGTATCAAACAGTCTCTTAAGACAAATTCCTTACCCTACAAAGGCGAGCAATATAAATTGAGCAACCAAAGAGAGGCTCCATTTCGAAGGCCATGCTTTTCTGCACCACAGAAGCACACAACCAATTAATAAAATACTTAAGCCATCAAAAAAAAAAAAATTTGTTAATGCATCTATGGTTGAAAAGCAATAAAAAATAAATAAGAAAAAAAATGACTACAAATTCATGACATACCTCTCAAAAATTATTGCGAAGGGGAGAAGGATGATGGCTATGCTCAAGCACCATGACGCTACAAGAAACAAAGGTTTAAAGCCAAGGTTTAGAATCCAAATCAAGGCCACATTCTGGAACCCACAGAAGAGTTGTGCTAAGAATATAGCTGAGATGATTGGAAATTCATTCCAGAACCCCCCTGTAGCGGATCCCAGCTTCTTCATAGTGACAAAGGAGAAGAACGAATAAGAACATGGGTCTTAGAACTGAGATTGAAGACCAATTTAAAGAACCACCTGGATCGAGCATCACCCTTCCATATCTTTTGAAAAAGAAAGAGATAAAAGCAAGATTTTGAGTGAATCATAACAAGATTTTGACTGGATAATAGCTAGATTTTGAGTTGACATTAAAATTTTTAAAACAACTAAGAATAATAGTTTGTAAAGATTTTGTGATAATAGAGCCAAGGGAGCCTAAGAACCTCCCATTACGTACACGTGAGATCAAAGTAGCAAAATATTAACTCTACTGTTGTAGGAATCATGCATTTTGAACTTTATACTAGAGAAGAACTTTAAGGGTGTGCTTGGATCGAAAATTTATAGAAGGAATTTAATTTGAAACGAGGATCTAGAATTTCAAAACCAAAATTTTCTCTTTTTGGCTACTCTTAAGGGGATTTCTAAAATCTCATTGAATTTATAAATCCATTAAAGTGGTCATCTACAAATTCCACCTTTAAATGTCTCATTGATAAATCTTTCCTAAAAATCCACATGAAAGTAGTCAAAATATTGAATTTTGTTTACCTACCAAAAATATTTACATAAATATTACAAAATTTCTTTTACATAAATATTTATTTTAAATAATTTTATAATTTTATTTTATTTATTTTATATATTTATTAAATATTTTATTTAAAATGTTAATACTTTATTATTAATATTTACATAAATAATATTATTATTATTACGGAAATATAATTAATTAATTAATATCATATAAATAAAATAAAAACTATTAAAAATAATAGTATTTATCAATAACATATTTATTAAATATATTAATAATAATATATTTTGCTAATATAAATATTATTAAATTAAAATATTTACGTAATTTAACTAAAATTTAATTTTAGTATGCAATTAAAATTTTTTATTTTATCATAATAAATATTTATAAATATTTTTGGTCAATTTATATATTTGTATAAATATTTTATAAGATAAATGTATTGTTAATTAATAAAAAATATAAATTTAATTAAAAGCATTTCTAATATTATTATAAATATTTTATTTTACTATTAAATTTGTTAATATTAAAATATTTATGTAACATTATTTGAGTTTATATAAATATTACAAAATAATATTTATAGAAACCTTTACATCCTTAGATTAAATTTCATTTTCAAGGGCAGCTATCCTAATAGAAAATATGTGAAATTCTGAAATTCTAAAATGCTACATTTTAAAATGCTATATTTTTTTTGGTACAGACGGACGATCGCACAAACCTCGTGCGAGTCAGCCTAGAGATGTCAGAGTACAAAATCTGCTGAAGAGCAGAGGGACAGAGGTCACCTTGCTTCCACATCCAAAAACCTCCATGGTAGGCCATAGCCGCCGTGACCCAATCTGTCGCAGAATTAGCTTTCCAGTAGATGTGCCGGATGTGGATGTTATGAACACCTCGAAAAGCAGTTTGAATATCCCGAGCGAAGCCACCGAATAACAGAGAGAGAATCTCCCTTAATAACCAGGCATTGCACATGAAGCTGCCTAGCAGCATGTGAGATATCAGCCCATGCTGCATACAGCTCAGTCATGGGAACAGAAGAATCAAGGGAGCCTAAACCATCTGCCACCAACAAGGCTCCATCAATCCCACGAATAATAAATGCAGACCTAGCAAGTCTACCTCGAATACTTCCATCAAAGTTGATTTTTATAAACCCTGAAGGGAGGGCTCCTAAGAGATGTAAACCGTCCGACGGTTCGTTGTCGAAACAGCAGGGGAGTCCCAATGGCCAAGGTAGTAAGAATCAGGACCAGTGAGGAGAAGTGCACTCTCAACAACCATAGATCTGACCTTCCGCTCTAAACTGTAAGGGGAGATAATCTCATCAGAAAAGATACGTAGATTTCGCAACAGCCAGATCTGATAGGCAGTAATAGCCCAAAGGACGCTGCGCTGTATAGTGGTCCTCTGGAGAGCATCAAGAAAAGTAGGACACGAGGATCCAGACTCATCCACTCTGCAGTAATAACTCATCCTCGTCCAAATCCCGCTCAAAATGGGACAAGTGAAAATGGCATGATCAATAGTCTCCTCCTCCTGCTCACACAGCGGACACATCGCCTCTATATGAAGACCCCTTCTCGACAACATAGAGCAAGAAGGAAGACAGCTCCACAAGATTTTCCAAATGAATAATTGGACTCTGGGATGAACGGAGAGCTTTCATATCCACTTCGCATCCCGCGAATCCTGGGGTTGAGGTCTAAATACCTCAATGAGGTCTGTAGTAGGGGCCCTGGAGAGACAACATCTCCTCCATAACCTCATATCAGGAATGTGACCGAAGGTGAGAGGAATGGAAAGAATCCGCCGAGCAAGCTCCTCCCCGAATAATCTGGTCACCACAGGGGTATTCCAAGAGGAGGGATCTTGGATGATGAGATCCTTCACTCTCATATGATGCGGAACATCCATACTAATGAAGGATGGCCAGCGAGAAAGGGGAGATCAGAGATCCATCTATCCTGAACAATATCGACTGAGGAGCCATCACCAATCATCCACAATATATTGCTCAGAATAGACGGAGCATGACGACAAACCTCCTTCCAAAAGAAAGAATGATGCCGAGTAGGTGGAGAATCCATAACAGGAGACCAGTCACCATATCTAGCTCTCATAAAAGAACTCCAAAAAGTGAGGATCAAGGAGAAATCTCGAAGCATGTCTCGCCATCAACGCATCTCTCCTCACCAGCAGGGACTGAATGCCAAGACCACCTTCATGCAAAGGCGTACAAATCAAATCCCAGGCCTGAAGATGAATGTCATGCCCATCTTGCATAGAAGCCCACAAAAAGTCTCTGAACCAACGCTCTATCCTCCGCAAACAAGTGATGGGGACCATAGCATTAGAAAGAAAATGCATAGGAAGGAATGTAAGGACAGAGCGAATGAGTGTGATCCTGGCCATTATGGATAACCCGGTGACCTGCCAACCATCAATCCTCTCCCGAATACGACGCTCCAGAGTAGTGAAATCACTGATACGAGGATGCCTCCCCAACACTGGAACTCCCAAATATGATAGCCCATCAACCTTAGTGAAGATGCCCAGCACTTGGTGAATGGCTTCCCTGGTAGACCTGGTGGTCTTAGGACTGAAACAAATAGTGGACTTTTCTAAATTGACCTTCTGCCCCGAAGCACGACAGTAGCTCTGTATAATAGAGGCATAACCAGCAGCATTATGAAGAGACGCCTGACCCAGAAGAATACAGTCATCTGCAAAAAGAAGGTGAGAGACAGGGGGTCCCAAAGGGCCAGCCAAAAAGGGAGCGATACGACAGTCCTGCTGAGCCTGATGAAAAGTGTGGGATAGATCGTCTGCAGCCAGGACAAACAGAAACGGGAATAAAGGGAAACCCTATCTCAGACCCACTGAATACAGGACATAATCCAATCTATGAATAGGTCATGAAAACCGAACTCAATCAAAGTTCGATGCAGAAAGGCCCAACTCAACCTATCGTAGGCACGCTCCATATCAAGCTTGACTGCCATAAGACACTGCCTGGGCGAAGCTCTCTGAAGATCATACATAAACTCTTGTGTAATAAGAACATTATTGGAAATGCTCCGACCTCTTATGAAAGCCCCTTGTTCAGCAGATATGAGCTGAGGAATCACCATCCGCAACCAGGATACAAGAAGTCGGGCACAAACATTATATAGAGTAGTGCACAGGCTGATCGGACGAAAGTGATGAGAAGAAGAAGCATCAGAACGCTTTGGCACAAGAGTAACAAGAGTACGATTCCAATCAGCAAGAATAGATTTGGAGAGAAAAGTACTCTGAATAGCCTGAGTAACCTCATGACCAACAATGTCCCAGTAATGACGAAAGAACAATGGCAGAAATCTATCAGGCCTAGGCGCCTTATCAGGCCCGAGGTCCCATAAAGATACGGATCTCCTCAGCCATGATTTCTCTAGTCAAGAGGTCATTTTGGTGATCAGTGACCTTCTTGGTAGGCGAACCCGGACCACAGGAGCCCAATGCCAGATAACTCCGTCCATCGACTGGAAGAACTAAAGTAACTGATCACGGATAACAACAGGATCGTCCTAAGGATTGCCCTCCTCATCAACTAAACTTCGAATCCTATTAGCTGCCTGGCGCTTCAAAGTAGTCTGATGAAAAAACCTAGTGTTGCGGTCTCCTTCCCGGATCCATTGAACCCTAGATCGCTGTCTCCAATAAGACTCCTGTTGCAAAAGAAGGGAGTGGTGAATAGCAAGCTTGGAGCGAAGAGTGGAGAGGTCAAGAATAGAGAGAGCCATCTCGGTCCTCCCTAGCTTGGATAACAGCAATGTCAGCTTCAGCCTGCTCAATCTGTCTCACTAAATGGCCAACCTCAATTCTATTCCATCTAGAAAGCCGGCGCCTAGCCAACTCCAACCATCTAGATAGACGGTAAATGACACTACCTCTCATAGGCAAGTGCCAGACCTGGGTTATGATAGCTCGAGCCGAAGGGTAGAAAGTCCAAAATTGTTCAAATCTAAAATGTCACCATTGATGAATAACCAAATCAGTGGAAATCAAAATGGGACAGTGATCAGACGCAATCCTGGACAGATGAGTAATAGTGGCAAAGGGAAACATCTAAGCCCACTGAGCAGTAGCCAAGGCTCTATCCAACCGTTCCCAAACTCGAGCCGAACCCTGGCGATTGTTACACCAGGTGAATTGGGATCCAGAGAAGCCCAGATCCAATAACCGAGCAGAGGAATTAAACGATCTAAACTCAGAGATGTCAGCTGAATCAGTGACCCATCTACCACCTTTCTTTTCATTAGCAGCAACAATACAATTAAAATCACCAGTCAAAATAGACGAGATATCCTGATGAAGGAGGGAGAGAATCTTTGCCCAAAGAACACACCTTTCCCTAAAATCAGTGCTGGCATAACTCTCCGAGAGGAGCCAGGGGTCAGAAGACCCTTCTGAGACAAAAAGAGCAACCTACTGATTACACTGATGAAAGGCGTTCACTGACACCGAAGAATGGTGCCAAAAAGCAACAATCCCTCCAGATAGACCCTCGGACTCCACAACATATGAAGACCAAGACCTGGCAGCCTGTCTTCGAAATCGGACCAAACTATCTCCCGATAATCAGGTTTCCGTTAGAATACATATATCAAAATTATGAATATGCAACAATCTACCAAAAGAGGATCGAAAAGATGGTTTTCGAGCTCCTCTAACATTCCAAATAAGGATTTTCATTTACTATTGGGGGGGGGGGGGTGGATACCACCCTGATTTTCCACCATAGTTGAGTTAGAAATGTGCCCCGGAGAAAGGGTTCTACCCACTTCTAACTGCAAAGTACAATCCATCTTAAGATTATCAGCCCACTCGATAACTGCCTCAAATACAGTTTCAGCAAACCAAGATCCAACAGCAGGGAGGACGAAACCGACGGACTGGCCCTAAATTGCCGATTTAAGGCATGATAGAACCGAATCATTGTTACAATTTACATCCTTGGAAGACTGCCCTCCACTCACAACTCTAATTGACTCCAGACTAGAGGAACCCTTATCAGGCCCTGCTTACAATAGAGGCAGAACCCTGATCAGAGTACGGGCTGGAAGTCAGGTTATGCTTTCCCTTAGATCCTCGTTCCAAAGAAGCGATGCCTTTACCTTTCCGATTTTTCCTTTTAGAAGACGTTCGCAATGGATGGGACTCCTCAGGCCTGGCACGCTTAGAAGGACCCGGATTGTCATCTACCCGGGTAGAAGGTCTACCTTCCCAATTGGCCGCACCCAGAAGGGAAAAAGGGTTGTTAGATTTCAACTTTTGGATCATAGCAATCTGAAGTTCAGAAACTTCTGTCTGAACTTTAGCCTTCTCAATCTCCACTGTACCCTCAGCCGGCACAGACCCTTTTGTCACTGAAACCGGCACGCCCCTTGAGTCACAGAAGCCGTCACTGGATGGACCAGGCCACATCTTCTTACTAGCCAGATCAGAAGTAGGAATCATCACCTCACTGTCGGAGGTCTTGCCAGCCTTAGTGGGTCTCCGACGAGCCACCTTGTAAGGAGATAGCCAGCCCTCCACCATCTAGTCCGACTTCACAGAAGCAGATGGGGGAGGCTCAGTTGAAGCTTGGGTGGCCCTGGGAGGCATAGATGATTTCCTCTGCACCGAACCCGCCGAACGATGACGTCGGGTACCCGACATCCAAGGCCCGAAGCTAGGCCCTGTCGACGACTGTGCAGATGCTAGAGATGGGGATGACAGCGAACAGGGCCATTGAGGTGGATCGAGCCACAGCCTGGGTAGATGCCTTCAAGGTTTTCATACTGGAACTGCTGCCAGAAGGAGGAGCTGGAACCCTGAATACGGACACCTGGCCAGAGAGGACGCCGGAGATCCACGCGAACACAAGGTCTGGCAAATCCCCCCCTTGACAGCTGCCGAGTTGTAGAATCAGCGAACAGGAACTCACCCGCCGGCTACAAAATATCTCACAACACTACTTCGATCCAGAATTCAACAGGGAGAGAGGGCAACCTCACCCAGAGGAGGGTAGAAGACACCGCATCCATCGTCGGAACAAACTCTGGACGCCAATCTTCCATGGCTACAGGTTGTCCATTGAGCACCAATTCCTTTGACCCAGTGTCCTCAAATCGAAAGATATGTCATCGATTAGCTAGGCTCACCGGCTGAATGGCACCCAAAACACCTGCTCGCTGGAACTCTCTGACAAAAGCATCTGGCGGCACCCAGCGCTGGAATGTACGGGCCAGGATGGCCTTCTCCTTCCAGTAGATGCTAGTTGCCTCTAGCGTCGTAGCAGGGATACGAACAACCTCTGGGAAGCGGCCCTCCAGCTCACAAACCTTAGCCGGTGATGGGGAAGATGACACCCAGACGAAGCCGGACGTCTGGCCCCTGTTCCATGCCTTTTGAGCAGCAGAGTCACCAATCTCAGCCATTGGAGAAGAGGGACCAAGCAGGACGACCACCCAAGGAGGAGAGATCGCCGGAAAAGCATGACACACCGGAGATCAGGCGAAAAACCACCGCACTACACTAATCTTAAAGCAAACAAAGCCACAAGCGCCGAAGCCCGCACTGCACGAAATTTAAAGCATGCACACGGTATTCTTTAGTAAAAGGCAAAAGAGTAGTTCGCTCTGTGACCACCGCGCAGCTGCGTAATGCTACATTTCAATATCCCATCCAAACACAACTTAAAACTTTATTGATGAGTATTTTATAAAAATGGAATCTATACATATGTATGTATATATATTTACATATATAGCTTTTTCAGAGTGATAAGAAGAAGGAAGATGGAAATGGTCTTGTAATTCGAGATTGAAAATCTATTTAAAGAAACACTAAACAATTATCGTACCACCCCTTCTTTTCTTTAAGTAGAAATTTATATAATTAGTAAAAGAATTAAAGTAGTAAATATAGGATAATTTACTTTATTAAATAAAGGGGATATGATAGTGAGACGTGTGCCTCTTTTACTAAAGCTTGTAATGTATTTGACCTTTTTTTAACCTGCATGCATACATATATGGACATAGAATGTTCATAGTGATAAGTGGAAGAAAGATAGAGATGGATTTTAGAATCAGGGATTGTAAATCTATTTAAAAAAATCCACTAAGGATTTGCCTGACTATCACCTCTCATGATCTTCAAAAATTTAGTATAATTAATAAAGGCATTAAAGTAGTGAATACATGATAATTTGCTTTATTAAATAAGGGGATCTAGATTGTGAGGGGTGTATTTTTATAAGGGGCATATTTTTATGCTAAAGTGTTTATAGGGATGGTATATATCTAATCTTCTTTTAGTTGGATTTGTTGCTTCCATGCATGTGATAAATATCAATTGGTGCTAATTTTTTTTTTAAAAGGTAAAACCAATAATTTGCCAAAGATATTTCATCATGATAATGGCAATGGAGCTAATATATCATTATCCCATGTAGGATCAAAATAATATAATAAAAGAGATAATTATTAGCCCTATGCTAACTCTATTAAGCAGGGAATCATTTCAAATTTGATGTTGAAAAAGAGCTTCAAAACTTTAATTTTGAGTATTTTATATAAAAGGGACATATATATGTGCATACATAATATTTAACCTTTTGGGCTAGTCTAGCATAGAATATAAGGCCTAGTCCATTTGAACAACCTACTCGAATAAAAAAAAAGAAAAAAAAAAAAAAAAAAAAAAAAAAAAAAAAAAAAGAAAAAAAAAAATTTTCATGTTGACTCACCCTAAGTTGATTCGAGCAAAGCTAAGAATAAGGCTAAACCTTTTCCTAGTTTGAGAAGGAATACTAGATGTTCGATTAGCTAGAAAGATTAGATGCTTACTCAATATGAATGTCTAATTACTCAGATTATACCCGAGTCATTTGCTAACAATAAGAAGCCTTGATAAGTAATTTAGTGGTCCTAATTAATTGACAATTATTGGTAATATGAGGAAGAAGATGATGGAATATCCAGCAACTCCTTGTGTCTGTCTTGATTATAGATTAGTTAATTCTTAAGTAAAGATGCTAATGAGTTTGATGCTATAATTTTCTCATTTAATAGTGGTTTTGATACATCAAATTAGAAGGGATGAAATTTTTAATCCTTTCCTATATTTATTTTCTATAAGGATAGGATAAAATTTTATCCCACAAAATAATTAATTTTGTTGAAGGAAGATTAACATATCATATCAAAGTAGGCGATTTTATTTTTATTCTATCTATCTACTATTTTATTCTCTTTTTTACCTTTAACCTCAGTAATAGCTACTATTTTTTTAAGAGTATAATTATCAAATAAGAAATATATATGTAAAATTTTATCTAATCATATCTAACATCAAATATATATGTATAATTTTATATAATCATATCTAACATCAAATACAACATGGAATAATTTTTATTTTATCTATTTTTTTATTGTACTGTACTAAACATAAGATAGTATATTTTTTATCATATCTGGTCCTTTCTATAATATTATCCTTCTTTTATCCTATGTATAAAAACAACCTAAAGATATCAAACTGTCAACTACCAGTGTTTGTAGTTTATCTATGCTTTAGCATTTGCCATTAATATTTTATATTTTTTCTATATTTTATCACTAAAGTGCAAGTAGATGAGATCATAGGTATGACTAATTGGCCATATGAATTTAGAAGCCTCCTTTCCTTGGAAGAGCTTGGCATTACGCTCTAACCATCTAAATGTGGGTTTGAAGATAGGCTTGGGTTCATAAAATTTCATAAATTTCGATTAAACTTAGGTTGTGATTGGATCAATGAATGAGTTTTCAATAATGCAATTGGGCAGAGCCCCAGGCTAAAAGCAATGTAATATGAATTCCATCATGCTCACATATTTTGCATACTTACATCTTGCCATGCATTCATTTATTTTAATTTTTTGAGATGTGATCCATTAATTTCCTAAGATATGCTTCAATTGCAGTATGGAAAATGGCGTAATTATATTGGTTAAAAGTGATTTAGCTTGGTCTGAGGGCTCAAGAAATCCTAACACTAGCTAAAAATTACTAATCTTAAACCCAACCCAACAAGAGGTTCACCTTGGCCACTCAAATGCACACTCGACTCAACATTGAAATTTTCAATCCAAACACATTCTGGAATGCCAAGCTGCAACTAGGTTGAATTAGATGCTAGCTAAAGAAAATTGAACTATACTTGTGTTTGCTTGATTTAGAGCCTAAAAATAAGGAAGGCTTATTCCACAAATTTGTGTTGATTTGGATATACTATATAGGGTACACAAAAGCTATCAAACCAAATCCAACCCAACTTGAAAACTTCTCCAAATTAAAAGCTTGAAATTAGGGTTCAAGCTAGGTTAACTTATGGTCTACCTCTGCCAAGCTGCACTATTAAGTTTTGACTGGAATAACTTTAGTAATTCAAATAAAACATATATCCATGTGATATTAAATGTGTTAGAATTCAAGTTTAATTTGTGCCCCTCAATGCCAAAGTGGTCAAACTTAAGCTAGGGTTTGCCATGCCCCAAACCCTCGTGTAGGTCTGGATCATGATAATCTACCATATACAAGTATGCAGGGCATCTTAAAACACATAATTTAACTAATCAATGATCCAAGTTATAAATAAAAAGATGTTTAAATAGCTAAACGAGAGAAACTTTAAGTTTAAAATTTTAATCAAATAGAGTTTACTGCAGAACGATAAATCGGGATTCCAGTGAATTTATTGTGCCGGCAAATGTGGAAAAGTTATCCACACAATTTTTGCATCTCAAATTTAATGCATGGATTAAAAAAAAAAAAAAAGCTTGGACGATGCATGGAGATTCTTGAAATGAAATCTTGAAAAGAAATGAAAAGAAAAGAAAGTCCAGATACGGATGCTGACATTTTATGCTGGACTTAATTTGTGAGGCTTTTGTCAGTGTGCATGGGTTTAAAGGCACCCTCGATTCTCCTACAAAGGAAGCTTTAATTTCGCCTTCCATGACTTTAGTTTCAGGACAGCCTTTTGAACTTTGAATTCTTGTTTAGCTGCGTTCATCAGTGACCTAAACTTTTTTACCTGTTACGGTGATTTGACATGAGCGTAAAGAAGATGGAACCTGTATACTCGTGTGTAATTTTTCTACCTTTTTAAAGGTTTTTGGTGAGGATTTTTTTAAATATATATATATATATTTAAAATTATTAATTTATAAAAAATAAATTAATAATTTTAAAAATAAAAATTATTTAAAAATAAATGAAGCTAAATTATTGAGACCAATAAAATATGAGAGGTGATAAAATTTAATGTTGCATGGAAAGAGTAATTAAATTTGATACGAAATAAATAGATTTGAATTAATCTTAAATAAATCAATTTATATTGTTGGATATCAAATAATCGTGTGGTATTACAAATTATCAAGTAAATTCTATAATGATTCGTTTAAAATCTATTTAATTTAATATATTAAATACATTGTGCTAGGCGAATCAGCTTATATCTATTTTTATTAAGTAAGTTATATCACATCGGTTTAATATTATTTATTTATTAAATGAGTTATATGCTCTATAAATTTGTATTGTATTACGTTAGCTATATAATTATATTTTGTTTCTTTTTGAAGTTTTGGCATGATTAGCTAATCGTATCATATTTGTATTGACTTACATATATATATATATATATATATTTTATTAAAATATCAAAGTCTTGCTTAAAATATCAAAGTCTTGCTTAAGACAATAATTCAAAAGATAGTTCTGTTTTAACAACCGGCTTCAACTACCATTTCAAATAAGTTCTAAATTTATATTAATAAAACTTTAATTTTTTTCATTAATCTTACGTCAACCATGTTTACCAGCCATACCTGCGACTTTTCACCTTTCACTCATAGACGTCACCATCGTCAACAGAAAAAATTTAACATCCTTGACATTTGCACTTAGCCAATATTAATCAACCTATAATTTTTCTTCTCCTGTGCTACACTTTGAGGTTTCTCACCCTATAAATCTTGTCATGCTACAGGAGAAGAAACGCTGAGAGAGGAAACTTGCCAAAACAAGTAACTTCCAAAATTCAGCAAGAGTTCTACTTGACACACAACCATGGTTAATTAACTGAGTACTGTTTAGTGTTTACCTGCTACGAATCAACAGAGAAGCCATATATAATCGCCGGCGTAATTAAATGGAATGGATTAGGAGTTAAGAAGGGCACCGAAACGTAATGACAATTCTTATATCCACACCGCTTACGTAGGAGTGCTAAGACCTCGAATGGATCTTTGAAAGCTACCAGCAATCTGGTGGCTTTATTAATTACCGTGTTTACGCCTTTCAGTGGTCCGCATCTGCTGCGATAATTCTAATTTACCTGCGAACGTTTATGACCGTTGGTGAAAAGGTGTCGGTAATTGAATTGGGCATTCAACCTATGCCATTGAGTGACAGTAAGAAAGAGACGGTTAATCATGCTATTTTTATCTGTTTTAGAACTAAATAGATATGATAAATTTCTGATGATCGACCTTGGGATGAAAGTGCTGCTTCTCATTATATCTTCTTTCTGGGCTTGATCAGGTAGGATTTGGAGAGAGGCATCCTTCAGATAGGTACGACGAGGGCTTACATAGCTTATCAAGTCTGGTTATCCCCGAACCGGCTTATGTTCACTGATAAATATGCTCCTTCACATAGAATTATCAGGATAGCCTTCTCCTTATCAGCTACACTTTTCATCGAACAGTTCTTGATTTTGATAGCCTTGGTCCCTGGGGTTCCCATACTGCCTTGGCAGTGCACCGGCGTATGATCTTTGTATTTTGAGAGCGCTCGCCTCTAGGATCTATCAAAATCAACTTTGATAGGAGTGTTCAAGATTGATCTATAGGATCGACTTTTATGATTCGAGAGTCAAATGATGCGATATTAGCAGCTAGTGAATTCGGCCTTCTTAACTCCTCGGTGCCTCTAGTTGAGCTGTATGCCGCTTAGGCTGATATTTTCTGTGCCATTCGTATCTTGGACATTTCGTAGTCTTATTATTGAGGGGAATGCTAGTACTGTGATTCGTTGGCTCCGTCAGGACTACTGTGATCATCTGCCTACTAACCTCTTGATTTACGATATTCGATCTCTCCTTTAGGGAGTTTACTGCTTCTAGATTCGGCATATCTATAGGGAAGCCAACTTAGCGACAGACTGAATCGCCGTCGGGATGGCCTATCACTCTGATTTTTGGAGTTAGAAGCTAGAAGACCTATGTCTTCTTGTTCTAATCCAAATTTTGTACTCTTATATATTGGGTTCAATTCATCCTATATTGGTGTGATCATCCGTCTGTATAAAAAAAAAAAGTGCTGATATTTTTTATGTGCACCCAATCAATTACCTTCTATGTCCTTTTTCACTTTCATTTTTTTTTTTAATAGAGCAAGACTCTTGGGTTATCCATCAACTTTGCTTTCAAAGAAGAGGAATCTCAATGGATGCAAACAAAATTAACTTTTAGATGTAGTTTGATGGCATGACATGATGTGATATGATGTAGTTTGATAATTGATGCAAGCCATTGCTTCCGGGAATGGTTCGCTGGGGCTCTACGCTACTCGCGATCCCTGGCTTATTGCTAAGGCGAGGAAAAATTATATTGTGGAATAAGAAACCAAGAACTTCATGTTTTGGATGGATTCATGGAACATATTGAGCTGCTAGGTAATCTACAGCGGAGGGCATACTACTCTTCCTTAAAAATCTATTGAATCTTGTAACAATGCGTCCAAATAAAGATTAAGATTGAATCGGAATGTACAAAATAATTTTTATTATTTATCAAACAATAAATATGATTAAATCAGTATGATCAGATGATCGAACTGGGGAATATAAGTGACAGAAGAATTAAAAAAAAAAAACTAAGCTACAGATATCATGATCACTTTAAAGTATCTTAATACTGGATTCATTTATCTTTATATTTATAATACTTTCTTTATGACCATAATTGACAGCTGTTTAAAACTTTATATGGTTTTTCTTTTAGTTTTAAGAATCATCAAAAATTTATTTTGATTTACAATGACTTTTTGTGGGCTCTGCAGTTTAAAATACCTCTTAAATCTTGACTCAATTGATCGAAAGTCAGTAACCATTGAAGGCAAGCAACTACTAGTTGATGAAAAATTATTGATTGGCTTTTGGCTTTATATATAATTTTTTTTATTTCTTATATATTAGAAATATGATACCTCTTAAATCATGTTGGTTGGTTGGCTTCTATGGAATCTATTGAATCTTCTAACAATGTAGCAAGAGTATCGCGTTGGATGGATCAATGGAGCACGAGCTATTGGGCAATCCAGAGTGGACTCTCTTTCTAAAAATATGCTGGATCTTCTAACAATGCAACAAAAAGAACATCATGTTGGTTGGCTCCATGGAACATGAGCTGTTGGGCAGTCCAAAGTGGACTTGCTCTTCCTAAAAATCCATTGAATCTTCAGGTACGATGCAGCAAAAGGATCCGAGGCATCTCAATGAAATTTGAATGGAAGTGGCAACTAATAAAATTAATTAGCTTGCGGTGATAAGCATTAATTGCTCAAAAAATTAGGAAGCTTATGGCCCTGTGGTTGGTGCAGTACGTGGGCTGTTGCTTTTTTTTTTTTTTTTTTTGGTACAGACGGTGATTCACACCACCCTAGGTCGGGACGGACCGTTACATCAGAAACTAATAACTGGGACATAACCAGAGGGCAGCAGTCGCCCGGTCTCCATATCCACTGCTCAGAGTGAGAGGCCATCCTGGCCGCAATCCAGTCCGCAACAACATTAGCCTCACGATAGACATAACGGATCTGAATGTTGGAAGCTTCCAAGATCATAGCTCGGATATCACATAAGATAGGAATAGAGGGCAAACGGGATCTATACTGCTGACGAATCCATCGAATGACTATGATAGAGTCCCCTTCAATGATGAGCTTGCGGGCGCCTAGAGTCCGAATGGCGAAGGATAAACCCGCCCAAGTCGCATAGAGCTCCGTCATAGGAACCGAGGGATCAAGAAGGCTAAATCCTCCAGCCGCCAGCATCCTGCCATCAGCATCACGAATGACATAAGCAGAGCCAGCACATCTACCCCGGACACTCCCATCGAAGTTAATTTTAACAAACCCTGGAGGAGGGGGCTCCCAAGAAATGAAAACCGTACGTCGGTTCGCTGCCGCAGCAGCAGGGGAGACCCAGTGTCCAAGGTTCGCAAAATCAAAGGACTCCTGATGGGATGAATACTCAGCAAAGAGGGAGGAAACCGTCCTGAGGATCCTACGAGGAGAATGAACCGTATCTGAGAACACAATTTGATTCCGGGAAAGCCATATCTGATAAGCAATATAAGCCCAGAGAGATCCCCGTTGGTGAGTAGGCCCTCCTAAACCCTGCTTCAGCAATCTCAGGAAAGAAATATGGTGGGAGTCAGGACTGTGCACCCAGGGATAAGTACCAGAGAGTTGCCAAATCTGACGAGCCCTGGCACAATCGAATATAGCATAATCAATAGTTTCATCCTCGGTTTCACACACCGAGCAAGTAGGCTGAATACTCAATCCACGATGCGAGAGAAGGAAGCAGGTAGGAAAAATACCCTGAGCAAGTTTCCAGATGAAAAGACGCACTCGAGGGTGAACGGACAGTTGCCAAATCCAATCCCAATCCCTCAAATCCTGAGGATAAGTTCTGAACATAGAGAGGAGGTCCCTCATGGGAGCATGAGACAATCATGATCTCCTCCAGACCCTGGTATCAGTACTAGCAGATGGAGACAGAGGTATGGAAAGAATACGCCGACATAGCTCAGTCCCGCAGAAACTAGTCACCCGAGAATACGACCAGGAAGGGCAGTCGTCGGATATAAGGTCACTGACACGCATACCATGAGGAGTATCAGAGCAGATAAAAGTGGGCCACCGCGACAGAGGAAGGTCAGCAATCCATGCATCCTGAATGGCATCCACCGAAGAACCGTCCCCGATGATCCAAGAGGTACAGTCCAGGATAGTCGAAGCATGACGACAGACCTCTTTCCAATAAAAGAATGCCCCCGGGAAGTCTGAGGAATAGATGAAGAGTTCCAGCTGCCATACTTGGCACGCATAAAAGAACTCCACAGGAAATTCGGATCAAGAACGAACCGGGAGGCATGCCTAGCTGTCAGAGCCTCTCTCCTGAGAAGTAACGACTGGATACCAAGACCACCCTCAGCCAAAGGCAAGTAGACAGAGTCCCAAGCCAGAAGATGAATACCGTGGCCATCTTGATTCAAAACCCAAAGAAAATCACAAAAATATCTCTCAATCTTCCGCAGACAAGCCAACGGAATAGCAGTGTTAGATAAAAGATAGGTAGGCATCGACGAGAGCACAGACCAGATAAGGGTAATCCGCGCCATCATAGAGAGACCAAACACCTGCCAGCGTCCAGACGATCACGGATCCACCTCTCCAGATAACTAAAGTCCGAACACCGAGGCCGTCTCCCAGAAATAGGAATCCCCAAATAGGACATCCGATCGAACTGAGAAGGAATGCCCATAATCTGAGATATAGCCCTCTTCACAGAACGGGACGTCCTCGGACTAAAACAAATAAGTGATTTGCTGAGATTGACACACTGCCCCGAGGCATGATAGTAGGAGTGAAGGATGGAAGCAAAGGTGGAGGCATTGCTGGTAGTAGCCCTCCCCAGCAGGAGACAATCATCAGCAAAAAGTAAATGGGACAGCGAAGGGCCAAGGGGGCCAGCAGCATAAGGGTCGATGTCAGAAGTCCGCGTTGCCAAAGAAAGCTCCCGGATAGAGCATCGGCAGAGAGAATAAACAAGAATGGAGAAAGAGGACAGCCCTGTCTTAAACCCATCGCCGAGTGGAAGAACTCCGTACAACAACCATTAATCATAAGAGAGAAAGACGGCCTTTGGACACACTCCATCACCCAGTCGACGAAAACCTCATGGAAGCCAAACTCATGAAGAGTACTGCAAAGAAAGTCCCACCTTAGTCTATCATAGGCCCTCTCCATATCAAGCCTGATAGCCATGAGGCAGTTACGTCCCGAGACACGGTGAAGATCATGCATAAACTCCTGGGCCAGCAGGGCGTTATCCGTGATACTGCGACCTCTAAGAAAAGCACCCTGCTCCTGAGAGATAAGACGAGGCATAACCAAAGCCATACGAGTTACTAAAATTCGAGCTCAGATTTTGTATAAAGTGGTACACAGACTAATGGGCCGGTAATGCATAGGGGAGGAAGCCTCAGGACGTTTAGGAATCAAGTAACAAGAGTCCGCTTCCAGTCAGAAGGCATATGAGTGAGCAAAAAGACAGACTGGATAGCAGAGACCACATCCGTACCGAATATCCCAATAATGGCGGAAGAACAAGGGCGGAAACCCATCAGGTCCCGGGGCCTTGTCAGGACCCAGCTCCCATAAAGCGAGGCGAATTTCCTCCATAGTAAGAGGTCTGATAAGACTGTCATTCTCCACATCGGAGACCTTATAAGAAGGCAGAACCGGAGAAACTGGGAACCCAACCCCTGACATCTCAGTCCATCTGGTCCGGAAGAAGTTAACAAACTGATCCCTGATCGCCAGTGGATCCTCGACAGAATGGCCCTCCTCATCATCAATGCATCTGATACGATTCGCTGATCGGCGCCGCAAAGTAGTCTGATGAAAGAACCTCGTATTTCGGTCACCCTCCTTAATCCACTGAATACGGGACCTTTGCCTCCAATAAGTTTCCTGCTGCAACATAAGAGAATGGTGGACAGCTAGAGTGGATCTGAGGGTCGACAGATCCGCATCAAGGAGAAATCCCTGCTGATCCTCCTTGTCTTGCAAAGAAGAGATAATAGACTCAGCATGTTCGACCTGCCTCAAAATATTCCCGACCTCCCTCCTGTTCCAGCTAGAAAGTCTACGACTGACAAGAAGGAGCCGTCTAGAAAGTCTGTAAGAGGCACACCCTCTAACTGGCAACCGCCAGACCTGAGAAATGATATGTCTCGCAGAAGAATAAAAAGTCCAGAACTTTTCAAACTTAAACTGTCTAGACCGCTGAAGAGGCAAATCAGTAGAAATGAGGATAGGACAATGGTCAGACCCGATCCTTGGCAAATGAGTAACAGTAGCAGAAGGAAAGAGTTGAAGCCAGCTGCAGAAACCAAAGCCCTATCCAGTCTCTCCCAGACTCTAGCAGACCCCTGACGATTATTGCACCAGGTGAACCGGGGTCCTGTAAAACCAAATCCAAAAGATCTGCAGAGGTAATAAAGTTCCTGAATTCAACAATGCCCGGGGAAGCAACAAATTGTCTACCTCCACGCTTCTCAGAGGCCCCCACAATACAGTTAAAATCGCCAGCAATGAGGGAGGGAAAACCCCGGCCAAGAAGCAGTTGGATCTCGTCCCAAAGCACTCGGCGCATCCTAAACTCAGTACTGGCATAAATTCCCGAAAGCAGCCAAGGTGCTGAGGACCCTTCGGAAACAACTAAAGCAACCTGCTGGCCACAATCATGAAAGGCATCCACACGGACTCTATCCGATCTCCAAAGAACCAAAATGCCTCCAGAAAGACCAGCAGAATTTATAGCATAAGAATTCCACAATCTAGAAATCTGCCTCCGAAGGCGATACAAACTGTCCCCCGAAAGACGAGTTTTTGTCAAAATACAGATGTCAAGGTTATGAAGCTGCTGAAGCCTTCCAAAAGAAGAACGAAAGGAGGGTTTCAGGGCCCCACGAACATTCCAAATAAGAATCTTCATTTAAGAAATTGAGGAAGAGGGACCCCTAACCGTGTCCCCCATAACCTTCTCGCCAAGGAGATCATTAAGCAGCATGGGACCCTCAGGTCCGTGGCC
Organism: Calamus simplicifolius; assembly: GCA_900491605.1. Taxonomy (NCBI): domain Eukaryota; kingdom Viridiplantae; phylum Streptophyta; class Magnoliopsida; order Arecales; family Arecaceae; genus Calamus; species Calamus simplicifolius. The sequence continues at coordinate 119,250 of UESW01005034.1, read as the reverse complement.
AGCACAGTCATCCACCCTGGACGAATCCATGATCTCAAGAGGACGATCCTTCTGGATGGCTGCCGTAAGAATGGCCACAGCTTCGTCATGGTCAGTGACAGTCGAGAGAGACGGTGGACTGACACTTCCACAGACTGAAGGGCCAGGTTATCTTTACGACGTGACTTTTGTTTCCTCGACCCCATCGGACAAGACTTACCCCTAGGGGAGTCAAGCGAAGCCGAGAAAGCAAAGGATCCATTTCCAATGTCCTTAACCTTGAGGTTAGCTTTTCCTTTTCCTTTGGATACCTTGGACAAAACCCGCTGCGACACAGGCTCAACAGGCCGAGCCCGTTTCGACAGCCCAGAAAGGCAACCTTCAGTCGATTGAGTCTGGCCCCCCAACTTAAAAGGACTGAAGCTTAAGACTTCAGAATTCCCTGAGAGCACTGGGACAGAGATTAAACATTCAGAGTTACAATTCATTACTGTTCCTTTTTCTACTGTTCCATTGACTCGAACCGGCACGCTGGGGATTGACCGGCACGCAGGATCTTCAGAGTGAATAGGAGGAGGCTGTGAAAGAAGACGACTCACTGGGTTATCAACCCTACCGTCCTCATCAATAGAAGTCTCTCCCACAGCCGATGGCACAGGAGGGGGGATCCGGCTCTGTTTCATTCCAAGTAGAGGAGAAGGAGCAGGAGAAATGGATGAAGGATCCACAGCAACGCCAGGCACAACATGCAAACCATTCCTAATGTTCCTTCGTGCAAATTTCTTAGGTGTTTTCCATTCATTCGATAAGGCGGAGGTGGGGGAGGAAGACGTACCCAGAGCAGAGGATCTCTGAGACACCGGTTGCTGCAGCACAGTGGTCTTCCTTCGTCTCACCGAAGTCATCCAAGGGCCGAACCGAGGCTTCAAGGATGAAGATGAGGGATCAGGCGAAGCTTCACAGGACCCAGAGAGATGCAAGGATCCACAGAAGGCACAGATTCCATCTATATTCTCGAAAGAAAAATTGTTGCCAAAATGGAATGCCAGAACCAAGAATCCGAGCACCTGGGCGCAGAGGCTTACCCAGGTCGACTGAGATACAAGCACGAGCAAAACCGCCCCGCTTGCGATCCTTGGTCAAAGCATCCAAGTATAGGAATTTCCCCGCAGCAGATAGGATTGAGGCAAGAGCATCATCAGTCCAGAATTCGATGGGGAGCAGTGGCAATCGGACCCAAAGCAGAGCTTGAAGTAGTGTGCTCTCAGAAGGAATGAAATCCGGAATCCACTCAGAAACAGCGAAAGCTTGGCCATTAACTGTCCATGGACGCCCGAGGATGAGCTCCGTAGCACGAATGTCATCAAACCGGAAAAGATAATGGCGATGCGGCAGAGGGACGGCTTCAATTTCCCCCGAGACACCGGCACGGAGGAATTCGCGAACCAGAGCTTCCGGAGGAACCCAGTTGCCAAGACTGCGAGCAATCACGGCCAGATTCTTCCATCGACCGATCTCCTCCTCCAGCGGCCGCAAGGAAACTTGGATGATCTCCGGGAAGAGACGCTCCAGCTCGGCGACCACAACCGGAGATGGCGATGGTGAAACCCATTCGAAGCGACTCGATTGGGCATGATTCCACGGAGCGCCGGCTGTCTTCGGAGAAGCAGCCACTACCGGAGGCTTGACGGACGGAGATGCTATCAATCAGCGAGGAAACAAGAAAACCAGCAGCAGTAGCCGGTGGAGATCAGGGACGATGACTCCGAGCACGAATCGCAAAGCACCACAGGAAAGCACTCACCAGTCGCATAGCTCACGAATTTTAAAGCACTCACCAGTCGCACAGCTCACAACTTTTAAAGCAAGCTCGTGGGCTGTTGCTTTGTAAGGGAAAGGTTACGAGTTGATGCTATTTGACATCAAGTGGCTGAAAATTCACTATAATAAAAATCGCTTATTATGATGAATTAATTTATAGTAATAAATAAAAAAGTCATCATAATATTATGTTAATTCATCGTAATATGTTTCAAAATTATTATAATAAGTTATTGTCATAATAACTTATTACGATGTAATTAATTTCACTGTAATAAATGATATATTATGATAAAAATATATTATCATTATAATTTTTTTTAAAATATTTTTAATAGAAACTATTACGGTGACTTAATTTCTCCGTAATAACTATCTATTACGGTAAAATTAAGTTTTCGTAGTAACTTGTAATCTAATTATTATTACGGCAAAATCTTACACTATTATGGTGAAAAATAATTTTTACCATAATAAATCTAATTATTATAGCCAAAATATTGTTTCACTATAATAGAACGAAGAAAAAATAAAAAAAATCTTAACCTATTACGACGATATTTAAATCTCACCATTATAAATCTACTTATTATGGCAAAAATTATTTTTCACTGTAATAGAACAAAAAATAAAAAATATATATAATCTAACCCTATTATGGTGAACCATAATTTTCACCATAATAAACTACGTATTATGGAAAAAATTATTTTTCACCGTAATAGTGCAAAAATAAAATAAAATAAAAATAAAATCTAAACCTATTATGGCGACATATATATTTGTCGTAATAAATCTAATTTTTTCAGTAATAGCACGAAGAAAAAATAAAAAATATATAATCTTCGTGCTATTACGATGAAAATTATTTTTTATCGTAATAGTGCAAAAAAAATAAAAATAAAAATAAAATCTAAACCTATTACGGTAACATTTATATTTCGCCATAATAAATCTAATTATTACAATAAAAAATTGTTTCGCCATAATAGCATGAAGAATAAATAAAAAAAATAAAATCTTAACCTATTACAGAAAAAATTGTTTTTCACTGTAATAGCATAAAAAAATAAAAATAAAAATAAAATCTAAACCTATTACGATGAAATTTATATTTTACCGTAATAAATCTAATTATTACGGTGAAAATAAGTTTCATCGTAATATTAAAAAAAAATAATTTTTTTTAAATCTTTAATTATAACAACGAAAATTTATTTCGTTGTTATAAATCGATTTTTAACGATGAAACGTATTTTGGTCGTAACAAATAGTTATTACGTTGACTTTAATTTTGATTTCGCCATTATAAAGAAAGATATAGCGATGAAAATATATCGCCGCAATAAGTTCGTCCCAACAGCTCAACTTTCTTGTAGTGAAAAAAAAAAAGAAAAAAAATCCATTTACAAATTTACACTATACTTCATTCCCTTCTGTCACGCCCCAATCCGAAAAATTGAGCTAGGGTGATAACCCGCCGCATGCCAGGCATGCAAGGCATCTCGAACTTCATCACATAAATCAATATAAAGCAAAATTCACATCCATGATTTATTACAAACCATAATTATCAGTCTTGGGCTACCTGCCCTACACACAAGTAAATCTGAACTAAATCAATATAATGAAACTAAGTCCATTTAATAGAAGCTCCTTCTATCCCAATTATCCTTCTTCATTCCTGAGGCTCTAAAAAACATTGTGAAAATTCTATGAGCTCACACTCAATAAGTAAGCCTAATCTAATTTCAAAATTTCATTTATCATGCTATCAACAGGTTCATGTCATCAGATCAATTAATTTGAAACTTAATTCAATAATAATTACTAGAATATATGCGATGTAAACAAAACATTGTTTATAATGTCATTATTTTTTTTATGTGTCCCACAGCCTTACAACACATATCTTGTATATCACTCTTAAATATCCCCTAAGAGGAAGGGTCCTGGTACCAGTATTCTGTCATCTATCAGGTGATAATCTGTCATATGATAATCATATGAATCTGTCATATGATAATCTGTCATGTGAGAACCACGGCAACACATAAAGTTTTACTGTCATTATCATAATTACATATTATCATAGTAACAACATGATTTTATAAAATTAACATAATTATATTTAATTGTAAGTTCACAGTTTACAAATTAAATAATTTATAAAATTATAATACTTGACTTACTTACCTCAGTACGCAAATTCCAATTGATAACTCAGCTAATTGGACACATGGGAACCTACAGTATCATTTTTCATTATTAAATTTCTAAAATCTGAATTATAAAATAATTCTTAAACTCTACCCAAACTACTTCACGGGCTCAACTTTGACCTCGAATATCTCTTAATATATACACCCAAATAGGGAAACAAAATTATCCCCAGAAACTAGAATCAATCCTGATTCGGGCCATATATTTACTTTGCCATTCTCGGCCCGATACAGGGCCCAAAATGCTGCTCAAATAGGGCTCTTGAACCAGCCCAAAAAGCCTAAATTGAAGCAGCCCAGCCGGCCTCCCCTCTCTCTCTCCCCTAATTTCTCTCCTTCTCCCCCCTTTCTCCCTCACGACTCGCCGCGGCCAAGAGACGTGCCGGCGGCACGGCCGGCCACCATGGCCGGCCGGACCTCCATCGGACGCACGCCCGGTGCTGGTGGAGATCACCGACCAAGGCTCAGGCCCGGCGAAGGGGCAAGCACGCCGCCGGGCCCGAACCAAGAATCGGACCGCTGGCCAAATTATCTTCCCAGAAGCTTCTTTCTCTCCCGTCCCTGCTCTTCTCTCTCTCTCTCTCTCTTCCGGCACCCCACCGGATGCCGTCCCCGGTGCCGGTGGGGTTTTCGGCCGGGGCTTAGGCCCGGCGAGGCGGCGGGCACGCCGCCGGGCCTGAACCTATGTCGACACAAGGAAGGGACTGGGTTCTTCAACCCGGTTCCACCCTGTCTCTCCTTATTATTTTTTTTTTTAACTTTCTCTCTCTCACCCTTACATGGACAAAAGACTCACCGGGAGCCGGCGCGCGCACAGGGATGATGGGGAAGAAACGTCCGCACGAGAAGATGATGAGGAGGCGTTCACGTATGATGGGAAGGAGGTTTCGGTGATCTTTTAAAGGCGGTGCAGAGTCCTCAAATCAAGGGACTCTGTTAGTTAGATATACTTGGAATTTAAATATCTAGAGTCTATCTTCCTGATCTCGTGATAACTCTCATGAGCAGTTGAGCAATCCAGGGGATTACATTCTCCCCTCCTTATAAAAATTTCGGCCTCGAAATTGATAACTTTCATTAGAGAAAATTAAAAGTCCAATTTTTGTCCCAAGGACTAACAATCAACTAAAGCTAACAGTTTTCAATCATTAACTATTTTAAGATATAAATAGTTGTGGATACTTTTCTTTCATTTCTTCCTCCAGTTCCCAAGTAGCCTCCCTCTCAGAATGATTACTCCATTGCACCTTGACATAGGGAATGGTACGCCGTCTCAGAACCTGATCCTTGCGGTCCACAATACGCACAGGATGCTCCTCATATGATAAATCTTTTCTTAACTGTATAGGATCATACGCTATGACATGGCTGGGGTCAGAGATATACTTCCTCAACATAGATACATGAAAAACATTGTGTACCCCAGATAGAATCGGAGGCAGTGCCAGGCTGTAAGCAACCTCTCCGACTCTGCTCAAGATCTCAAAAGGCCCAATATAACGTGGACTCGTCTTTCCTTTAATCCCAAATCTCATCACATCTTTGGTTGGTGATACCTTAAGAAGACATGATCCCCAATCTGAAATTTCAATTCCCTTCTTCTGACATCAGCATAGCTCTTTTGCCTGCTCTGCGCTGTACGAAGACGCTCCCTAATCAATTGCAACTTATCTACTGTTTGCTGAATCAGCTCAGGGCCTAGCAATTTCCTTTCCCCCACGTCATCCCAACATATAGGAGATCTGCACCTCCTACCATACAGAGCTTCAAATGGAGCCATCTGGATGCTGGCTTGGTAACTATTATTATATGCAAACTCCACCAAAGGTAAGTGGTTATCCCAAGCTCCACCCAAGTCCATCACGCAGGCTCGCAACATGTCCTCCAGAATCTGTATGGTCCTCTCTGATTGTCCATCTGACTGGGGATGATAGGCAGTACTAAAGTTTAGTTTGGTTCCCATGGCCTTATGAAGACTCTTCCAGAACTGGGACACAAACCTGGTATATCTCTATCTGATACAATAGATACCGGAACACTATGGAGTCTCACGATCTGGTCAATATACAAATTAGCCAATCTTTCACTAGAGACCCCAACTCTGAAAGGTAGGAAATGAGCTGATTTTGTTAGTCTGTCCACAATGACCCAAACTGCATCGTTGCTCTTAGGAGTTTTGGGCAGACCAGTCACAAAGTCCATTGTAATCTTTTCCCATTTCCACTATGGAATCATCAGAGACTGAAGAGGTCCCGCAGGCCTTTGATGCTCGGCTTTCACTCGCTGACACACCAAGCACTTGGCCACATACTGAGCAATCTCCCTCTTCATGCCTTTCCACCAAAAATTTTTCTTTAAGTCTCTATACATCTTAGTGCCACCTGGATGCACAGTATAGGGAGAGTAGTGAGCCTCTTTCAAAATTTCAGCCTTTAGCTCCTCACTGTTTGGCACACAAAGTCTCCCTTCAAATTTCAGGGATCCATCTTCCATTATATAAAATTCATTTGAACTCCTGACTGTACCACTTCTTTAATCCTTTGTAGATCTGGATCTTCCATCTGGAAGGACTTGATTCTATCAACTAAGGTCGGCTGGAGTACAAGTGCTGCAACAAGCCCATCAGACTGCTGTACTCTCAGACCAACCTCCCACTTCTCCAGATCTCTCAATACGTGCGGCTGGGAAGTAATCATAGCAGCTAACTCAGAAGAGGATTTTCTGCTCAAGGCATCAGCTACTACATTGGCCTTCCCAGGATGATACTGTAGATTTAGGTCATAATCCTTCAATAGTTCCAACCACCTCCTCTGCCTTAAATTTAGCTCCTTCTATGTGAAGATGTATTTTAAACTCTTATGATCTGTATACACATCACACAAAACTCCATATAGATAATGCCGCCAAATCTTCAGAGCAAAAACCACAGCAGCCAATTCCAGATCATGAGTAGGATAATTCTGCTCATAAGGTTTCAGTTGTTGGAGGCATAAGCTATCACTCTTTCATTCTGCATCAAAACACATCCCAATCCTTTCCGAGAGGCATCAGTATATATAGTAAAACCTTCAGATCCCGTTGGAAGAACAAGAATGGGAGCTGACACCAGGCGCTTGCTTTAACTCCTGGAAACTTTTCTCACACTCCACTGTCCAGTCAAACTTCACTCGCTTTTGGGTTAAGCGAGTTAGGGGTAGAGCAATGCGAGAAAAATTCTCCAAAATTTTTGGTAATACCTAGCTAATCCCAAGAAGCTTCTGACTTTGCCACTGCTCCAGCAGCTTCAATCTTTTTGGATACACCATCTTTAGAGATTATATGACCCAAGAAAGATACTTGATCCAACCAAAACTCACACTTCTGCAGCTTGGCATAAAGCTTCTTCTCTCGAAGAATCTGTAGCACGATCCTCAGTGGTCCTCATGCTCCTTATGGCTCTTGGAATATATCAAATATCATCAATGAAAACCACCACAAACTGATCCAGATATGGCTTAAAAATTCTGTTCATTAAGTCCATGAATGCTGCTGGGGCATTAGTTAACCCAAACGGCATCACCAAGAACTCATAGTGGCCATATCTGGTTCTGAATGCTGTCTTTGGCACATCCCCTTCTTTGACTTTGAGCTGATGGTACCCGGACCTAAGATCAATCTTTGAGAATATCCGGGCTCCTTGAAGTTGATCAAACAAGTCGTCAATCCTTGGCAGAGGATACTTATTTCACACTGTTACCTTATTGATTCCCCGATAATCAATGCAGAGTCGAAGACTGCCATCCTTCTTCTTAACAAATAGAACTGGAGCACCCCAAGGAGAAGCACTGGGTCTAATAAATCCTTGATCTAGGAGCTCTTGCAGTTGACCCTTCAGTTCTTTTAGCTCAGCCGGGGCCATACGGTAAGGGGCCTTTGATATAGGTCCAGTTCCAGGAGCCTAGATCAATAGAGAACTCGACTTCCCGATCAGGAGGTAAATTAGTCAAATCCTCAGGGAAGACATCAGGGAATTCTCGAGCTATAGGAATATCCTCCAACTTGGTCTCTTCCTGCTGAAGGTCCTTGACTACAGCAAGAAATCCTTGACCACCACTCATCAAATACTTTCCAGCCTGCATTGCTGATATGAATACTGAGGCTAGGTGTTTCTGACCAATAAAACTGAATTCAGGCTGGCTTGGAATTTTGAGGTTGACAGTCTTCCTGAAGCAGTCAACTGAAGCATGACAGGAGGCCAACCAATCCATTCCAAGGATAACATCGAAAATCTTCAGTGGGAGGACAATGAGATCAGCATTCAACCTTCTATTCTCAAGATAATTGGGCAAGATTTGCATACTGTGCCAACTTTCATAACATCTCCATTTGGAAGCGCAATATGCAGCTCTTGCTCCAGAGGAATAGGTGTCAATGATGCATTCTTGTCAAGATAGATGTCAGATATGAAAGAATGTGTGGCACCCGGGTCAATTAAAGTTTGAGCGTAAGCAGTACCTACTTTAATCATTCCTGGACATAAGTGTAATTTGTTTTAACATTAAGGATTACACCTACTGTTAATTAACTGTCAATGCATTGCACTTCATAACATTAAAGGGTATACCTGTCACCACAGAATTAGATGCGGCAGCATCCTGCTGAGTGAGGTTGAAGACCCGTCCCTAGGTCCTCGATGGCTGTTGCTGCTGCTGGCTCATTCCTTGACTTGAAGAAGGCTGATGATCCTTCCGAAGGGACATGTAGCAATCTTGTGATCAGTTTTTCCACAGACAAAGCAGGCACCAATCACTCTGCGGTAAGGCTTTCCAGGGTGGGAGTTACCACAATGAATGCAACGAGTTTCCTTATTCTGTGGTTCAGCTGGAGTCTGCTGTGCACCCTTCTTCTTGGCCTGAGCAGAGGATTGGCCAGAAGTAGGCCCTTTTCTCTTCTTCCGCAGCTCCCAATCCTTTTGAACAGCATTCATATCCCTCTCAATCACCAAGGCCTTATTCACTACAGCACTGTAAGTGAGGAGCTCAAATGCATTGACCGCTTGCCTCAGTCTGGGTCGCAGTCCCTCAGTGAATCTAGTGACCTTGGCTATTTCATTGGTCACAATATTTGGAGCAAAACGGGCCAACCTGGTGAATTCAGCTTCATACTGGGCCACAAAAGATCCTTTTGCTCCAATTTGATATACTCTGATTCCATCTGTCTCTGTACACTCCTGGGGAAGTATTTGTCGAAGAATATCTCTCTAAACTCTCCCCAAGAAATAATCTGTCCATTCTGACGCTGCTCCTCAACTAACCACCAATCATAGGCTTCTCCCTGGAGAAGGTAGGTGGCAAATCTGATCCGCTCCATATCCTGACTACCATGGGCCATAAAAGCCTTCTCCATGTCTCGCACCCACCGCTCAGCATCAACAGGGTTGGTGGATCCAGAGAAAGGGGCAGGGGAAAATTTCTTGAAGTCTGCAAAGCTGCGGCCAACCCCTACCCAGGATTGAGANGAGTCGGGCTGAGTCTGTGGAACAGGAGGGGCAGGCTGTGTCTGTGGAGCAGTGTGAGTAGGCTGAGCGGACAAGGCCTGTAGAATCTGGTGCTGCAAGTCCCGCATCAACTGCGCCATACCCGAGAGAACCTGAAGTATCTCGGTCTGGAGTTGTTGCTGATCAGTCCCGACTGAATTGGCAGGGGCAGCAGCTCTGGTGGCTTCCAGACCTCTCATCATTTTGTCGACTTCTAGTGGGACGTGCCATTCTTATCTCCTGATAAATTAGTTGTAATTAATATCACTGTAAACATTAATTGTTAGGCTTTCAAAGCATAATATCTGAGATTCCTTTAAATTTATAACTGTCTCAATGTCATTCTAGTGTTTTGCCTAAGGTGTCATCATGTATATGTCCCTAATATCATAACCAGGCTCTGATACCACTAAAGCTGTCACGCCCCAGTCCCAAAATTTGAGCTAGGATGACAACCCACCACATGCCAGGCATGCAAGGCATCTCGAACTTCATCACATAAATCAATATAAAGCAAATTCACATCCATGATTTATTACAAACCATAATTATCAGTCTTGGGCTACCTGCCCTACACAAAGCAAATCTAAACTAAATCAATATAATGAAACTAAGTCTATTTAATAGAAGATCCTTCTATCCCAATTATCCTTCTTCATTCCTGAGGTTCTGAAAAACATTATGAGAATTCTATGAGCTCACACTCAATAAGTAAGCCTAATATAATTTAAAATTTCATTTATCATGTTATCACAGGTTCATGTCATCAGATAAATTAATTTGAAACTTAATTCAATAATAATTACTAGAATATATGCGATGTAACAAAACATTGTTTATACTATCATTATTTTTCTTTATGTGTCCCACGGTCCTACAACACACATCTTGTATATCACTCTTAAATATCCCCTAAGAGGAAGGTTCTGGTACCAGTATTCTGTCATCTGTCATATGATAATCTGTCATGTGATAATCTGTCATGTGATAATCTATCATGTGAGAACCGTGGTGACACATAAAGTTTTTCTATCATTATATAATTACATATTATCATAGTAACAACAATTTTGCAAAATTAACATAATTACATTTAATTGTAAGTTCACAGTTTACAAATTAAATAATTTATAAAATTATAATACTTGACTTACTTATCACAGTACGCAAATTCCAATTGATGACCCAGCTAATTGGACATCTGGAAACCTACAGTATCATTTTTCATTATTAAATTTCTAAAATCTGAATTACAAACTAATTCTTAAACTCTACCCAAACCACTTCACGGGCCCAACTTTGGCCTCGAATATCTCTCAATGTATACACCCAAATAGGGAAACAAAATTATTCCCAGAAACTAGAATCAATCCTGATTCGGGCCATATATTTACTTTGCCATTCTCGGCCCAATACAGGGCCCAAAATGCCACTCAAACAGGGCTCCAGAAACGGCCCAACAGGGCCCAAAGACTGGACGTCCCAAACGGCCCATCAATCTCTATCACCCAGCTCCTCTGTTTCTTTTGAAACAGAGGAGCCGAGAGCCATGCCGGCGGCCAGGGCCGCCGCCGCCCAAATTGGAGGCGGCCGGCCGCCGTTGGCCGGACCGGGACCGGCCGCCGCCGCGGCCGGCCTCTCCCCCCTCTCTCATCAATTTCTCTCCCATTCTCTCTTTTGTCTCCCGCGCGTCCTTCACGGTGCCGGCATCAATTCCGGCCAAATTGGCATCGGTCCAGCCACCGTTGGCCAGACCAGAGCCGACCGCGGCGGCGGCTGGCCTCCCCTCCTTCTCTCTCTCCCCAATTTCTTCTTTCTTCCTCTCTTTCTCTCTCACTATCTACCGTGGCCACGAGGCATGCCGGCGGCACGCCGGCCACCATGGCCAGCCGGACCTCCACCGGACGCACGCTCGGCGCCGGTGGAGGTCGCCGACCAAGGCTCAGGCCCGACAAGCTGCGAGCACACCGCCGGCCCGAACCAAGGATCGGACCACCGGCAATCCTTCCCAGGTGGCTTCTCTCTTCCATCTCAGCTCTCTTCTCTCTCTCTCTCTCTAACCCTGGCATGGACAGAGAGACTCACCGGGAGCAAGCGCGCACGGGGATGATGGGGAAGAAACGTCCGCACGAGAAGATGATGAGAAGAAGGCGTTCACGTATGATGGGAAGGAGGTTTTCACATGATCCTTTAAAGGCAATGCAGAGTCCTCAAATCAAGGGATTTGGGACTCTGTTAGTTAGAGATATTTGAAATTCAAATATCTAGAGTCTATCTTCCCGATCTCGTGATAACTCTCACGAGCAGTTGAGAAATCCAGGGGATTACAGGAGTGTTTCGACCATTTGAAAAGAAGAGAAGAAAAAAAGAAAAAATCAAGAATAAAAGAGAGAAATATCAAAGAGAAAGCTCAGATTTATATCTCAAGTATTCGAAAAAGAGAGAAGAGAAATCCAAAAAACATTCAAGATCAAAATCCAAACGATTTCCATCAAATATAAGAAGAAAAGCAAGAGCCCTAGTTCTTCACCCTTCTCTGCATCACTTTTCTTCCAGAGCTTCAATCGTATCTTGAGGATGATCATCCAAGAAGAGAAGAGGAAAAGAGAAAAAGAGGAAAAGAAAAAAGAAAAAAAGCTCAACCACAAAGATCTTCTAATCAGGCTTTTCTATCTCCATTTTTACTTATATTGTTTATTTGCTCATTTAAGGAGCTTTCATATTATTGTAATCATTTACTTGATACGTTTGTTTTCTGATTCAATCAAGTGATTGAATCAGGTGAGGCAATTGGCCTTGGGCAAGCTAAGATTAGCTTGAGTTAGATTGTGTGCTGGTGAACCTATAAAAACTGGCTGGGTTCGTTATGATCCCATTGTAAAATAATAAGTTTGGATTGTGAACTTATAAAATAACTCGGCTGTAATCAGGGTGATTATAGTGTGTGCCCAAGAGTTGCTTGGGAGTGGATGTAGGTGTAGCTAACACCGAACCACTATAAATCCTTATGTTTATCGTGCTGGTTTTCTCTTTCTTCACTCTATCTTTATATTTTGCTTTGCATTCTTAGCATCACACTCACTACCCTCTTTGTGCATCTTTACTTTGGAAAATTAATTTTAAACGTTAAATTTTTTAAGAACCTAATTCACCCCCCCTCTTGGATTGCCATCTGTGCCAACACGGCGCACGCCCGATAAGATTAGGCCTACCAACCACATGTGGTGCCGTGTCTGACAAGACTCGGCCCATTAACTGGTCATAGCCACCCACACCAGATAGAGGGGTGGCCTGCTAGTTTTGACAGGCCATGTGGTGGACATCTTCTGTTACTATCCATCTTACTACTTATCCCACGCCAAACCATGAGATCTCGGGATCAACAATTATCCAAAAAGGGATAAGAGGGACTCCTGACAAGGTATAAGAACCTTCGCTCAGGTCGAGGAAGGGACTTTTAAGCTTTAACTCATTTTTCTTCTGAATATTCACTACTGTTTCTCATACCACTCATTTGAGCATCGAATGGTTCCCGCTGAAATAACCAGTCCCCAGGGACTTTTTTGCAGGATCCCCATCCGAGGTGGAGTCATCGAAAGACCCCATAGCCCATCCTCATCTGCCATCGGATTTTGAATCTCACCTGGCGCTTGAGAGAAGTGATTTGGAAACAACAGATTGGTACGCCAGAAAAAAAAGTTCACATTAAAGGAAAAAGAGCTATATAACACTAAGTTACGAGCCCTCCCCCCTTATCTACAACAACAATGATGGTGATGCGAGCTCAGAAGGCCTCCGTTAGTCATGTTAGGAGGCATCTCCAGCCGACCGAGCAATAGGAGGCCAACCTTTTTGCTCCTTCTGCACCACCAGCTGTGGCCACTCAAGCCGAGCAACTAGCCACCCTTACCCAACAAGTCCAATCCTTGGTGGTGGTAGTTCATGAGCTACAACAATACTCTATGACCACACAGCAGTAGCCAGGGCCATGCGCGGCAGCTGCTTAGCCCAGCCAATAGTCTACCTATGGGAGGTCCCCTCAGTGGGAGACTCACCACCATCATGCCTCTCCGATGCACCACTGCTGGGAGGCTCCTAAGAGATGATGATCCCTCAGCAGCCCCTCTCCCGAGCGGCGACACAGAAAGGAGCTTGAGCGAGGGCATAATTATCAACGCCACTCCCTCCCTTACTCGTTCCCTGTATCATCATAGGATGACTCCATTGGTGAGCACATCAACACTGGGCGGAGAGGCCCTAGATGAGTGCCATCGATGACTGGAGGAGCTCAGCCAGAGAATCACCAACCAATCGAAGGTGGACTATGACCACCGTCCCCCTCTGTCCTGCCACATCATGGAGGAGCCGGTCCCCCATCGGTTCTATCTCCCCCAGTTGGACCTGTATGATGACACTACGGATCCATTGGATCATCTCAAGAGCTACAAAGCTCTCATGCAAGTCTAGGGGACAACTAATTCCCTCCTCTGCGTTGCCTTCCCAGCTACCCTCAGGAAGGTAGCGCGCGCTTGGTACTCCCGCTTACCACCGCACAGCATCGACTCCTTTCAGCAATTTGAAAGGACTTTCTAGCATATTTTGATGATTTCCAGAGGATCCTTCGAGTGGCTAATAGTCTGTTTTCTATCCAGCAAAAGGAAGGTGAGTCACTTAAAGATTTCGTGGCTAGTTTCAAGAAGGCGGCCCTCAAGGTCTACCATCTTGATGATTCCATGGCTATCTTAGCCCTGAAATGGGGACTCTGCCCCTCTCGCTTCACTTACTTTCTGGATAAGAAGCCCCTAAGCTCCTACTCTAAACTTCTAAGTAATGCACAGAAGTACATCTGTGCCGACGAGCTGACTCCAATTGGAGGGAGGTTGAGGGGAGGTATAGCAAAAAACCAACCCGCGTGGTGCCTAGCGGGCCACCCCATAAGAAGCTCGAGCTCCCACACTATCGAACAACCAATGCCAAGGTCTTGCCCCCAAGGAGGGTAAGTTCACCCCACTCTTTGCCCCCATAACTAACATACTCATGGAGATTGAGGGTGAGTCCTACCTCCGACGTCCTGCTCCCCAAAGGCCGGGAGTCCCCTACGATAAGAATCTATACTATCACTTTCATCGGAACTATGGTCATGACACAAGGACTACCGCAATTTGAAGAGGGCCATTGAAGAACTTATCCAGTGGAACTACCTCAAAAGGTTCATCCAAAAGGGCCCCCCAGCTACTCCACGCCCAGTGGGGCCTCCACCTGCCCAGGCCAGTATCGGCAACGCCTTGACTGAGAAGATAATCAGCATGATTACTTGGGGGGTAGGCTCTTCTTCCAAGAGACCATGAAGCGTGGGAGGAATAAAAACTATAATTCCCTTTTTTGAAAGGAATCTAGTAGGAGTGAACAATCTGGGTGATGATAGCGTTGTCGTATCCATGACAATTGCTAAACACCCTGTAAAGAGAATTTTGACTGACAGTGGTAGTTTAGCTGATATCCTTTCTTACGATGCTTTTGTTTGGATGAACATGCCCCTTAACTCCCTCCAACCTGTAGCTACACCCCTGGTCAGATTTATGAAAGACTCTATGCAAGTAGAAGGTGAGATCACCCTTTCGATCATGGCGAGGACTCTGCCCTACCAGAGTACCATCTTCATGAGGTTCCTGATCGTCCGGATGCTCTGGCCTACAATGCCATACTCGGATGACCCGGTCTGAACCTCCTTTACACCATCATCTTGACCAAACGCCTTCTCATTAGATTCTCTACCAGCAATAGAGTCGGTGAGATGCGTGGGGAGCCGAGTCCAGCTCGGTTGTTCTACAACATGAATCCCAGTCCCCAGGAGGCGGCCGCTTCACCGGCTTCACCGATCCCATAGTCGCTCGATCCTAGAGAGTTAGAGAGGAGAGGGCCAGCCAAACGTCTACTAGCTTTTCCATTAGGGGATGACCCAGCGAGGACGGTCCAGGTCGGTGAGCTCCTTTTCGCGGAGATAAGAGATCAACTCCTCACCTTCTTGTGGATCAATTCGAATGTCTTTGCTCTCCATCGGACATGCTAGGCATATCCCCAGAGGTAATCACACATAAACTTAACATTGACCTAAGATATCAGCCAGTCCATCAGAAGAAGAGGAGCTTTGCCCCAGAGCAGCAAAGGGCTATTGACAAGGAGGTCGACAAATTGCTGACCGTCGATCACATCCGGAAAGCACATTACCTAGATTAGTTGGCCAACGTGGTCATGATCCGCAAATCCAACGGGAGCTGAAGGATATGTATTGACTTCACTGACCTTAACAAGGCGTGCCCCAAGGATAGCTTTCCGCTGCCTTGGATAGACCAGCTGGTCGATGCTATGTCTGATCACGAGCTCCTCAGCTTCATGAACGCCTTCTCAGGGTACAACCAGATCAGGATAGACCTAGAGGATAACGAAAATACCTTCTTCATCATAGAGAAAGCCATTTGTTGTTACATGATAATGCCCTTTGGTTTGAAAAATGCAGGAGCTACCTACCAAAGGTTGATGAACAAGGTGTTCAAGGATCAGATCGAGCAAAACATGAAGGTGTACATGGATGATATGCTGACAAAAAGCACCTACGCCATCAGCCATGTCGCAGATCTAAAGGAGACCTTCAACAACCTCTGCAGCTATCAAATGAAGCTGAACCCATGGAAGTGCGCATTTGGGGTTATGGTGGGAAAGTTCTTGAGCTTCATGGTGATACAACAAGGCATCGAGGCAAATCCAGAAAAATCAAAGCTATCCTTGATATGAGGCCACTGGCCAGCAAGAAGGAGGTGTAGCAGCTCATCGGGAGGGTGGCGCTCTGAGCCGCTTCCTATCAAAGTCGGTCGAAAGATGTCTACCCTTCTTCAAAGCCCTGTGCAAGGTGAACGGCTTTGAATGGACGAAGGAGTGCTAGAGAGCTTTCGAGGGGTTAAAGGAATTCCTATCGACTCCATCATTACTATCTAAACCAAAGGAGGGAGAAGAGCTCTTCCTCTACCTCGCTATATCCTTCGAGGCGATAAGCTCCGTCCTCGTCCGTGTGGATGCCGATGGAACACAAAGGCTGGTATACTACATGAGCAAGGTGCTTCATGACGTAGAGGCCAGATACTCCAAAATTGAGAAGGTTATTTTTGCGCTAATAATATATGCCCAGCATCTTAGGTCATACTTTCAAGCTCACTTGATAGTGGTGCTCATGGACCAACCCCTTAAAGCAATCCTATCTCATCCTGACACCTTCGGTCGTCTGGCCAAGTGGGCAATCAAGCTGGGGGAGTTTGACCTCTCATTCCGAGTAAGGTTAGCCATGAAGTCTCAAGTCCTAGCTAACTTTTTGGTCGAGTGCACTTAGACGGAAGGGCGAGTGGGGGAGCCACCATGATGCACCTAAATACCAAACTTAAAGAAGTAGGTGAAACCTGGATCCTTCATGTGGACGGTGCCTCAAACTCCCAAGGAAGTGGAACCGGCCTCATCCTCGCAAGCTCGGAGGGTATGGTGGTGGAATACGCCTCCAATTTCTCTTTGAAGTTACAAACAATCAAGATGAATATGAGGCCATCCTGGAGGGAATCAAGCTCGCTTGGGAACTCAGTGTGAAACGTCTCAGGGCCTTCACCGACTCCCAGTTTGTCTTGGGATAGATCATCGGAGAATATAAGGCCCGAGACCCTATCATGTCTCGTTATCTAAATAAGGTGCAATCGCAAACTTCTTTGCTAACCTATTTTAGCATTAGCTATGTTCCCAGAAGCGAGAATGCCAGGGACAATGCCCTATCCTGATTAGCCACCTTAGCGGGCACCGCCTTGGGGAGAACCTACATCGAACACCTGGAAGCCCCAAGCATTGATGCCCTAGAGGAAGCCTTGCCGGTTGCATAGGAGCCGACATGGATGGATGCCTAATTCGATACCTCATCGATGGCACACTTCCCGTTGATTGCGCAGAGGCTTGACTGCTCAAGTGGAGAGCTTCAAAGTTTGTACTGATGAATAGGCAACTATATAAGAGGTCTTTTTCTACCCCCTCCTTAAATATGTTGGCCCCACAGATACCGATTACTTTCTCCGAGAGATCCATGAAGGCAAATGCAGGAACCACCTGGGGCATAGATCGCTGGCATACAAAGCTCTCCATCAAGGGTACTACCGGCTCACCGTGCATGAGGATGCTGCTGAGCTGGTTCAAAAATGCAATAGTTGCCAGCGGCATGCCCATATCCAATGGCAACCAGCCTCACACTTGAGTTCGCTCTGGTCCCATGGCCCTTCGTCCAGTGGGGAATGGATATCCTTGGACCATTTCCCTCAGCCTCGAGTTAACAAAAGTTCTTACTCATCGCCATCGATTGCTTCACCAAATGGGTCAAAGTGGAGGCGCTAGCCAAGATTACCGAGAGTAAGGTGAAGTCCTTCTTCTAGAAGTCTATTATTTGCCGCTTTGGACTACCTCACGCCTTCATCACCAACAATAGTCGGCAGTTTGACAATGCATCTTTCAGAGAGTTCTATGCCGAGCTGTGTATTCGCCATCGGTTCACATCCGTCGACCACCCACAAACTAATGGAGAGGCCGAGGTCATAAACTATACCATCCTTCGGGGACTCAGGACCCAGTTGGACAAGTTCAAAGGCAGATGGGTGAAGGATCTTTCGAGCATGCTATAGGCAAACTATACCACCACAAGAACCCCAACAGGCGAAACTCCTTTCAGTCTCGTCTTCGAATCAGAAGTGGCCATCCCTGTGGAGATCGGCCTTCCAAGCTCAAGGATGAAATCATGCAATGAAAAAGATAACCCTAATCAGCTGAGAGCCAGCCTTGACCTCATCGATGAAGCATGTGATCGGTCACAACTCAGAATGGTGGCGTTCTATCAATGAGCTACCAAGTACTATAATACTCGGGTCTGCCTCAAGACCTTCCGTCTGAAAGATTTGGTCCTCAGGTGGGCCAAGGTGTCTAAGCCAACAGAAGGCGACAAACTGCCTCTAAACTAGGAGGAGCCTATCGGATGACTGAAGTACTCCACCAAGAAGCATACCGGATTGAAGGGATAGATGGAAAGCCTATTCCTCGCACTTGGAATGCAGACAATCACCGTCGGTATTACCAATGATGTATGCACTTAGTTAATGAAAATAAAAAGAACTTTCAACACTTCACTTTCTCAATTGACTCGCGGCACAAGCCGAAGGTCAATCCTCTAACTACAACTTGGGCCGGTGTGAAGAAATCTCCGAGGCGGTTCCAAAAGGCTTCTGACGGCCTAGGCGGCTCTCGGGTCATCCCTCGGATCGGATGTTATCAGGGACCCTATACTTAACCCTAAGGTCCTCTACTTCCTCAGGAGTCATCGTGGAGACAACCCCCTTCGAACCCACCGAATTATAAGTGATGATCGAAGGAGGTGTTAGACGAACTGGTGGTGGGGGTACTCTAGGTGGTGATTGGGCAACGATCGTCGGACGATCATAGATGGTAATACCACCGGCTGCCCGAGCTGTGATAGGGGAACCCCCTCCTCGGAGGAGGATAAGGAATGACTCACCATGGGCCTCTTACCCTTCCTAATGGCGTGATGGTCCATGAGAAGAAGCAAAGCAATGAAAGAGAAGGCAAAAAGAACTGACCTGATACTAGAAACAAGGAGCAAAAGGCTCGGTGCTCAGAGGGTGAGAGAGACACAAGAAGAATGTTGGAGACGTGAAGAGCCTAAAGAGATGGATGGAACATTTTTATATGCATTTTTTGAATTGTCCAGCCCGATGCAGTGCTACATGGACATTCGCGAGTGGAGACAGTATCCAGTTGTCAAAGAACCCTTCCTCCCTCGAGATATGGTGCCTCAGTATCGTAAGGAAAAAAGTGATCCGCAGCCAATGACAAGACATTAATGATGGTGACCCAATAATGGCGCTCCGTCTTTTTTGTCGCTCGAGAGATATATTCTCAATCTCTCCAACAGATGGTGTTACTTTTGTACTTATCCTTAATAAGGAAGGGACTTTGAAAGGACCTTACCTTTTGAGAGGTGTGTGCCCTCCTTTAGTAATTAATGGTGCACGAGACTCAAGGACGATGAGAAGCCTTAGCTCCTCTCGCTTAGCGGACGTGGAGCACATGACCACTTAAGCTCAGGAGTGGGGGGAAGCATCTGATATGGCTGATGAAGTCATGTGAAAGTAAACGACCAGAACTAGCCGACAGTAAAAATTAGAGAGGCTTCGACCTTCGGCCCCACCTCCTTGCCGGCCTTGGCCTATCCTAGTCGGCCCTGACTCCTTGGCGGCCTCAACTCCTTGGTGACCCAGCTCCTAGGTGATCCCAGCTCCTTGCCGGCCTCGCCCCATCCTAGTTGGCCCCGACTTTCCCTTGCTAGCCTCACCCCATCCTAGTTGGCCTCGGCTTTCCCTTGCCGGTCTTGGCTCCTTGGCGGCCCCAACTCATTGGTAGCCCCAGCTCATTAGTGGCCTCATCTCTCAAGGCGGCTTTGACCTCCCAAGGTGGTCCCGACCTCCCAAGCAATCCCGACCTCTCAAGGCGGTCCCGGTCTCCCAAGGCCTGACCCATCAATCGCCTACGACCCCAGGTGACTCACATGCTATCTACGATCCCACGTGGCCCACCTATTGTCTATGGTCTCATGTGGCGCATCTACTGCCTGCGGCTCTATGTGGACCACCTACTGTTTGCGGCCCCACATGGCCTACCTACTGGTTACGACGTATGCTCGATAAGACCTGGCCTACCAACCGCTTGTGACGCCGCGTTTGACAAGACTTGGCCCACTAACTGGCTGCAGCCGCCCACATCAAACAGAGGGATGGCCTGCCAGTTCTGAGAGGCCATGTGATGGACATCTTCTGTTACTGTCCGTCTTGCCACTTATCCCACGCCAAACCATGAGATCTTGGGATCAACAACTATCCAAAAAGGGATAAGAGGGACTTCCAACGAGATATAAGAACCTTCGCTCAGGACGAGAAAGGGACTTTTAAGCTCTAACTCATTCTTCTTCTCGAATATTCACTACTGTTTCACATACCACTCATTTGAGCGTAAGAGGATTCCCGTCGGAACAACCGGTCTCCAGAGACTTTTTTGTAGGATCTCCATCCGAGGTGGAGCCATCGGAAGACCCCACAACCCATCCTCATCTGCCATTGGATTTTGGGTCTTATCTGGCGCTCGAGAGAAGTGATTTGGCGACAACAAGATGCATGCTGATTAATGGGCCAAAAAGAAAAAAAAGAAAACAGCAGCTATTGCATTTGATACAGATATGAAACAACATTGCTTCAATTTAATTCATAAGTTCCCATAAGAAGATTGCCGTTGGTTCACATTTTAATGTTTTATCAGTGATTGCGGTGGCTCTGATGAGGCTAGACAGAATGAGGTATCGATCATTAAGGGCATCATTAGAATTTTCATTCAGTGGAATCCATGACCGCATTGAAGAATTCCTTAACAGCATCTGCTCATCCTAGCATGTTGGAATAATAAACTTGTTTTAATGCACTCTTGAAAGACCAAAGACTTTATGGGAGAAAGGAAGAGTCACTCTTGAAAAGACTAAAGGCTTCATGGGAGAAAGGAAGAGTCATTTTAAAAAGATAAGATGGTTCAGAAATTTAAAATTGACTCTTAGTATTTTGTAATTGACTCTTAATTTTCTGCAAATGTCTTTTATTTTTCTATGCATGTATTAAATAGTGGTATATGAAAGGACATCTAGATGTTTATAAATATGGGAGATGTGTTTGCCCAAGATGAAATGTAGAAGAAGAAGAGAGAAGAAGATGATGATGATGAAAAATCAGAGAGAACCCAGCTGGTTTTAACTCGGGCAAACAGTTGTTTTTCTAGGGCTCACAACTAACCCAACACAAGCACTCCGGCTTGCCGAGGTATACCAACCTCCACTAATTCTCCACTAAATCAGCAAACAAATAATGAGATAGTGTTTATAATGTGCTTTGAGCAAATACACAAATGATATGAATAGGGTATGATAATGTTGCTGATGGTAGATGCTTGGGCATCTCCTCCAGAAGTGTTGAATCACACCTCAGCTGATTCTTGACCGTTGAAGACTCCTCTTTTGAAAGATTTGACTCTTTTGCCTCTTGTGGGTTGATGAGAAGGAGTAGACGAATTTTTCTCTTGGATTTCACTCCTTTTGAATCACTCTCCTTTGAGCTAAATGATTTTTCAATATGCTCTGGATACTCAGATTTGAAAAGAGCTGCTCTATTTATAGAATCTGCAAAAATATTTTTAAAGAGGACATCAATCTTGAGGAAGATCGGCCAACGATGGTGTGCATATTCAAGTTTCCAAGGGTTCTTTGTTTGAGCGGAGTCGGCTCGCACAGACAGAGTCGGCTCGCAAGAATTCAGGGGTCGACTCTTGAAAAGCCAAGGGTCGACTCGAGAAAATTGGGGAGTCGACTCGGAAACCTTGAGTCGGCTCGGGACCGATACAAAAATCAGAAAAATGTTCTGATTGACTTATTTGACTTGAATACATCATAAGACATATTCCAAGAATTCATCGATTGAATTAATTATTAAAAATTCCTTTTTGAAATCCTTTTAAGCATAGAACTGGATTCAAAACTCATTTGATATAACCATTGATAGTTCATTCCTTTCAATTTGAATAAGCTCAAGGTTTTTGACAGCAAGCAA
The DNA here is from genome assembly GCA_900491605.1 of Calamus simplicifolius. Lineage (NCBI taxonomy): Eukaryota > Viridiplantae > Streptophyta > Magnoliopsida > Arecales > Arecaceae > Calamus > Calamus simplicifolius. The sequence continues at coordinate 96,985 of UESW01005034.1, read as the reverse complement.
GTTGGGGCAATTATGTTTCAGGGAGGTATGATGATGATGATGAAAAATAGAGAGAGACCCAAAAGATGTATTCCCTCTAACATCTCCATAATAAGAGAGTGTTATTTTTCTTATTGAAAGTATTCTTCACTTCCATCAATCTGGTATCAAAGCTCCTTGTGTGCCCACCTTAAGGAGAAGAGGACCAATCTTGAGGAAGATGGCCAACGATTGTGCATATTCCAAGCTTATATATAGGAATTGGTGTATCCAAATGAAGTCCTTATATAAGATCTATGAGTTCAAGATGGCTATATTCAAGCATAAAAAGAGAATTTTGTTCTGAAGCAAGCAACCTCTGCAAATCAAGCTTGGGATACTCTTTCTACTATCTTTAAAGGAGAAGAAAAGGTGAAGCGAATCCGGCTTCAACAATTGCAGGAAAAATTTAAAGTCACTACCATAAAGGAAACGAAAAACATCTTTGACTACTTCTTTCAGATATTGGTTATTGTAAACCAATTGAAAAGAAATAGAGAGAAGGTAGAAGATGTTCGAGTGGTAGAAAGATACTTCGGTCTTTGACACCGAGGTTTAAGCATATTGTTGTCGCCATTGAAGAAGCTAATGATGTTGATACACTCTCCATCAATGCGTTGATAGGCAAACTTTAAATTCATGAACAAAAGATACAAAAGAAAAATGAAGCACATAATACGAAGCAAATACTTCAATCCAAGGTGGAGGCAAAAGACCAAAAAGAGAAAGATCAAGGGCTTCAATTGGCCTATAGTAACAAAAGAGATGACGGCAACCACTATTGTGATGGCCATGGTGGCAGAAGCAACTACCGTGGTCGTGGTCGAAGCTATGGCCGTGGTCAAAAGAAGCTATAATGATGGAGGAGGCCAAAGCTCAAATTTCAACAATGAAAGAGGTAGTAGAAGAGGTGGACGTGAACGATGTAGAAGATCAATTGGAGGTCGTAACCAATCAAGATCCAATGTTCAATACTATAATTGTCAAAAATATGGACACTATAGCTATAAGTGTTGGAACAATAAGCAAAACAACAACATTGAATCCAACAACCAAGAAGAGAACCGACACTTCTTTTGTCATGCCAAGAAGATGAGACTTGAAGAATATATGGTTTCTTGACTCAGGAGCCTCAAACCATATGTGTGGAAGAAAAGAGCTATTTATGGAATTATAAGAAGGGGAGTTTTATGATGTGAAGTTTGGGGATCTCTCCAAAGCTCCTATCAAAGGAAGAGGTAAAATCATGATTTGGCAAAAGAATGGTAAACCTGATTTCATTTCCAATGTTTATTATGTGCCAAGTTTGAAGAGTAATATTCTAAGTATTGGCCAACTGTTAGAGAAGGGTTATGCAATTCATATGGAAGGACTATCTCTAACTCTAAAAGATTAGAATGGAAAGCTGATTACTTGTGTCTAGATGGCGAAGAACAGGATGTTTCCTCTTATCTTAAAGATGAAGCACAAAATTGCTTGCAAGTGGATATCAAGGACCCTTCCTGGCTTTGGCATCTCAGGTTTGGACATTTAAATTTTGAAAGTTTGAAATTACTATCTAATAAGGGAATGGTGAAAGGACTTCCACACATAAATTATCCAAATGAAGTTTGTGAGAAGTGCACACTAGCTAAGCATGCAAGAGTTCCCTTCAAAAGTAAAAATCTTGGAAAGCAACAAGACCATTACAACTAGTGCATACTGATATATGTGGACCTCTTCCAGAATCTTGTGGTGGTAACAAATATTTTATAACATTTGTTGATGACTTTAGTAGAAAGTTATGGGTTTATTTTCTTAAAGAAAAGTCGGCTGCACTCTTTATGTTTAAATATTTTAAATCTTTGGTTGAAAAAGAAAGTAACAATAAAGTGCAGATTTTGATATCCGATAGAGGCGAAGAATATATGTCAAATGCTTTTAGAAGCTATTGTGATAAAGAAGGAGTTCGACATCAATTCACCGCTCCGTACTCTCCACAACAAAATGGAGTGGCTGAGAGGAAGAACCAGACCATTCTTGACATGACTAGAAGCATGTTGAAAGAGAAGAACCTTTCCGAGCATTTTTGGGCTGAAGGGGTGGCATGTGCAGCATATTTTATCAACGAAGCCCAACAAAAGCCATCAAAGGTATGACACCAGAAGAAGCTTGGAGTGGCTACAAACCAGGAGTAAGCCATATGAAGATTTTTGGGTGTATTGCCTATGCCCAAGTACCACAAGAGAAGAGGAAGAAGCTTGATGATCGAAGCCAAAAATGCATCTTCATAGGATATAGTGAGCAATCCAAAGCCTACAAATTGTATAATCCAATGACAAATAAGATCATCATCAATCGGGTGTGATTTTCAATGAAGATAGAGTATGGGATTGGAATGGCAAAGATTCTCATATCAAATATATAACACCTTATAATGAAGCTGAGGAAAATATAAATGAGGAAGCTACTTAACCAATCTTGTCACCAGCAAGATCATCTTCATCACCACAAGTTACACCGACTTCCTCAAGAAGTTCTATAAGCCCTGAAGAGTCAACACGAAAGTTTAGAAGTATTAGTGATCTTTATGATGAAACAGAAGAAGTTGAACAAGTTGATTTATATTGTTTATTTGTTGATATTGAACCTCTAACATTTGATGAAGCTATGCAGAAAGTTGAATGGAGAAAAGCAATGAAGGAGAAGATTCTTGCCATAGAAAAGAATAATACTTGGGAGTTGACTTCACTTCCAAAAGGACAAAAGGCGATATGTGTCAAATGGGTGTATAAAGTGAAGCGCACTGCTAATGGAGAGGTAGAAAAATACAAAGCCCGTTTGGTTGCCAAAGGCTACAAGCAAAAGAAAGGGCTCGACTATGATGAAGTTTTTGCGCCTGTAGCCCATTTTGATTCAATAAAGCTCATTTTCTCACTTGCATCTCATCACAAGTGAAAATATATCAAATGGATGTAAAGTCGGCATTTCTCAATGGCTACCTTGAAGAAGAAGTCTATATTGAGCAACATGAGGGCTATATCCATAAAGGCATGGAAGATAAAGTGTACAAGTTACACAAAGCTTTGTATGGATTAAAGCAAGCACCGAGAGCTTGGAATGCTCGAATTGATCACTATCTTCAAGATTGTAGTTTCAACAAATGCTCCTATGAACATGCTATTTGTAAAGAAAAAAGGAGATGACATTTTAATTATATGTCTATATGTGGATGACTTACTTGTGACAGGTAATTGCATGAAAATGATATATGGGTTCAAAGCAACCATGAGCAAGGAGTTCGAAATGACGGGAGGAGACTTGATGTCTTATTTTCTTGGCATTGAAGTAAGGCAAAGTGAAGATGGCATCTTCATTTCTTAAGAAAGTTATGCTAGAAACATTCTACAAAAATTCAAAATGGAGTGCTGCAAAGAAGTAAACACCCCAGTTGCTTATGGAGCCAAGCTTAGTAAAGAAGGAGAAGGAAAGGAGGTGAACTCATCTCTCTTCAAAAGCCTTGTTGGAAGTCTTCGTTATTTTACTATAAGCCGACCTGATATTGTCTATGGAGTTGGTTTGATTAGTAGATATATGGAACATCCAAAGGAGTCACACTGGATGGCAGCAAAAAGGATTCTAAGATACCTCAAAGGAACTCTTGATCATGGTATGTTTTATACTCATTCCAATGATGCAAGTTTAATTGATTTTTCTGATAGTGATTGGGAAGGGGATCTTGATGAACGGAAAAGTACTTCTAGTTATATCTTTTATTTTGGTGCTAATGCTTTTTCTTGGAGCTCAAAGAAACAATCTATTTTTGCATTATCTACATGTGAAGTAGAGTATGTTGCAGCAGCATCATGTGCTTGTGAGGCCATATGGGTTGCGCAACTTATTGAAAGAATTGAGTCATTCACAAAAGGAGCCTGTGAAGATATATGTTGATAATAAGTCTGCTATTGAACTAGCTAAGAATCCAGTTCAACATGGAAGAAGCAAACACATTGACACAAGATTTCATTTTCTTCGTGATCAAGTTAAGAAAGGTATTGTGAAGGTTGTGTACTGTAAATCAAATGAGCAAATTGCTGATATATTTATAAAATCACTCAAAGGTGAAGATTTTCAAAAGCTGAGAAAGATGCTTGGAGTCATGGCACCAAGAAAAAATAAGTTTATGGAAGGAAATGTTTGAATATTAAACTTATTTTAATGCACTCTTGAAAGACCAAAGACTTCATGGGAGAAAGGAAGAGTCACTTTTGAAAAGACCAAAGGCTTCATGGGAGAAAGGAAGAGTCATTTTGAAAAGATAAGATGGTTCAAAAATTTAAAATTGACTTTAGTATTTTGTNTTTAAAAAGATAAGATGGTTCATAAATTTAAAATTGACTCTTAGTATTTTGTAATTGACTCTTAATTTTCTGCAAATGTCTTTTAGTTTTTCTATGCATGTATTAAATAGTGGTATATGAAAGGACATCTAGATGTTTATAAATATGGGAGGTGTTTGCCCATGAAATGTAGAAGTAGAGAGAAGAAGAGATGATGTTGAAAATAGAGAGACCCAAAAGTTGTATTCCCTCTAATATAGAGATCATTTTTTTATTGAAAGTATCTCCATTTTATCAAAGCTCCTTGTGTGCCCACCTTGTTTCCAACAAGTGGTATCAGAGCCTTATTTTTTTTTTGAGAGGACCAATCTTGAGGGAGATGGCCAACGATGGTGTGCATATTCAAGTTCCCAAGCTTACTAAGGAGAACTATGGGAATTGGTGTATCCAAATGAAGTCCTTATTTGGCTCACAAGATCTATGGGAAATTGTTCAAGATGGCTACACCGAGCCTACAGCAGAGCAAGAAAGAGGGTACAATCAAGCACAAAAAGATACTTTAAGGGGCTTAAGGAGAAGAGACAAAAAAGCTTTGTTCCAATTATATCAAGCTTTAGATGAGGTGACATTTGAGAGAATTGCTGAAGCAACCTCTGCAAATCAAGCTTGGGATACTCTCTCTACTATCTTTAAAGGAGAAGAAAAGGTGAAGCGAATCCGGCTTCAACAATTGCGAGGAGAATTTGAAGTCACCACCATGAAGGAGACGAAAACATATTTGACTACTTCTCTCGGATATTGGTTATTGTAAACCAATTGAAGAGAAATGGAGAGAAGGTAGAAGATGTTCGAGTGGTGGAGAAGATACTTCGGTCTTTGACACCGAGGTTTGAGCATGTTGTTGTCGCCATTGAAGAAGCTAATGATGTTGATACACTCTCCATCAATGCGTTGATGGGCAAACTTCAAATTCATGAACAAAAGATGCAAAAGAAAAATGAAGCACATAATACGGAAAATACTTCAATCCAAGGTGGAGGCAAAAGACCAAAAAGAGAAAGATCAAGGGCTTCAATTGGCCTATAGTAACAAAAGAGATGACGGCAACAACTATCGTGGTGGCCGTGGTGGCAGAAGCAACTACCGTGGTCGTGGTCGAAGCCATGGCCGTGGTCAAAGAAGCTATAATGATGGAGGAGGCCAAAGCTCAAATTTCAACAATGAAAGAGGTGGCAGAAGAGGTGGACGTGGACGAGGTAGAAGATCAATTGGAGGTCGTAACCAATCAAGATCCAATGTTCAATGCTATAATTGTCAAAAATATGGACACTATAGCTATGAGTGTTGGAACAATAAGCAAAGCAACAACATTGAATCCAACAACCAAGAAGGAGAACCGACACTTCTTTTGTCATGCCAAGAAGATGGAGACTTGAAGAATATATGGTTTCTTGACTCAGGAGCCTCAAACCATATGTGTGGAAGAAAAGAGCTATTTGTGGAATTGCAAGAAGGGGAGTTTTGTGATGTGAAGTTTGGGGATCTCTCCAAAGCTCCTATCAAAGGAAGAGGTAAAATCATGATTTGGCAAAAGAATGGTAAACCTGATTTCATTTCCAATGTTTATTATGTGCCAAGTTTGAAGAGTAATATTTTAAGTATTGGCCAACTGTTAGAGAAGGGTTATGCAATTCATATGGAAGGATTATCTCTAACTCTAAAAGATTGGAATGGAAAGCTGATTACTCGTGTCCAGATGGCGAAGAACAGGATGTTTCCTCTTATCTTAAAGACGGAAGCACAAAATTGCTTGCAAGTGGATATCAAGGACCCTTCCTGGCTTTGGCATCTCAGGTTTGGACATTTAAATTTTGGAAGTTTGAAATTACTATCTAATAAGGGAATGGTGAAAGGTCTTCCACACATAAATTATCCAAATGAAGTTTGTGAGAAGTGCACACTAGCTAAGCATGCAAGAGCTCCCTTCAAAAGTAGAAAATCTTGGAAAGCAACAAGACCATTACAACTAGTGCATACTGATATGTGGACCTCTTCCAGAATCTTGTGGTGGTAACAAATATTTTATAACATTTGTTGATGACTTTAGTAGAAAGTTGTGGGTTTATTTTCTTAAAGAAAAGTCGGCTGCACTCTTTATGTTTAAATATTTCAAATCTTTGTTGAAAAAGAAAGTAACAATAAAGTGCAGATTTTGAGATCCGATAGAGGCGGAGAATATATGTCAAATGCTTTTAGAAGCTATTGTGATGAAGAAGGAGTTCGACATCAATTCACCGCTCCGTACTCTCCACAACAAAATGGAGTGGCCGAGAGGAAGAACCGGACCATTCTTGACATGACTAGAAGCATGTTGAAAGAGAAGAACCTTTCCGAGCATTTTTGGGCTGAAGGGGTGGCATGTGCAGCATATCTTATCAACCGAAGCCCAACAAAAGCCATCAAAGGTATGACACCAGAAGAAGCTTGGAGTGGCTACAAACCAGGAGTAAGCCATATGAAGATTTTTGGGTGTATTGCCTATGCCCAAGTACCACAAGAGAAGAGGAAGAAGCTTGATGATCGAAGCCAAAAATGCATCTTCATAGGATATAGTGAGCAATCCAAAGCCTACAAATTGTATAATCCAATGACAAATAAGGTCATCATCAGTCGGGATGTGATTTTCAATGAAGATGGAGTATGGGATTGGAATGGCAAAGATTCTCATATCAAATATATAACACCTTACAATGAAGCTGAGGAGAATACAAATGAGGAAGCTACTCAATCAATCTTGTCACCAGCAAGATCATCTTCATCACCACAAGTTACACCGACTTCCTCAAGAAGTTCTATAAGCCCTGAAGAGTCAACAAGAAAGTTTAGAAGTATTAGTGATCTTTATGATGAAATAGAAGTTGAACAAGTTGATTTATATTGTTTATTTGCTGATATTGAACCTCTAACATTTGATGAAGCTATGCAGAAAGTTGAATGGAGAAAAGCAATGAAGGAGGAGATTCTTGCCATAGAAAAGAATAATACTTGGGAGTTGACTTCACTTCCAAAAGGACAAAAGGCGATAGGCGTCAAATGGGTGTATAAAGTGAAGCGCACTGCTAATGGAGAGGTAGAAAAATACAAAGCTCGTTTGGTTGCCAAAGGCTACAAGCAAAAGAAAGGGCTCGATTATGATGAAGTTTTCGCGCCTGTAGCCCATTTTGATTCAATAAAGCTCATTTTCTCACTTGCATCTCATCACAAGTGGAAAATATATCAAATGGATGTAAAGTCGGCATTTCTCAATGGCTACCTTGAAGAAGAAGTCTATATTGAGCAACCTGAGGGCTATATCCATAAAGGCATGGAAGATAAAGTGTACAAGTTACACAAAGCTTTGTATGGATTAAAGCAAGCACCGAGAGCTTGGAATGCTCGAATTGATCACTATCTTCAAGATTGTGGTTTCAACAAATGCTCCTATGAACATGCTATTTATGTAAAGAAAAAAGGAGATGACATTTTAATTATATGTCTATATGTGGATGACTTACTTGTGACAGGTAATTGCATGGAAATGATATATGGGTTCAAAGCAACCATGAGCAAGGAGTTCGAAATGACGGGAGGAGACTTGATGTCTTATTTTCTTGGCATTGAAGTAAGGCAAAGTGAAGATGGCATCTTCATTTCTCAAGAAAGTTATGCTAGAAACATTCTACAAAAATTCAAAATGGAGTGCTGCAAAGAAGTAAACACCCCAGTTGCTTATGGAGCCAAGCTTAGTAAAGAAGGAGAAGGAAAGGAGGTGAACTCATCTCTCTTCAAAAGCCTTGTTGGAAGTCTTCGTTATCTTACTATAAGCCGACCTGATATTGTCTATGGAGTTGGTTTGATTAGTAGATATATGGAACATCCAAAGGAGTCACACTGGATGGCAGCAAAAAGGATTCTAAGATACCTCAAAGGAACTCTTGATCATGGTATGTTTTATACTCATTCCAATGATGCAAGTTTAATTGGTTTTTCTGATAGTGATTGGGGAGGAGATCTTGATGAACGAAAAGCACTTCTGGTTATATCTTTTATTTTGGTGCTAATGCTTTTTCTTGGAGCTCAAAGAAACAATCCATTGTTGCATTATCTACATGTGAGGCAGAGTATGTTGCAGCAGCATCATGTGCTTGTGAGGCCATATGGTTGCGCAACTTATTGAAAGAATTGAGTCATTCACAAAAGGAGCCTGTGAAGATATATGTTGATAATAAGTCTGCTATTGAACTAGCTAAGAATCCAGTTCAACATGGAAGAAGCAAACACATTGACACAAGATTTCATTTTCTTCGTGATCAAGTTAAGAAAGGTATTGTGAAGGTTGTGTATTGTAAATCAAATGAGCAAATTGCTGATATATTTACAAAATCACTCAAAGGTGAAGATTTTCAAAAGCTGAGAAAGATGCTTGGAGTCATGGCACCAAGAAAAAACAAGTTTACGGAGGAAATGTTGGAATATTAAACTTGTTTTAATGCACTCTTGAAAACAACCAAAGACTTCATGGGAGAAAGGAAGAGTCATTCTTGAAAAGACCAAAGACTTCATGGGAGAAAGGAAGAGTCACTCTTGAAAAGACCAAAGGCTTCATGGGAGAAAGGAAGAGTCATTTTAAAAAGACAAGATGTTCATAAATTTAATATTGACTCTTAGTATTTTGTAATTGACTCTTAATTTTCTGCAAATGTCTTTTAGTTTTTCTATACATGTATTAAATAGTGGCATATGAAAGGACATCTAGATGTGTATAAATATGAAAGGTGTTTGCCCATGAAATTGTAGAGAAGTAGAAGTAGAAGAAGATGATGATGATGTTGAAAATAGAGAGAGACCCAAAAATTGTATTCCCTCTAATAGAGTATCATTTTTTTTATTGAAAGAATTCTCCATTTTTATCAATCTTGTGTGCCCACCTTGTTTACAACACTCTCAACACGTAAAAAGAAGGAAGATGAGGTAAGATGGATCCTTCCTAGCTAATATATAAGAGCTTCGAAGACCATGTCCCAAAGGTAGAGATGAAGATGACCGGTGGAAATGCTGCGGAAAAAGCAAGAAATAAAAAGAATTAAGTCTGTTTGTCAGTTAGTTGCCCACTTGGAGAAGGTCGGAAACGACTTTTCAGCTCGTCTGTCCACCGTTACAGCAGCGCTTTCATGCATCGTCCACATTTCTCAATGGTTAGGCTTCTCGACTTCTCGACCGTGAGCATTCTTGGGGTGCAGGTTTATAATGTTGTCCATAATATTGCTAGGATGTAGTGTCAATATAGGATCTCTTGATATTCGGAAAGAAAGGGAAGCTGTGAGACATCATAGACCCTTCAAAGCCTGTCTATAATCAATAATGTCCTACGGTATTTTTTAATTTAAAATGTTCTTGACTATCAACCTGGTAAATGCCGGTCACAAACGGTAATCATCCTTTTTCTATCAATGTATCACCGTCAAAGTTGTCAATTCGTTTTGAATTATGTTTCATTTTAACTTAAAAATTAAATATTTCGGTATCGAACCATTTCGATGATTCATTGCGAAATATATATATATAATAATAAATTTATTCATAATTGATATTCTTCATAAATAATAATAACAACATAAAAATAAAAATGAGTTTTTGAGAAATGCAGCTATGAAACTGAAAGAAAAAGGGCATAATATCTAGGTTTTTTTTTGACATTTGTTGGGGGGTAAAATCGGTATTGCATCATATCTGTGCGAGGAAGCTAAGACCGACCTCCTCCCTTCGTCTCCCCGAGCTTCCATGGCTCGGCTCCCCCGGGCTTCCATGGCTCAACTTCCCCGGGCTTCCATAGCTCGGCCTCCCCCGAGCTTCCATAGCTCGGCCTCCCCGGGATTCCATAGCTCGGCCTTCCCGAGCTCCCATAGCTCGGCTCCCCCGAGCTCCCATAGCTCGTCCCTCTCGGCTTCCTACAGCTCGGCTTCTTCCGGGCTCCATAGCCCGCTGCTACCTAGCGATCCACGCCCCGACGTCCACCTCCGCGGAACCTGGCGCGGGAGAACCCAAGTCTACCCAAGCACCTAAGCAGGGGATCATATTAAGACGTGGCCTAAGACCTATTATAACCGCCCCAGGTCTACTCACCCAGATCCCAAGACATCGAGGGGCTCTCCCAGTCGTCGATCCCTTAACGGACAAGGCGTGGATTCTAACGGCCCCACAACGGCCTGATTCTGTCTACCCCCGAATCTTAACAACTTCAGTACCTTCCAGAAGACGCTCAAGTCCCCAGGTGACAGTCTATAAATACGAGTTTGGCAGATTACCTCAGGTACGCAACCCTTGACACCAAAAAACTCCAGGGTTACCTCTCTCTCTCCCGGCAGCTCGTCGGTGCTCTGCCCTTACCAGAGCCTCCGATTGACCGCCCCCCTGGAGAGGTCTCCCGGAGAGATCCACCTCCTCATTGTCTGGTTGATCGCCGATTCCTTCCTCTGACTTGAGCGTCGGAGGGCCTTCCGCGGAGGACCACCCCCGGTCCTTCCGTGTGCAGGGCTTCCTGTTTTGCAGGTCCGCCGCACCCCTCCCCGAGGATCGACCGCGCCCGAGTCGGAGGACGGATCCCGGCGGCAACAGATTGGCGCTAGAGGAAGGGCCTCAAGTCCCATTAAAACTTGAAAGAAGGAGACAAGGATCTTGATCCGGAGAAGAACCTCTCTGATGGCCAACCGGAAGAGAGGAGCAACCTCTGATGCTCCCGATCAGGTCGCCTCCCAGAGGCCTGATCCGACTGGCGCCACAGCGCCGCAACCCCCACCTGTCGAGACTCCGTCGCCGCCTGCCATTCCGGTGACCCAGGACCAGTTTGCTACGCTGGTCCAACAAGTCCAGGCTCTCACCCACCTGGTCCAGGAGCGTCTTGCACCTCCTCCTGCTTCGCATCCCCAGAAAGAGACGACTTCCTCTTCACCGGCAACCTCCTCCTCTGATCCGCGTGAATCAGCGGACCCCCCACGTCGCCCCGGGGGAGACAAACCGGTCCCTCGAACCGGTTGCGATAGAGATCTTCCCAGATCTCGGCGAGCCCGCTCCCTCTCTCCGGCAACGTCTCGCCATGATTCAACACCATCTTTGCGGTTCTCCCGCCCGGCTGCTCCTCTCGCCGGTGAGGAGGAGATCCGCCGTCAGATCCAAGAAATGCGTCAGGAGCTGGACGCCGCCAAGCAGATCCACCTGCCTCAGCCCAAAACAGAGCAGGGCATCCCTTTCTCTAAGGGGATCATGGAGGAAGTGATCCCCTCCCACGTCAAGCTGCCGACCGTCGAGCCCTATCACGGCTCCACTGATCCGGACGACCATCTCAGCAGCTTCCGGTCAATAATGATGTTCCATGGAGCATCTGATGCGATCCTCTGCCGGGCCTTCCCATCCACACTCAGAGGATCCGCCCGAACCTGGTTCAACGCCCTGAAACCAGGTTCCATCGATTCATTTGATGAGCTGAGCCACCTTTTTATTGGCCAGTTCGTCAGCAGCCGCCGCCACCGACGGAGATCCGACTCCCTCTCCGAAGTCAAGCAAAGAGAGGGGGAGTCCTTGAGAAATTATCTTGGCCGTTTCAACAAGGCCATGTTGGAGGTGGACCACCTTAATCATGAGGTGGCCATGTCCGCCCTAGCGGGGGGAGTTTCAAAGGAGAGCGACTTCTATTTGGCAATGGAAGTCAGCTACCCCCCGTGTCTGTCTGATATGATGGCCCTTGCGGACAAATACGCTCGGGTCGAGGAGTCGCGGAGAATGGCCCGCGCTGAACAGACGAAGAAGAGGCAAGAGCCCAAAGTTCCCGACAGACACCGCCCTGTCCGTCGGCCAAGCCCACCTCGCCGCCAAAGAGTCCCTCCGCCGCCGCCAAGGAATCGCTCCCGGAGTCCCCCTAGGCGATTCGATCGCTACACTCCGTTGACTGTGCCCCGGGCACAAATCCTCATGGAATAGAGCGCCAGCTTCCCCGACCAGTGCCTCTCCGAGGGAACCCAACCCGGAGAGATCCCGCCAAGTACTGCCGCTACCATAGGGAGCATGGCCATGACACTGAAGAATGCTGGCAGCTGAAGAACGAGATCGAAAGACTGATTCGGCGGGGACGGTTGGACCAGTTCAGAAGGGCACCCGAGCCACAGCAGCAGGGAGGTGATCGCCAGCCTGAGCTCCCACAACTCCCTCCTCCACCAAATCCGCCAGTGGTTGGCCGCATCAACATGATTGAAGAGGCCGGCGGATCGGGCTCCGGGGGCAATGGTGATGCACCGGTGCCAAAGAAGGCGCGCACGGGCGAGCTCTCCTTTTCTGATGATGATCTTCTTGGGATACAGCTTCCCCATGAGGACGCACTTGTTGTCTCCCTAAATTTGAACAATTATGATGTAAGCCGAATCCTGGTTGATAGTGGAAGCTCGGTGAACGTTTTGTACCTCGATGTGTTTGCCAGGATGAAATTGCTCATGGAAAACCTTCGAGCCGTGGATTCCACCTTGATGGGATTCACCGGCGACGTCATCATCCCAGAAGGAATTGTCACCCTGACGGTCCGCGCAGGAACCTGGCCCTTTGTAACCGTTGTACAAGCCGACTTCCTAGTGACCGACCTCAGGTCCCCATATAATGCCATATTCGGCAGGCCCGGCTTGATGTCTCTTAAGGTTGTTCTATCCCGCATCTGTCGATGAAGTTCCCCACCGAGCAAGGAGTTGGAGTAGTTCGGGGAAGTCAGGCCATGGCTCGGCAATGTTTTGTCACGAGCCTTCAGTCCAGAATTCCCGAGGTTGACGGGCTAGACGCCCGCGAAGATTTCGCCGAGCAACGGGGAGAACCGGTGGAAGAGCTGGAAGAAGTACCGCTGGACGTAGCTCGGCCCGACCGAACCACAAAGGTCGGGTCGCTGCTTGAGGGAGAGCCTCGTCGCGAGCTAATCAGATTCCTCCAAAGCAACGCGGACATCTTCGCCTGGACCGCCTCCGACATGCCAGGAATTAGCCCCGAAGTCCTCGTCCATCGTCTCAATGTGGACGAGATGCACAGGCCCGTTAAGCAGAAAAAGAGAAGCTTCGCCCCAGAGCGGCAAAAGGCCATTGAAGAAGAGGTCGACAAACTCATCAAAGCCAACTTTGTCCGAGAGGTAAACTACCCCAGTTGGCTGTCAAACGTCGTCATGGTGAAGAAGTCGAATGGCAAATGGAGGATCTGCATCGACTTCACCGATCTCAACAAGGCATGCCCGAAGGACAGCTTCCCTCTCCCTCGGATCGACCAGCTTGTGGATGCCACCTCGGGCCACCAAATGCTGTCATTCATGGATGCCTATTCGGGCTACAATCAGATCCGGATGGCCCCCGAGGATGAAGAAAAGACAGCCTTCATAACCGACCGAGGTACCTACTGTTACCGAGTTATGCCTTTCGGTCTTAAAAATGCAGGAGCGACCTACCAGCGCCTGGTCAACAAGGTGTTCAAGGAGCAAATCGGCCGGAACATGGAGGTGTATGTGGATGATATGCTGGTCAAAAGCAAGGAAGCGCTGCGGCATGTTGAGGACCTCGCGGAGAGCTTTGCCACGCTGCGCAAGTATGGAATGAAGCTCAACCCAACCAAGTGCGCCTTCGGCGTCAATTCTGGGAAGTTCCTCGGATTCATGGTCTCCCAGCGCGGCATTGAGGCTAACCCTCAGAAGATTCAAGCTCTCCAACAAATGGCGCCCCCAGCGTCCATTAAAGAGGTCCAGCGCCTGACCGGGAGAATAGCGGCCCTTAACCGCTTCGTAGCTCGGTCAGCCGAGAGGTGCCTCCCCTTCTTCAAAACCCTCCGATCGGCCAAGAATTTCCAGTGGACTCCTGAATGCCAGAAATCATTTCAAGATCTCAAGAAGTACCTCGGCTCGCCTCCACTTCTTAGTAGTCCGGTCCCAGGGGAGACTCTGTTTTGTATCTGGCCGTTTCCGAGGGAGCAGTTTGTTCGGTACTGGTCAAGCAAGAAGGCAAGATCCAAAGACCGATCTACTATGTGAGTAGGCTGCTCCGCGACGCGGAGACGAGGTACACCAGGATCGAGAAATAGTGCTTGCCTTGATTACCTCGGTCCGGAAGCTGCGACCATATTTCCAAGCACATTCAGTGACGGTCCTGACCGATCAACCCATCAAGGCGGTGGTCCACCGTCCAGAAACATCGGGGAGGATGACCAAATGGGCCGTCGAACTAAGCGAGCACGACATACAATTTCAACCTCGCCCGGCCATCAAAGCTCAAGTGCTGGCCGACTTCCTCCTTGAGTGCACCATCCCGGAAGACGGCTCTACCCCAAAAAGTCCCGAAGGACCAAAACCTGAAGCTCGGTGGCTCCTTCACGTCGATGGGTCGTCCAACGCCCATCATTCCGGTGCGGGTTTGGTTCTCACCAGCCCGGAGGGGATGATCTTCGAATATGGCGTCCGATTCTCCTTCCCGGCTTCCAACAACGAAGCCGAGTACGAGGCCCTATTAGCCGGTCTCCGGATCGCCCGCAACCTGAAGGTGGAAAAGATTAGCGCCTTCACCGACTCTCAGCTGGTGGCCGGCCATGTGCGAGGGGAGTTTGAAGCCCGAGAACCCAATATGGTTCGATATCTCCAAGAGGTGCGCGGCCTACTTCCTCACTTTTCAGAGTTTGAAATCATTCAAATTCCTAGATCGGAAAACGCCCGTGCCGACCTACTCTCCCGATTGGCAACCACGGAGACAATGGATGCTGAACAAAAATTCCATCTGGAGACTCTGGAGAAGCCGAGTATCATGGAAGCTGACCGGGTGATGCAAATCGAGACCGAACCATCCTGGTTCGACCCTATCCTCAGCTATCTTAAAGAAGGGTCGCTCCCGTCCGACCGAAGGGAGGCCAGGAAATGAAGCTGCAGGCGACCCACTATGTATTGATTGACAGCCAGCTTTACAAGCGGTCTTTTCCATGCCGCTGCTCAGATGCCTCCGCCCATCCGAGGCGGACTACGCTCTACGGGAGGTACATGAAGGGATCTGCGGCAACCATCTGGGAGGCCGGTCCCTATGTCACAAGGTGCTACGGCAAGGCTATTATTGGCCGACCATGCAGAAAGATGCGGACGATCTAGTCCGAGCCTGTGACGCCTGCCAGAGGCATTCGAGCATCCAGAGGCTCCCCTCCGCCGAGCTAGTTTCCATATCCTCCGCCTGGCCCTTTGCCAAATGGGGGATGGACATCCTCGGCCCATTCCCGTTGGCGACGGGACAGCGAAAATTCTTATTTGTCGCCATTGACTACTTCACCAAATGGGTTGAAGCGGAAGCAGTTGCCCAAATCACCGAAGCCCGGGCCAGAGACTTTGTGTGGAGGTCCATCATCTGCCGGTTCGGCCTCCCCCACACCATAATCACCGATAACGGCAAGCAGTTCGACAATTCCAAATTCCGCCAATTCTGCGAAGAGCATGGAATTCGTCACCACCTTACTTCGGTCGGGCACCCACAAGCCAACGGAGCGGCCGAGGTAACCAACAGGACTCTCCTCCAAGGAATCAAAGCTCGCCTCTCTAGAGCCCAAGGCAGGTGGGCAGATGAGCTGCACCATGTCTTGTGGGCCTATCGCACCACTCGAGAATCCCAACGGGCGAGACCCCATTCCGAATGGCTTTCGGTACGGAGGCCGTCATCCCTGTGGAAGTGGGCCTCCCATCTTTGCGGGTGGAGAGTTACTCGGAAGAAGCCAGCAACGAGCAACTCCGCACCAACCTCGACTTGGTGGAGGAAGTCAGAGAGAAGGCCCGAATCAGGACGGCCGCCTATCAACAGAGGGTGGCTCGGTACCATGCCTCCAGAGTTAAGGGGAAGCCTTTCCTTCCTGGCGACCTTGTCCTCCGGAAAGCCTCTGTATCCAAACCGCTGGAGCAAGGAAAGCTGGCGCCGAACTGGGAAGGCCCGTACCAAGTCACGGAGGTCATTGGGCCAGGAACCTACAAGCTGCAGGACCTCGAAGGGAAATCCGTCCCCCGAACGTGGAACTCGGACAACCTCCGCAAATACTATCAATAGGGTATGTCCTTTACATTTTCATATGCCTCATTATACATTCCTGTCACATTTTAATTGCAATGTGAATCATTATGCACTATTGCCAAAATTGTAAATGAAACAGATGCTGCTTATCAATCCTCGGCACAACCGAGCTATCTGCTGAACAGGAAAATCTCCGAACCTTGGCAGGGCCAAGTAAAATTCTCCGAACCTCGGCAGGGCCGAGCAACAAATCTCCGAACCTTGGCAGGGCCAAGTAAAAATTCTCCGAACCTCGGCAGGGCCGAGCAACAAATCTCCGAACCTTGGCAGGGCCAAGTAAAAATTCTCCGAACCTCGGCAGGGCCGAGCAACAAATTCTCCGAACCTTGGCAGGGCCAAGTAAAAATTCTCCGAACCTCGGCAGGGCCGAGCAACAAATCTCCGAACCTTGGCAGGGCCAAGTAAAAATTCTCCGAACCTCGGCAGGGCCGAGCAACAAATCTCCGAACCTTGGCAGGGCCAAGTAAAAATTCTCGAACCTCGGCTGGGCCGAGTAACAAATCCTCCGAACCTCGGCCGGGCCGAGCAACACATTCTCCGAACCTCGGCTGGGCCGAGCAACTAATATCCGAACCTTGGCAGGGCTAAGCAAAAATTCTTCGGGCTAAAATCCCGGCAGAAAACCGAAGTATGTGGGCCCCGGTTAAAGCCGAGGGGCTCCTAAGTAGTCCCCAGAATCTCGATCGATCTGAAAAAAGGCACGCTACACGAAAATCCGTCAACACGCATGAAGAATGTGCCTCCGGCAAACCCCTAAAGGGTTCAATAAAGCCCCACATAATCGGCCATGAACCCCGAGCAAAAGCCGGGGAGTTCCCCCTTTCGCTACTAAAGCTTTTGGGCAATGCCCCTATAACTTGTCGAACAAAGCGCCTATCCCAAGCAGAGCCATGACTCAGCGCATGAACCAGTGGAGCCACACCGACTCCTCAACTATTATACGAATGGCATTTTTAAAGCTAAAAACTCATGAGATAAGAAGATTATCCAAACAGGGCCTTTTTCATTGATTGAGGAAAGGGAGTACAAAAAGAAACAGAAAAAACAAAAACAAAAAGCAAAAGAAAAAGCAAAAGAGGCCCTAAACTAGGGTTCGGAGTCGCTCCCAGACGCCAGCAGGTCCTCCAGGCGCTCGGTAAGGTCGGCAACCTACTGGCGAAGCGACGCAATCTCCTCCCGCTACCGGTCCGCCACCTGGCGCAGGGCCTCCGCCTCCCTTATGGAGACATCCACATACTCCTCGACGACCCTCACGAGCCGCTGTTGGCTCGCAAGGGTCGATGCCAGGCCCAACCCATCGACGGTAATTGTGGGACGGCCCCTTGGCGGGTGAAGTAAATCGTTGATCGACGCACATAACTCTTCGGATGATCGCCCTCCTTGAGAAGCCATGGTCAAATACTGTTTCAAGACCTAAACCGAGGAATGGCTAAGACCAACACCCCTCGGTCATATTTATACTTGCCAGGCGAGTATCTCGATCGGTCGCACCGTAGCTGCCGACCTATGAGAACTCACCATGTGTCATCACTTTAGTGCTTGCGGAATCCAAAGTACCGTACCCCATCCCGAGTGGGATCGGTAAACGCGGACGGACTGTTCGGGAACCCCCCTGAACAGAGTATTTTCCGATCTGCCGGCCCCCTGTGATGAATGCTCCCAACACTTCCCCAAGCTCTTTTAAAGCTGGCCCCCTTTTCGGGAAGCGCAAAAGGGGAAGAAATCCAGCGCCTGGCAGTAACATGCCCCCTCGGGAGGGATAACGTCATAAGTAAAGAGCGTGACCATGCACCGCTCATTCCGCCCTGGCGCCCCTCACCAAGCGCCGCAGGGACCTAACACTACGGCTCATAGTAGCAACTAAGTCATTTCTTCGAGCCCCGAACCTCCGAACCTTGGCAGGGCCAAGTAAAAATTCTCTGAACCTCGGCTGGGCCGAGCAACAAATTCTCTGAACCTTGGCAGGACCAAGTAAAAATTCTTTGAACCTTGACTGGGCCGAGCAACAAATTCTCTAAACCTTGGCAGGGCCAAGTAAAAATTCTCCGAACCTCGGCTGGGCCGAGCACAAATTCTCTGAACCTTGGCAGGGCCAAGTAAAAATTCTCCGAACCTCAGCTGGGCCGAGCGACAAACGTCTCCATACCTCGGCAGGACTGAGCCACAAATGCCCCAAACCTTGGCGGGGCCAAGTACAAATTCTCTAAACTTCGGCAAGACCGGCCCATGAACATTCGAGCCCCGATAAGGAAGAAACACAAAATACCGAGCTTCGGACCAAAGTAAGGAGCGTGTTCCGCCGAACGATCCCCAGACCATCGCTTGCGAACCTCGACTAGTTCGGATAGCGCGGGATCCTCGTCTAAGGACGAGCGGGACGCCTTCGTACCCCATGACCAACAACAACAATAAACTTGGCACAGAAGAGACAGAGATTGAGAAACATAACATAACTCTCTTTATTCCATTGCCAATCAAAATCAATTACAAATGCCTTAGAGGCGTTATAAGAGCATTGAAATGCATAAAATAAAGACAAGTACAAAATTCGGGCAACTGCTCCAAAGCAGATCTGGGCAACCATGATGCTCCGACGTCCGACCGCCAAACCAGATAAGCCGCATCCAGTCAGCTCGAGCCGATAATGGCCGGGCGACATGGACCAATAGTTGCGGCCAGCTTCAATCAATAATGATATCTCGGTGATCCAACCGAGATATCAGGGTGGTCGGAAAGGGTGGATGGATGGCCATCCCAAACCAACCAACCAAGGGACCCCCCGACGAGCAGGTAGGAAGCCCGCGGACCCTGGCGCCGGAACGCTCTCCCAAACCAAGTATGTACCGCCACAACTTGCCCAAATTCCAAGGCAAGGTGTCGGCGGGCGGCACACTTTCACCCCCTTCCCATGTGGCAAAAGATTCCCCAGGCGGGCGAGCCCTGGAATCCAGGCCGAGGGAGGAGGCAAAATTCACTCAAACCATGGGGAGTCCGCGTGCACCTCCTACCATACGTCCCCGAAGGAGAACCACAAAGGTCACACTGGAAGAGCATGTGTGCGCCTCCCTCTGCACTCTCCATATGATCTCCGGGACTCATCCCCTAAGGGCAAGCCATTCTTCGGCAGCTCCTCCATCGCCCCAGCTATCCGGTAGCGAGGAGCTTATGAGAGGAAAGCTCGGTCCTCCCACTCGCAACAGCAGAGAAACGAGCATGGTGGAAACTCTAGTGGGAAAGAAACTTTGGGGATGACTTAACACAACCCCTCTTCCCCTTTTTATAGGCAGAGATGAACCGGGAAAAGCTACCCAAGCTGGAAGCCCCGAGATTCAAACACCTGGCCCGTGCCTCCACGTGGCCCCCCAAGATGGACGCCACGCCCCATTGCGCGCCGAGCCCATCGCCTAGACCGAGGGCATGCGAAGATTTCCTCCCGATCCCGAATCGTGATCATTAAACGCGGAATCGCCCGTTGACATTACGAAGACTGGCAGGTTCAGGAAATCGTCCTACGAAAGCGATATCCTCCAATGGTGAACGGCTGCATGCGCCGTACGTCAAAACAACCCGCATGGGAAAAGAACACCTTCCGAAAAGCTCCAGAACAGCTTTATGTTCCTCACATCGCCGTATCATCAATTTTGGTGAAATAAAAACTGGTTTACCTGTAAAACGGCAGGACGCTGGCAGGATAACAAAAAGCACAAAAACCGACTGTTCGTCGACTACTTCCCAACGAAGTCAATCGCTTGAAGAACTTGTGCGACAAAATCGGGCGTCTCAAAACAAAATGGGCGCGAAGGCTACACAAACTATTCTTTCATTCAACGAAAAAGGAAGTGACCAAAGGAAGCAAAAAATACTTCGGCAACCACCCTCATATGTCGGCCCTAGCCGACCTACTTTGCTTGTCGGCCCTAGCCGACCTACTTTGCTCACCGGCCCTAGCCGACCCACTTTGCTCGTCGGCCCTAGCCGACCTACTTTGCTCGTCGGCCCTAGCCGATCTATTCCGTCTGTCGGCCCAAGCTTACCCGCCCTGTCTGTCGTCTTAACCGGCTGGTTTCATTTCTCGAGTTTTAATTAGATACAAATTGAACCAGATCGTCTATCGGTTCGTCAGTCAAGGCTATCACCCCGCCTTGGGCCAAGCCAATGCATTTCCTCAATCCCGGAATAAAGATGACCGGAGAGCGTCAATGAGCCATAAGCCACTCGCGATTGAGGCGAGATTGGGCGGCAACAGGGCCGTCCAAGGAAAAACACTTAAATGGAAATAGAGGGTTCATTCATTAAAAGACATCAGTCAGATTTTCAAAAGCAAAATACAGGGGTGGCTCTTAAAGGCCGGGAACCACATCAGTTTTGGAGGAACCCTCGGTTACATCCGCAGAGGTGTGACTAGATTCGCCTTTCTCTAATGCCTTTGCCCCTTCAGCGGCAGTTTGCGATCATCCTTCAGAAGCTGCGGCTTCGCTGGGACCCAGGGCGGCACCAGGATCGGTATCGAGATGTCGACATATTCATCCTCCTCTTCTCCTTCGGACTCACCGTCATCAGGAGCTTCAGTATCCAGAAAAGAGAGATCCCATTCCGGATGCTCACTGGATATCTTGTCTTTGCACTCTTCCATTCCAAGCTGGAAGGCGTCAACGCCGATCGCGTCCTGTTCCCCCTTGAGTATGGCGAGCTGCACCTTAGCCTCAGCAACTTGCTTCTCAGCCTCCGCAACTTGAGCCCGCAGAATAACACTTTGCTCCTCGAACTCGCCGGCCCGCGCCTTGAGTTCTGAGCTCTTATTGCGGCTAGACACGAGCTCGCCTTGGAGAGTCCGATTCTCCAACCTTAACCTTGCCATCTGCAAAACCAAAATCAGTCGGCGTCACAAGAGACCAACAGAAGAAACTCAAAAGGGGGGGATGAGATCGTACCTCCTTCTCTTGTCTGGCCAACCTTTTGGTCAGCTCCTCGGCCTCACCCCTGGCCCTTGTTCTATCAGCCCCGACCAACTCAACCCTCTCCTGCAGAGCATTAATCCTTAACTGTTTGGCTTCGACCTCCTCCCAGGCTTGGGATAGCTCGTTGCTCACCCGAGCTATCATCCCTTGGTGCCATTTAGCGCCCTCCCTCAAGTCGGCAATTTTGCTATCGCGCCGCTTCAGTTTCTCCTCCATTTCGTTGAGCATTCTGGTCAGGCGCTTTCTCTCGTCGACAGCTTCCCTTCCCAGCCGACCCAAACTCTCACTATGTTCCCGCCATATCGCCTTCACCTCCTCGGAATGTTTCGACTCAACTCTGGCCAGCTCCAAGCATGCATCGTCATTCTTCGCCAGGAGTCCCTGCAACTCCTCCAATTTGCCTTTTTGCTTGGACGCTTCGGCTAGAGCGGCCTGATATGCCGCCTTCATCCCCTCCAAACTTCTGTTGCTAATGGCCAAAAGCTCCTCGAACTTCTCGGACACCTTTATGCGTGATTGAAGTTTGACATTGTCTCTCCTGGCTTGAACGCTGGCCCCCGTCGCCAAACTCAGATGCCAGCACATCGCCCGAGAAAGCAGGGCACTCTGTGGGACAAAAGATGAGTAAAAATTCGCGATTAAGTCAATCAGAAAACACTCGCCACCCATGAGTGGTAACTCACCCGAGAGGCATAGGCCCGCGTCATCTTCATGAGGGTTGGATTGTCAATATCGGGGAGAAGGTGGATACTTTCGGCCACTCCCTGCTACCCAAACGCGGCATCGACCAGCTCCAAATCCGTGAATCTATCCGCCGAAGGATCCGCACCCGGGTACAAGGCCAACCTCATCATGGCAGAAAATGCCTCCTCGACACCAGTGTTCGAGCTACTGGGCCGGCCATCTCCGCCCGAGGAACCAACCTGGGCGACTTCCGTCTGAGAGGCCTTCAACCTCCCGGCCTCTTCTATCAGAGCCCTAGCTTGGGCTTCTTCGGACAGTTCAGCCAACCCAAGCGCCAGCCTCCTCAGAATCCTTTTCGAAGAGGTCCCCATTGCGGGACTCTCACCTTTCCGCGCTTCTTCTTCTTCGGACCCATCTTTTTCGGTCACCATCACCTGCGTCTCCTCCGCAGGCTCCCCCGAGGCCTCTGCATGGCCTGTTTCTTGACCCGCTACGGGCGGTCCGGCATCACTACTCTCAGACTCCTCCTGAACCTCACCACCGGCAGCCTCTCTCCCTTGCTCCCCCACTGGAGTCGCTAATAGCCCTACGGGGGCGGAAGGCCCCCCAGAAACGACCGCTTCCGCCGAATCCATCGCCGGCTCCTCTTTCACAGGAGACGCGGCAGGACGAGCCAATGTAGTCTCATCTGAACTATCCGTTATTTCCACTACGGGAGGACAAGGAATCGTAGCTGTCCTCCCTGGATCCTCCTTCTCCCCCGGCGCTCCTGTCGTGGCTGCTCCAGCGTCCGACGGGCTTCTTACGGAGGTATGAGCCCTTTTCTTGGGCCTACCACTATCCGCGCCACTGCTCTCCCCTGGGTGCTTGCCTCTCTTCCTCTTGGCGAGGCTCGACAATGCCGACCTCTTGGCTGTAAGAACGGAATACATGCGATTAGATCCAAACACATTCGTCGAGGAAGCACGTAGCAGAAAAGGTAAAAGGGAGGACTCACCTTGCGGGTCCAGGGGGCTAAGCCCGGCTGCGAAGAGGGCCCCCTCCGATAACAGGTCGTTGGCCGAGAACACTTGGCCATTGCGAAGGACATCCAAATCCCTCTCCTCCTGCTCTGATAAAACTGGATGTGTTTCCGCATCCCTAACAAAGTTCCCCCATTTCCGAGGGAAGTCAGAACCGATGTTCCCCTCTGCGATAACGAACCGGCTCTTCCATCCTTTTAGAGGACGGCTTATCCACAATCACGTTGAAGGACCTTCGGGGTCCGATGTAGGGCCACTCTGATTTCCTTCCGGGTATCAGATGGTAGCAGGCGCGGAAAAGGGGAAGAGTGGCGACAATCCGAATCTGGTGACACATTGAGATAAACCCGATAATGCTTCACCAACTATTAGGGGCCACCATCGCCGGACAGATGTTGTAGTGAGTCATGATTTCCTTCACCAAAGGATGAAGAGGAAACCAGAAGCCCGCTTTCAAGCTGTCTTCATAAACGAAGACCCCACACTCCAGATCTCGCGAGACCCTATGTCCAGGCTCCGGCACTCGCAGAACAACATCTGGGGGTAGGCAATACCTCTGATGAATCCTTCCCACATCCTCAGCAATGATCTCCGAAGCTACGTAGTCAGGGCTCATCGTCATTTTAGCCAAGAAAAGCACCAGGCGAAGCGGCGAGCGTTACGAAGGGCAAAACTCTTCAAGAAACAAAACGAGAGAATACCGCAAACATGTATATATAGTGCGGCTATCGCTTTGCTTCCCCACTAAGGAAGCCGCCTTGAGAAGATGGGCGCCTCGCCTGAGGCATCGGAACCGCCTCGACAAACGCCGGATTAATCGGGATTTGCAATGTGGCGTATTCCCAACCGTCACTCTTGGAGGAGCCTTACCCACGAAGGCATGATGACCCTGTCGCATTAATTAGGGCATCATTACACGGGCTGTCTAAACCAAACCGCCCCATCTGGAGCATGCCACCTGGACTTATACTCCCTATGCCCGAACCTACGCTTCGAACTAGGGAGTGGAGGGCATGTGTTGGGGGGTAAAATCATCATTGCATCAATATCTGTGCGAGGAGGCTAAGACCGACCTCCTTCCTTCGTCTCCCCCGAGCTTCCTCCCCAGGCTTCCATAGCTCGGCCTCCCCGGGCTCCCATAGCTCGGCTCCTCTGAGCTCCCATAGCTCGTCCCTCTCGAGCTTCCTACAGCTCATTTCCCCCCGAGCCTCCATGGCCCGACTTCACCAAGCGATCCACGATCCGATACTTACCTCCGTGGAACCTGACGCGGGAGAGCTCAGGCCTACCATAACAACATCCTAGGTAAGGAATCATGTCGAAAAGTGGTCTAGAACCTATCACAGCTACCCGAGGCCTACACATCTACCAGATCTCAAGCCATCAAGAAGCTCTCCTGGCCGTCGATCCCCTAACAGACAAGATATGGATCCCAACGGCCCCACAACGGCCCGATTCGATCCATCCCCGTATCCTAACAACCTCTGAACATTCCAGAAGGCGCTCAAGATCCAGGTGACAGTCTATAAATAGGACATTCCCAGATTCCCTCAGGTATGTACGCTCACACCCTCACTCTCTCACTCTTCCGCTCAGCAGCTCGTCGGTGCTCTCGCCCTCTAGAGCTCCCGATTGGCCGCACCCAGAGAGACTCCCCGGAGAGATCCACCTCCCCCTTTCTGATTGATCGCCGATTTCCTCCCACTGACTTGAGCATCGGAGGGTCTTCCGCGGAGGGCCACCCCCAATGCCTCTCGCGCGAGGACTTATATGCAGGTCCACCCCTGGAGATCGACTGCGCCTGAGTCGGAGGACGGATCCCGGCAGCAACAGACATTATATATATATATATATTAAAACGGTCATGAAAGATTTAATAATTCACAACTTGATTCCCTAAACATATTTTGTCGAAATGGCCGAAACATGCCGAAACGCACCGAAATGACCGAAAAATCTTTCGAAGCGAAATATAGGGCTCATCTTTTCGGATAAGCCAACAAAACAAAAAGTTTTGACCGAAACAGCTTAAACGAAACAAAATTGACAACTTTTATCATCACAGCCAGTTGAAAGAAAATAGCATGACGTCTGCTATCAGGCAGAACGTTATGCTCTATTTAAATGGGCCTGGGCGCATTAATCTTAATAGCTATTTTTCTTCGCCCGCACATATGCATGCCAAAGATTACCCCAAAAAAAAAATGGCGAGTCATAGTTTCCGGCTGATTAAAAATTCAGTGAATTGAAAGCCGCGAGAGCGACGGGGCGGTTGCCCATGGGATTGGGTGGGTGCCTTTGAAAATTGACATGGCGATATATATGGATTTGGGAGTCTTAAAATATTTACTTGCGGTGGCAAATTTTAAGCGATGACTTTATTCGTTGCTTGATCAAGTCATCAGCTGTTGCGGTTCGAGGAATGAGGCCCCGTGCTTACTCGAATAATTTCAAAGTTAATTCTTGGGATCTGAAACTTCAGTGTTGGAGGGTAAGGTATGTCTAATTTTCTGTTCTGACATCTGGGTGGGGTCAGGTTGACCAACTCCCTTCGGACACGGCTGCGCAAATCTCGTGCTATGGGTCAGGTTGCTTCGACAGGAACGGCTGCGCAAATCTCGCGCTGTGCACGAAACATTTTCTGACGAAAACGGAGCCGCATGAGACCTAGCTATGGGTCAACAAAGCCCTCCTTCATCTTTTTTGTAACAAAAAAAAAAGTCATCGGCTGTTGCATTCTTTCCTTTTCAAATGGAAAGAATTTTCCACCGTTCTACCAATCATTCATACTAAGCAAATGTTGTCAGTGTCATAACTTCAATCATGTTGGACCAAATTGAATGTGCTTGATCGAGACCTGATCAAATTCATCCTGTAGCATCATCTTGGATCAATACTTGATCGATCAAATAAGGCAGGGCAGAGTCAATTAAAAAACAAAAAATCTCGTCTACTGTTCAAGCTAAGTTAGAATCAATTGCACGACTTAGATCTAATAAAAAATATCTAGATCCACATCAGAATTGGAAAGAACAAAAGAATTCAGATCTATAATTAAAGATTAAAAATCCAACAATCTTCATATAACCAAATATATAATAATTAATAATTAAAACAAAATTACTAAAACTTTAAAGGATTGCCTACTTCAATAAATATTTTTAAATAATAAAACTTTTAATATAGTGATTTCTTTTTGTGCTGTACAAGAATCAGGCCATAATTTTAAAGAAAAGATGAATGATAAACTTAGAAATATTGAAAGAAATTTTTGTCAGCCCTAGCGCAATTCCATCAATCATTAATACTAAACAAATGTAGTCACTATGATGGCCTTAATTATGTTGGATCAGGTTAAGTTTCATACCATAACATCATTTTGGATCAATACCGAACCTATTGACCAATCAAATTAGGCAGAGTGGGGCCAATTAAAAGACAAAATATCTCATCAGTCGTACAAATTAGGTTGGAATCAATTGCATGACTTAGATCTAATAAAAAATATCTAGGTCTATATTGAAATTAGAAAGAAAAAAAATTAGATCTATAATTGAAGATTAAAAATCCAACAATCTTCCAATAACCAAACATATAATAATTGATAATTAAAAACAAAATTACTAAAACTTTTGAAACATAATTACAGGATTGCTTACTTCAATAAATATTTTTGAATAATAAAACTTTTAATATAGCACTTTTTTTGTACTGTATAAGAGTCAATCGTAATTTTAAAGAATAGATGAATGATATATAAACTTAGAAACATTTGAAGAAAATTTTGCTACTCCTACCACCATTCCACCAATCACTAATACTAAACAAATGTAGTCACTATCATGGCCTCAATTATGTCGAGAAATGATCAAGTTTCATCTCATAACATCATTTTTGATCAAATTAGGCGAAGTGAGGTCAATTAAAAGATAAAAATCTCATTTGCCGTGCAAGTCAAGTTGGAATCAATTGCATGACTTAGATCTAATAAAAATATCTAGGTTCACATTGGAATTAAAAAGAAAAAAAAATTAGGTCTATAATTGAAGATTAGAAATCTAATAATCTTCCTATAGTCAAATATATAATTGGTAATTAAAAACAAAAAAACCTTTCAAATATAATTAAAGGACTGCCTATTTAAATATTTTTGGATAATAAAACTTTATATAGTGATTTCTTTTTTTGTATTGTACAAGAGTCAAACCATAATTTTAAAGAATAGATGAATGATAAACTTAGAAACAATGAAAGAAATTTTGCAGTTCTGCTACTATGCCACCAATACTAATACTAAACAAATGTAGTCATTGTCATGGTCCCAATTATGTTGGATCAATATTGACTAAAGTGACACATCCCTCTAAGTTCGAGGATCAGAAATATAGTTTAGCTTATTATTTTTACAATAATAAATTATACAAAAATTAACTAAAATATAAAAGCAATAACATTAAATATTCAATTACACATATAAAAAGCATCAAAATTTATTTTGTAAAATAATATCAAATAATAAATAATATTTAACCAAATATTAGCATTTATTTAGAATTTTATAATTTAAAATTTATTAAAATTACTAATTATGATTAGCTTATTTAACACCTACTGCAAATTCATAGATCAAATCCAACTAATAAAATTATTGACACCTATAACATAATATTTAAAATTTTAATTTCTAAAAATTATGATGACCTAAAATAACTTTAATATTCTATCAAGCCTAGTCTTGGCTCCCAACTTAAAGCTTGAAAATTTTAACTTGTATCAGCCCAAACAATGTAAAAAGGTCTCCTCACAAACTGAACTTATTCCAGATCACAAGTCCTGAACCCCAATTGATTGTGTCAGGAGTAATTTGGGTTCCAAAATTTGGATCTAAAGTCTTGACCCATTGCTGAGCTGGACCCTTCTCTTCCTCTGTTTTCATTTTACCTTCTCCCTGAACCCGTGCTTGCCGATGGTCTAGGGTGACGGCCGGCCTTTCGCCGGTCGGTGACCAATCCGAGCCAACCACGCCCTTGGCCCCTCTCTCTCTCTCTCTTTCTCTTCTACCTCAGTCATCGTGACTAGCTGGGCGGCTTGGCCGGCCCTCCCTAAGACGCCGGACATAGCCAAAACCAGCGGTCCGGCATGGCCAACACATCCCTCCCATGCCGGCCGTGGGAGACACGAGAGGGAAATTAGTAGCCGCACAAGGGTCGCTGGAGTTCCGATAACCCACACGCTGGTGGCCACTTCCTTGCCGCCGGAGTACTTCGCCGGTGGGGGTACGTGTGACGATCTTCGCCGATAAAGCCCGAACCACACGATCCCAGAATATTTTCAAAACTTCTTCAAGATTTTGATTGTTTATCCAGTTCCACACAATCAGAACAGGCGTCCGCACAAAAATTTCTGTACTTATCGTTAAATGCGTGCAGCACCATTGCCCTCAAGAGAAGCAGCTGCATGGTTATGATAGATAGATCAATATGCCTTTCGTTATCATTTTTTTTCTAAGGATTTCAAAGGTACAATGTTTAGGTTCACTTTAACACGAGAATTCTAAAAGGCGAAGCGGAACAGGAGTCCTCTTCTGAGCAAGAATTTTCTACACGAACTCTAAATAATTAACGTCATCGTAACTGTGCACAATGTCACTCATTTGCAAATTTTCTTCAAGATTTTGATTGTTTATCCACTTCCACGCAATCAAGGACAGCCATGCAGACAAAAGTCTCCGTATTTATCCTTAATGCGTTTGCTTCTAAAATGTTCTTGTATACCATCCGTAGCCTACCGAAAGATCGGATATGTAAAATTAATATTATCACACCTCATGTGTCATCGTCGGGAAACCATGGAGAAATGATACAATGATATAATTTTTAATTCCCTTATGCCATGGAATTAAAATAGAATTCAAGTTGATCTAGAATTTCCGTATGTCTTGAATTAAAATAGCTGTCCCAGTTTCTGGCTTCTCTATTTTCTCAAAAAGAAAAAAAAAAAAATCAAGTTGGTCTCCAAGATCCAGGAGAAACAAATATCAGCGATGGTGAAAGTCAGGGAAACGACACTTTATTGAACATGAATTCTGAGAATTACACACAAGCAAATGATAACGTCATATAAAAAAAAAAAAGGGAAGGGAAACAACATTACAAATATATCAAAACACCTGGAAACAACAATTACATGAAAGATGAGAGAGAATAAACTCGGTACAAAAATTCAAACCAAACAAAAGAAGGCAAAATGCAGAGCACATTGGTCCCCTGCCTCTGAGAAAGAAATACGAGCAGTGGTACCTGGGGAAAGAGAAGATTATAATATAATAAGCAACATACCGACCAATTTAAAGGTGCTAGATCGAGAGATTAAAAATGAAAACAAATATGCAATGGAAGGAGAAATTACCTCGCCAAAGAAGAAGTGATGGCAGATCCATGCTTTAGTCTGATTCTTCTCATTCCCCAACGTTGGTTTCAAAGGTGGGAGGGGCCTTGCAATACTGAATATATAAGTAGTTGTTTGGTCCATAATATTCGATTCTGACCTCGGGGATCCACTCAATAATGGGCCATTGGGGCCATCCTTGAGAAAGGTCTTAAGGAGTGGCATGCTGCATTTCAAAAGAAATATTCTTAAATTCTGTAGAGAAGCTTGAGCATTTTGATGCTGGCCGAGTAGCCCCAATAACCACTCCGGAAGGTGTGGTGTCCGTCCA
Source organism: Calamus simplicifolius (assembly GCA_900491605.1). Taxonomy (NCBI): domain Eukaryota; kingdom Viridiplantae; phylum Streptophyta; class Magnoliopsida; order Arecales; family Arecaceae; genus Calamus; species Calamus simplicifolius. The sequence continues at coordinate 67,129 of UESW01005034.1, read as the reverse complement.
TCATCATTAGCAGTAGACTCATATGAGAGATCTAATAGCAAGAATTGCAAGTTATCGAGATTCTCCACACGCCGCAACGTCGGGCAATCACCCATACTCAAATATTTCAACGAGGGAAGGTTGGATACCCTTTCCAACGTTGAATTTCCCCAAATTGAAAGCTTTTCTGTCAGAGAGGGGAGATCGTTGATTTCTGTTAGCTTGTCGACATCACTAATGTGCAGTTCTTGTAAACTGATGGCATGCCGTAGGTTTTTTGGAAGAGCTCTCAGCTTGGGACAAATGAAAATCTCAAGGTTCTGAGACAGGGCAGCAACTTAGGGGCTTCTCTTCTTTCTTCGCTAACCCCCTCCGCAAAGGACCACTTTTTCCAGTTTTCCATGCCTCCAAAATGTAGCACTTCAAGCTTGGGAAATGCTGTCGGTGCCGACGATGCAAGGGGGCCAAGAAATTCAGGTCCGATGGTTGTGATTGCATTTGCAGAAGCAATGTAAGGAATTTCAGCTGGCGCAATAAGCCCAGTGGAGGTAGCTGTCGGCATGATGCACAATCATAGAGCACTATTCTTGTCAGGTTAGGAAAAGAGGCATCCAATGAAGGGGACATCATCCATCTAGGAATCCAGTACCAAAAAAGTAATCGATCTCAAGCGTCTGTAGGGTGGATGGTGGAGAGAGCTCTTCAAATGTCTGATTAATTCTCTGGATTGCTTCATCTTGAATATCCTGGCCTATTTTACAATATAAAATCAATGTCCTCAAAAAATGACAATTTGCAAGAGTCGGAGCTCCTTCTGCTTGTGCCATCTCCAACCTATCTATGTGCAAGAATCTCAGCTGGGATAGAGATCGTAGCTCATCCAGATCGCACCCCTCCTCGTCTGGTGCACCAGTGTCCTTATGGCCAACCACAAATCCTTGGAGATGGTTAAGATGTTTCAGTTTGCCTATTCCTTTGGGTACATGAGTCAGTGGAGTTTCTTCTAACCGAAGGCATCTTAGATTGCACAGTTTTGTAATGGTCTTAGGAAGTTTATGCAAGAATTTACAACCAGACAGGCATAATATCTGCAGGTTTACAAGGCACCCAATGGACTCTGGCAGCTCTCTAATTTTTGTCCGATCAAGATCTAAAGACCTGAGGTGTAACAAATTTCCTAGTGAGTCTGGAACACTCTCAAGTCCTGTGTCATTTATGGTTATGATTCGTAGAAAACACAGTTTCTCAATAAGTTCATTCTCAATCATCTTTATCCCGGACTCCTTCGGAGCATTAGAGTCCTCAAACAGTTTTGTTGTTTTATCACAATTGGGAGCCTCTCCTTCATGTTTACCATTGACAAGCGACGAAGTTTAACCAAGGATTTATTTAGGTGATTGCTCATTGCTACAGAAAGTACTCTCATCCCCTATCAGAAAGATAGCAAGGGAACGTAGCACGTCATGCATTGTGCAAAAACTGCCCTCAGTCCCATCTACTACTTGTAAAAGATTCCTTCTAATTAACTCTGTATGATATTCCTCTGCTAAATCTTCCATAAGTGTATCTCCTTGTGTCCTTTTACAAAACCCTCAGCCACCCAGTAGCGTATAAGATACATCCGATCCATCATAAAGTCCTCAGGATATAATGAGCAATAAAGAAAACACTGTTTTAGATCCGAAGGTAAATCTTGATAACTTAAAAATAGAGCACCTGGGAGTTCTTCTTGAAGTTGGCTCATTGACCATGTATCGCTTTTGAGAACCTTATCCCATTCTAAGCTACTTCTCTCTTTCAATATTAAAACCCCTGCTATAGTTTTGATTGCAAGAGGAAGACCATCACATTTTTCCACAATTTTAATCCCGATTTCTCTCAAATTATTGATCTCCTCCTCCTCCATCATCATCTCCAAAGACTTTCTTGCAAAGTAATGTCCACCCAGTGTTATTATCCATTCTACTAACATGGTGGATATCTGCTCTTGTATTTATTGCCACATTTCTGTTCCGAGTGGTGATGATAATCCTACCACTAGCTGTTGCACTTTCCAAAGGATATCTAAGCAAATCCTCCCATACATCCGAACTCCACATATCATCTAATATAATAAAGAATCTTTTTACAAGAAGAGAGGAAAGATAGGGTATGAGCTCCGCCTTAGTTTCAGCCTCCTTATAATTTCCATCCATGTTCCCACTCTTCTCTATGCTCCTAATCATCTCTTTGAGAAGCTTTATCTCTGAAAAATCCTTAGAAACACACACCCATGCACAAATAGGAAAGTTCTCTTTGATCCTTTTATCGTTGTATATGTTAGAAGCAAGAGTGGTCTTACCAATTCCACCCATTCCATCAATCACCAAAACATGATGTCTTCTATTATTTCTTCAATTAACGACTTCGCAATTTCTGAGTAGCCTCTTCAATTTGTGTCCCTACGATATCAGACTTAACCTCATTAGGAAAAGTCTGACGATGATTTATTCTACTCTCATGAACATCTTGCATAGAGTATTCCAGTTTAGATAATATTGATTCATCTTCTGTAATCTCTTTTAGCCTGTTATTGAGTTTTCTAATTTTGCTACCAATTTCATGTCGGAACTTGGTGCAGCTGAAGCAGGAAAATAAAGATGAAGGATGACATACCATGGACGGATGACCTTCCAATAATTTTCTGCCCTCGATCTCACAAAGATCAATGATATCATCGGCATCATACATGACATCTTTCAAGTTCCTCACCCAAATACGGATGTCTTCCTCTGAAAGTCTCTTCCGCTCTGCAGATGCAAGATGGACCCTTATCCTCTCCATTCTCCTCTGAAGCCTTCTGAGCTCATCCTCCACGCCCAGCATTATGGACATCTCTCCCTCTATAAATTCTGTAAGTTTTTTGATAGATATTCTCACAAAGGCATCTAGGATCATTGCCATTTCGTCAAGACTATCAAAGGAGGAGGATGGATCTCTCAAACCGCAAAAAGAAAGGGAAGCTGTGAGGTAAGATATGGATCCTTCATAGCTAATATATAAGAGGTTCGAAGACCATGTCCCAAAGGTATAGATGAAGATGACCAGTGGAAATGCCGTAGAAAAAGCAAGAAATAAAAAAAAATCCACACTATTTGTCAGTTAGTTGCCCACTTGAGGAGGACGGCAACGACTTTCAGCGCGTCTGTCCACATGTTACAGCACGCGAGGCTTGGAACGGCTCGCTTTAGTAGTTGTTTTCTTCTGTTTTATTTTCCGATCGATCATCTTGGACGATCGATCTGTCTCCTAAGGTGTTGCCATCAACGTCGCCTTCATGCATCATCCACATTTGCAATGGCCCTCTACACTTGCTGCCATCCTCCATTGACATGGCTGGAAAAGCATTCGGTAGTTTTTATTTTTAAAGGAGCTTCCACAGGTCTAACGTTAATCAATAAAAAAGGTACTACATGGATTTATAAATCTCGATGAACAATTTTATGCAGATTCTCAAGGAAACTTATCAGCCTTTGATAATTTTAGGTTGGAAGAATCATTAATTTTTTTAAAGAATTTTTGCATATCCTTAATTTTAGAAATATTAATAATTAACAAGAAAAGAAATATTAATCTCTGATTTTCAAAAGCCCAATTTCTTTCATTTCAAACAGTTCCTTGCAGTATAAACTTTTGATCCATGAATTTGTGATAAGTGACATCAAAACTAGGCATGAGTGCCTTTATTAATAATGTTGGATCCTCACACAAGAACACTATGAAATTGGATAGAAAAGTTTATCGTAGTCTCGAATTGTCTAATAAAAAAGATACTATTTCAATTTATGAGCTTGGGTTGATACCTTTCTCAATGGTTTAGGCTTTTTAACCGTGAGCATTCTCGCTGGATTATAATGTTGTCCACAATATAGAATGTAGTATCACAATATAAGATCTCTTGATAGTCAGAAAGAAAGGGGAAGCTGTGAGACATCACAGACCCTTTAATAAAGCCTGTATACGATGTCGAGAAACACTGCAATAATTTTTTTAATTTAAAATGGCCTTGAGTATCAGCGCTGGTACGTAGGTGCCGATCGCAAGCAGTAATCATTTTTTTTTAATCAACTTGTCATCATCACCGCCGGCTGAAATTGAGTAGCATGATGTCTACCATCAGGCAGAACGTTGCGCTCTATTTTAATGGATCCAAACTTAATCTCAATAGCTTTTTTTTTTTTTTTTTTGCCCGCACAAATGCATGCCAAAGATTATCAAAAGAAAAATAAAAAAAATCAACGTTGCCGACTGATTAAAAATTTAGTGAATTGAAAGCCACGAAAGCGACAAGGTGGTCGTCCATGGGTGCCTTTGAATATTGACATGGCGATATACATTGGTTTGAGGGTCTTAAAATATTACTTGCGGTGGTTTAAGCGGATCACTTTATTCGTTGCCCTTAATCTGGATGGCCTATCGTTTTTGAAAATTTAATGAGTCTTTTAAGTATTCTCAAATTATGACAAGCTTCTTCTCATTGACATAGAAATTTTTTTTGCCAGCGCTGTCATCGTTCCACTAACCACTAATACTAAATAAATTTAGTCACTATCATCATGGCTTCAAATATCAATCATTGACATAGAAGTTCTGAAATGCTCAAGTTGTTGGCGTTGCATCCTCTTCTTTCCATATGGAAAGTGATGACGCCAAGTCATCTTTTTAAGCATCGGAAAGACGGATATCCTTCTCTCGGACCCCTTCAAGAAAAGTCCCCAGAGATCGGATGCTCCGGTGGGACCCTCCGACACTCAAGTTAGTTACTTGGAATCAGACAAGAACTGCTCAGCAGAAGGGAGCTGAGACAGTTAGGGTTTTGCTAGTAGAAAGGAAAGCTAGAAAACCAGAGTTCGAATCCCTACTTACAGCGCGGGCGCATGTTTTTATACCTGTCCGAATGTCCCATCTTTCTGTTCCAAAAGATTGCTATCGTACCATCACTGTGCGCGCCGAAGGCATCCCGCGTTACTGTCAATATGGCCTTACAGGTGTCTAACAGCCGCGTTGTACTTGGTGCGCCGTTGCTTGACATGACCGCGCACAGTTGCAAGTGGTAGTGATTCGTACTCCGTAACGGGGCACAGTCATGCACAGGGACACATACAATGCACCATACACCGTTATGAGGCATGGCTGCAAGCAACCACGGGCACACGACAAGTCAGGTGGGTGCGCCAGGTGGCCTGGAGTTGTCGTTTGGTTCGAAAGCTAGTTCACGTGCTGAACGTTGATGATGCCCGCGCACCCCGAGACCGGAGGGGGTCTTGAGGTGGGGATATAGGGACCTCACCCTAGACCGAGGAGATCTAGGGGTGAGATGGTGCTGGTGCACCCCGAGACCGAAGGGGGGTCTCGGGGTCGAGATATGGTGACCTCACCCCGAGACCGGAGGAGGTCTCGGGGGTGAGATGGTGCTGGTGCACCCCGAAACCGAAGGGGGGTCTCGGGGTCGGGATATGGTGACCTCACCCCGAGATTGAAGGAGGTCTCGGGGGTGAGATGGTGCTGGTGCACCCCGAGACCGAAAGGGGGGTCTCGGGGTCGAGATATGGTGACCTCACCCCAGACTGGAGGAGGTCTCGGGGGTGAGATGGTGCTGGTGCACCCCGAGACCGAAAGGGGGGTCTCGGGGTCGAGATATGGTGACCTCACCTAAGACCGGAGGAGGTCTCGGGGGTGAGATGGTGTTGGTGCACCCCGAGACCGAAGGGGGGGTCTCGGGGTCGAGATATGGTGACATCACCCGAGACCGGAGGAGGTCTCGGGGTGAGATGGTGCTGGTGCACCCCAAGACCGGAGGGGGTCTCGGGGTCAAGATATGGTGACCTCACCCCGAGACCGGAGGGTCTCGGGGGTGAGATGATGCTGGTGCACCCCAAGACCGGAGGGGTCTCGGGTCGAGATATGGTGACCTCACCCCGAGACCGGAGGGGATCTCGGGGGTGAGATGATGCTGGTGCACCCGAGACCGGAGGGTGTCTCGGGGTCGAGACATATGACCTCACCCTGAGATCGGAGGGGGTCTCGGGGTGAGATGATGCTAGTGTACCCCGAGACCGGAGGGGGTCTCGGGGTCGAGATATGGTGATCTCACCCTGAGACCGAAGGAGGTCTCGGGGGTGAGATGATGCTGGTGCACCCCGAGACCGAAGGGGGTCTCGGGGTCGAGATGCGGTGACCTCGTTAGCTGCTGTTACCTTTTATTCTAACGGCGCTGGATCAGCCACATCAGATGCCCCCTCACCCCTGAGGCGAAGCGGGCCCCACTGGTAAGGCGAAAGGGGTGCTACCTCCCTCATGGCTGATCCCTGTCCACATCTCTATGCGGACGACATGGGGAATGTGAGAAGGTGGCCGCTTCCGTATACTGAGCCCACCACGATTGACCTCGAGGCAGGGTTAGCTCTTCAAAGTCTGTGCGAAAAGCTGCATCATCATTACCTCTCATAGCGGCGACGTCAGCGGCCCCATCATTGGCCGGAGGCGTATCGTATCACGCACTGGGCAACCATCGAGGTGAACCAGCCTATGGCGGGGTCCATGTGGTTGACGAGATGAGGCGGGACAATTTGAAAACCCAATAAAACTTGAGTTGGGGGTTGAATCTGGCCACACCACTGCTGCCATCGTCATCTTCCTCTGAGCCTCTGCGTTTTGGTGTCCCCTGCAACCCGAGAACCTACGCTTAGCTCCCCTTCTCTCAGGTCAGTTCTTTGTCTATTATAGACTCCTCCATCCCTTCTTTTACACATGAGTTCTCCATCTTAGACCTCGGTGGATGATTCGGAGAATCGTCCTCCCTCTAAGAGGCACTGCGCCTCTCCTGTACCTTCTCCCTCTCCTCCGCTTGAGTGGTCCACTGATTCAGAGGACCGCATCCCCCTGGCCCGGCGATGGGTCGCTGGTGGAGCTCCATCGAGGAGCCACCGGTCAGAGGCCGGCACCTCCTCGAGGGTGGAGGGGTCCCCGGAGGGGACTGCCTCCATGGTAACAGGTCTGGATTTGGCAAAAATACGGGCCCGTTACCATATTCCCCGGGACGTTGAGCTTTTTCTGCCGACTCCCAATGATAGGGTCATCTCCTCCCGACCCGGCCGGGTGGCCCTTTATGAGATTTGCCTAAAGGCAGGTCTCCGTCCACCCTTTCCTCCCTTTTTCATCAACCTTCTTGACTACTACTCCTTGACTCCTTCCCAACTAGTCCCAAATTCCTACCGGGTCGTTAGCACCTTTGTTATCCTCTATCATCGTCTTGGCATCACTCCTCGAATCTCTCTTTTTCGGTCCTTTTACATCCTCCGGTCCCAGAAGGGTTGGTGGCTGTTCCAGCCCCGATCCAATCGGGTCCTCAAACTTTTTCTTCCTTCTTCGATCAAGGGATGAAAATCCCGGTTCTTTTTTGCTGATCTAGACCAAGTCAGGCCCCGGTGGGGAGACCCCGACCTTCGAGGCAACACGAACTCCACCGTCCACCCTTGAGATCGGGAAGCGTCAGGTCAATTGTTAGCTGCCGAGATCCCTCGGTACACCCTACTCTTGACGGAAGATAACCTTCAGTCGGCGGGTCTTATCTCCCACCGGGGTAAGCCGTTTCCACACTTAGCCAAAATTTTTCCTGCTTCTCTTCTTTTTCTTCTCCTCTTTTTTTTTAATAACTTTGACTGATGTCGTGCAGCCATGAAGATATCGACACAGAAACTCTTGAAGGCCGTCTCCAAGAAGAGGGCCCGGGAGGGGCCGAATGAAGGCCAGCAAGCTCCAGCCCCAAAATGCTCGATAGCTTGGGTTCCCCGACCACCGGCACCACAAGACCCCCCGGCTGCTCCAGAAATTGACCTCACAGCCGACACCCCGCCAGAGATGGTGACGACCGCGGGGGTCCCAATAGAGGAGCCAGCTGCAGAGGAGCCGGCAGTGGCAGAAGAGCTTCCTGCCCTTGGCGAACCGACTCCACCCAAAGCTGTCAGGGACTGGGGCGAGGGGCCATCAAGGGCAGCAAGCCCACCCCCTGAGAGGATGCCTAGGAGCAGCCCGCGCACCGAGCCAGAGGATGTCAAGGCGGCCGAACGGAGCAGGGCCAAACCAGGGCCGCCTCGGGACTCCATCTTGAATGACGGTCGCTGGGCTGAACGGGTCCTTGCTCCAATTTTCATGCCCGAGGTCCTGGAGGAGCTCAGCCACCTGAAGGCGAGCACATTCTTCTGGGATTCTTACGCGGCCATCATTAGGGTAGGCAGTTTTTCCACCCTTTTCCTTTATATTTCCCTCTTTTTTTTGCTAACCTGGAACTTTCATGCAGCTCGCGCACTCCCTAAGGGACGCAAGGGAGGCAATCCATGGTGGAAAGGCCCTTCTGCGCGAGGCACATAAGGAAGCTGAAGATGCCCAGCACCGCACGGAGGCGGCCGAGGAGGCGTTGGAGTCGGCCAAAAGCACTTGGGCCAGTGAAACAAGGGCTATCGAGAGCCGGGTGGAGGCCGATGCCAACCGTATGTAGGCGGCGCTCCACCAAATGATGGAGGCCAAGAACGCCGTGATGGCCAGAGATCTGCACATCTCTGAGCTGACCTTGGCCATCCAGGAGATCGAGGGTCGGGTGGTTGCGGCTGAGGAGAGAGTAGGGTCTGCGGAGGAAAAGGCGGCAGCAGCAGAGGAAAAAGCAAGGGCCGCGGAGGAGGAGGCACGGGCAGTGAAGGAAAAAGCAAGCCAAGCCGGGAAGTAGGTGAGCCATGCCCAAGAGGACGAGAGGGCTGCAGTAGCAGCCCTCGCCACGGAGGAAAGGGCTCGGGCCGCTGAGGTGGAGGCTGCCATGTGGCCAAGACTGCCGAAATTATAAAAGAGTACAAAGCGTCCGAGCGCTTTGCAGATGATTTAGCAGAAGCTTCGACGACGGTGTTCCTTCAATGGTTCCAGCATGGGAAGGAGAAACTTGCCAGAGACTTGAACGTCCCCCAAGCCCTGGAAGTCGAACCGGATCACTTCTCGGATTCGGCCCCCTCCGACGATGAGCCCGCGCCAACTGAACCGTGAACTATTGTATTTTTGTTTTTGCAAGTCCAATGACGTCGGCATTTTGTAATCCCTTCAAATTATTGAAATACATTTTTCCTCCAAGACAAATTGTCTACTTGGACTCTTATCCCAAATCTGTTGGTTGACAATGCGCGGCCCTTGGTCCCATTAGTGCCATGGGATAACTCTCAACCCATGCGAGCTATTCCATCTTAGCCATCTAGGACTGAAACTTGGGGCCAGGAAGGATAGTTTTCTTGGGGTTGAAGTGCCAGTCGTTGGAGGTTGAGGTAGGTGGGTTCCTCAGGACCGACAGTGCACCACTCTACCAGGGGTGTGTCGGGCCTTGTGCCAGGTAGGCACATGGCTTAAGGTGCCGATAGGGGTTGGACTTTATGCCTGGCCGGTCCAGGGCTTTGAGTGCCGTCGGGTATCGGGCTTTGCTTGGCTGGCCCAGGGCTTTAGGTGCCGACGGGTGTTGGGCTTTGTGCCTGGCTGGCCCAGGGCTTTAGATGCCGACAGGTGTCGGGCTTTATGCCTGGCTAGCCCAGGGCTTTAGGTGCCGACGGGTGTCGGGCTTGTGCCTGGCTGGTGCAGGGCTTTAGGTGCCAACGGGTGTTAGGATTTGTGCCTGGCTGGCCCAGGGTTTTAGGTGCCGACGGGTATCGAGCTTTGTGCCTGGCTGGCCCAGGGCTTTAGGTGCCGACGGGTGTTGGGCTTTATGCCTGGCTGGCCCAGGGCTTTAGGTGCCGACGGGTGTCGGGCTTCATGCTTGGCTGCCAAGGGCTTTAGGTGCCGACGGGTGTCGGGCTTCATGCCTGGCTGGCCTAGGGCTTCAGGTGCGGATGGGTGTCGGGCTTTGTGCCTGGCTGGCCCAGGGCTTTAGGTGCCGACGGGTGTCGGGCTTTATGCCTGGCTGGCCTAGGGCTTTAGGTGTCGACGAGTGTCGGGCTTTGTGCCTGGCTGGCCCAGGGCTTTAGGTGCTGACGAGTGTCGGGCTTTATGCCTAGCTGGCCCAGGGCTTTAGGTGCCGATGGGTGTCGGGCTTCATGCCTGGCTAGCCCAGGGCTTTAGGTGCCGACGGGTGTCGGGCTTTGTGCCTGGCTGGCCCAGGGCTTTAGGTGCCGATGGGTGTCGAGCTTTATGCCTGGCTGGCCTAGGGCTTTAGGTGCCGATGAGTGTCGGGCTTTATGCCTGGGTGGCCCAGGGCTTTAGGTGCCGACGGGTATCGGGCTTTATGCCTGGCTGGCCCAGGGCTTTAGGTGCCGATGGGTGTCGGGCTTCATGCCTGGCTGGCTCAGGGCTTTAGGTGCCGACGGGTGTCGGGCTTTGTGCCTAGCTAGCCCAGGGCTTTAGGTGCTGATGGGTGTCGGGCTTTATGCCTGGCTGGCCCAAGGCTTTAGGTGCTGACGGGTGTCGGGCTTCATGCCTGGCTGGCCCAGGGCTTTAGGTGCCGACGGGTGTCGGGCTTTATGCCTAGCTGGCCCACGGCTTTAGGTGCCGACGGGTGTCGGGCTTTATTCCTGGCTGGCCCAGGGCTTTAGGTGCCGACGGGTGTTGGGCTTCATGCATGGCTGGCCCAGGGCTTTAGGTGCCAACGGGTGTCGAGCTTTGTGCCTGGCTGGCCCAGGGCTTTAGGTGCCGACAGGTGTCGGGCTTCATGCCTGGCTGGCCCAGGGCTTTAGGTGCCGACGGGTGTCGGGCTTCATACCTGGCTGGCCCAGGGCTTTAGGTGCCGACGGGTGTCGGGCTTCATGCCTGGCTAGCGTAGGGCTTTAGGTGCCAACGGGTGTCGAGCTTTATGCCTGGCTGGCCTAGGGCTTTAGGTAAAAGAACTCAGGAGCTAAAATTGAAATTTGTTAATGTAGAATGAGGGGCAAAAGGCCAAAAGAATACATGCATGGTATTTAATGTGAGAGGAGAAATGCGTTACTGATAGTATCGACGAAGGTTGTTGCATTCCATGTCCTAGGAAGCAGCTTCCCATCAAGCTCTTCAATCTTGTAAGCTCCGTGATGAAGTGTCTCGGTGATCCGATAGGGTCCTTCCCAATTTGGGGTTAGCTTGCCTCCCTCCGCCGACTTCGAGACTTCAGCCCGTCGAAGGATCAGGTCCCCCAGCAGAAAGTCCTGGGATGCACACGGGCGTTGTAATATTTGACGGCCCGTTATCGGTAGACCACCATCCGAAGTCGCGCTCGGTCTCGCACTTCCTCCACCAGGTCGAGGTTGGCTCGCAGCTGGTTTGGGTTGCCTTCCTCGTATTACGATTCTATCCGAGGGCTCGGTGAGCCAACCTCTACCGGGATGACGGCTTCAGATCCAAAGACTAGGCTGAATGGGGTCTCACCGGTGGGGGCTCGCGGCATCATATGGTAGGCCCACTGCACGTTGGGGAGCTCCTCCACCCATCGTTCCATACAGTCATCCAGTCGAGTTCTCAGCCCTTGGAGAATGATTCGGTTAGTTACCTCGGCCACCCCGTTGGTCTGAGGGTGCCCGACAAAAGTGAATTTCTGACGGATGCCCAGTTCGGAGCAGAATTCCCAAAAGGGCGCGTTGTCGAACTGCCGGCCATTATCGGTGACCAGGGTGTGCAGTAGCCCGAACCGACATATAATGGACTTCCAAAAGAAGGATCTCACTTTGCTCTCCGTGATCTTAGTAAGGGCCTCGGCTTCAACCCACTTGGTGAAGTGATCAACGGCCACCAAGAGGAACTTTCGCTGTTCGAGGTTGGGGGAAATGGTCCCAGGATATCCATACCCCACTGGGCGAAGGGCCAGGGTGCCACCAAGGGGGTTAACTGAGACATCGGCTGTCGCTGGATATTAGCATGGCACTGACAGCTATCACATCTCTTAACGAGCTTGGCTGCGTCCGCCTTCATGTTTAGCCAAAAGTACCCTCTACCGTAGGGCCTTGTAAGCTAGGGCTCTGCCCCCCAGGTGACTCCCACAGATGCCTTCATGGATCTTCCGAGGATATAGTCTGATTCTGTCGGTCCCACGCACATGAGGACTGGGTATGAGAATGATCTTCGATAAAGCTTCCCATCCATCATTAAGAACCTCGGGGCCCTCCGCCTGAGTAGGTTGGCCTCAGCGGAGTTCTCTGGGAGAGTACCATCGGTCAAATATCGGATGTAGGCGTCCATCCAGGAGGGCTCTTGCTCCATCGGTAATGCTTCATCCGCAACTTCAATGCTTGGGGCTTGGAGGTTTTCCACATATGTTCATCCCAGCGTCCCGTCGGCCGAAATAGCTAAACGGGATAATGCATCGGCCCTGGCATTCTCTGCCCGGGGAATGTAGCTTACACGGAAGTAAGAGAACCGAAAGGCTTGGGATTGCACCTTGCTCAGGTAACGGGACATGGTTGGGTCCCTAGCCTCGTACTCCCCAGTAATCTGCCCAGAAACAAGCTGAGAGTCCGTGAAGGCCCTCAAACGCCCTGCACCTAACTCCCCAGCCAACCTCATTCCCGCTAACAGGGCTTCATACTCCGCCTGGTTGTTAGTTGCCGGGAACTGGAATCTAAGAGCATACTCCATCGCATCCCCCTCAGGGCTCGCAAGAATGAGTCCAGCTTCGCTTCCTTGAGAATTTGCTGCTCCATCCACATGCAAAATCTAGTCCTCTTTTTCTGCCTCTCAATCGAGGGAGGGTCCACACACTCCTCCGGGCGTACCTCCTCCATACCCTTCTCGGTCCAGGAACACTCAACCAAGAAGTCAGCTATCACCTAGGACTTCATGGCCAACCTTGGTCAGATGGATAGGTCAAATTCACTTAGTTTAATGGCCCATTTGGCTAGCCGACCAGAGGTGTCAGGGCGAGACAAGATGGTCCGAAGAGGTTGGTCCATGAGCACCACGATGGGATGAGCTTGAAAGTAGGATCGGAAGCGTTGGGCAAAGACCACCAGGGAAAAAATGATCTTCTCGATTCTAGAGTATCTGGTCTCAGCATCATGAAGTACCTTGCTGGTGTAATAGATCGGCTTCTGGACTCCATCAACATCCATGAGCACAAGCACAGAGCTGACAGCTTCGGGGGAGGCTGCGAGATATAGGAAGAGCTCCTCCCCACTCTTTGGCTTGGACAATAGCGGAGGAGTTGATAAAAATTGCTTCAACTCCTCGAAGGATCCTAACACTCTTTTGTCCACTCGAAGCTATTGACCTTGCGCAGCGCCTTGAAGAAGGGCAGGCACCTCTCCGCCGATCTTGACATGAAGCGACTCAAAGCCGCCACCCTCCCAGTTAGGCGTTGCACCTCCTTCTTGTTAGCTGGGGGCCTCATATCCAAGGTAGTCCTGATCTTGTCAGGGTTGGCTTCAATCCCTCGCTGGGTTACCATAAAGCCCAGAAACTTGCCTGCCGCTACTCCAAAGGCGCACTTGTGGGGGTTAAGCCTCATCCGATACCGGCGCAGGTTGTTGAAGGTTCCTCGAGGTCGGCGACATGGTCAGCAGCACTGGTGCTCTTGGTCAGCATATCATCCATGTACACCTCCATGTTACGCCCTATCTGGTCCTCAAAGACCTTATTCATCAGCCTTTGATAGGTGGCTCCGATTCTTCAGTCCAAACGGCATCACCTTGTAGCAGTAAATCCCTTTTCTGTAATAAAAGAGGTGGCTTCTTCATCCGCCGAGTTCATCCTGATCTGATTGTACCCCGAATGCGTCCATGAAACTAAGGGTTTCATGCCCGACGTGGCGTCCACTAGCTGGTCGATTCGGGATAACGGGAAGCTGTCTTTGGGGCATGCCTTGTTGAGGTCGGTGAAGTCCACGCACATCCTCCAGCTCCCACTGGCCTTGCGAACCATCACGACATTCGCCAGCCAGTCCAGGTAGTGCACCTCGCGGATGTGACCGGCCGCCAGTAGCTTCCGCACCTCCTCATCCATGGCCTTCTGTCGATCGGGGGCGAAACTCCTTTTCTTTGCCGGATAGGTCGGCACTCCGCCCAAATGTTAAGTTGGTGGGTAATCACCTCTCCTGAATTCCTGGCATATCGGACATCGACCAGGCGAAGACATCCGCATTAGCTCACAGAAAGGTGAGGAGTCGGTCACGAGCCTCCTCCGGGAGTAGGGCTCCAATCTGGACTGTTCTCGTCGGATCCTCCCCGAGGGAAAAGTAAGCAGTCGCTCGGCCGGCTCTCCTCTTCTCTCCAGGTCTCGAGGATCCAGCGTCTCAGGTACCGGCGTGGGTGCCACCCCCTACGGACTAGGGGCCACAGCATCCAAAAGATTGAGCCCAGGCCTCCCGAGGATCGCGTTGTAAGCTAGGGGCACACGAACCACCAAGAACTTCATGAAAACCGTACTTTGACACGGGGCCATGCCAGCCATCACAGGGAGAGTGACCTCCCCCTCGACTTTCACAGAATCTCCAGTAAACCCCATCAGGGGCGTGGCGACGGGCCGGAGTAGATCGGGCGACAGGTTCATGCGAACAAAGGCGTCATAGTTCAAAACATCCACAGAACTCCCACTATCAACTAGAATTCTCTTTACATGATGCTTAGCGATCGTCATGGATACGACGACGCTATCATCATTTTTGTTCACTACCTCCTCTAAGTCCTTTTTAAAGAAAGGAATTACAGACTCCAACTCCCCCTCCCCTCTCGGCCTCTTCGGCGGGCCTTCTGCCCCCCAGGAAATCATTGCCACCGTCTTCTCCGTTGGGGCATTGTCGATCACCGGCGGGGGGGGTTGACGGGCCAGGAGCTCCCGGGTTGTTCCTCTGCACGAACTTCCCAGGTGGCCCCGCTGGATAAGGTTTTCGATAGCCTTCTTCAGCTGTCGACACTCGTCAGTATCATGACCGTGATCCTGGTGGTAGCGACAATAGAGGTTCTTGTTGCGAGGGATCTTCTGGTTCATTGGAGGAGGGCGCTGAAGATAAGACTCCCCTTCAATCTCGAGCAAGATCTGAGATATCGGGGCGAGCAGTGGGGTGTAGGGTCCCTCTCTTGGTGCAGGGGCCCGGGGCGATTGTCAGCCGGCGAGGAGGCTCAGGTCTTCTGGGGCGAGCTTCGACAGGTTCCGGTCGGACGGTTTCTTGGAGATGTTCCCGCCAGCCTCGCCGGGAAAAGTCGGCCTCGTCAGCTCGGATGTACTTCTGGGCTAGGATCAAAAGCTCGGCGTAGGAGCCGGGTGGCTTCTTGTTGAGGGAGTACGCGAAGCGAGACGGGCGAAGCCCTCGCTTCAAGGCCAAAGTGGCTACCGAGTCTTCAAGATTGTAGACTTCTAGGGCCGCCTCCTTGAATCGAGCGACATAGTCCCGCAAGGACTCACCGCTCTTCTGCTGGATGGCGAAGAGGCTGTCTGCTACCCTTGGAATCTTTGGCAAGCATCAAAATGGGCCAGGAAGGCCCTCTCCAACTGGCGGAAGGAATCAATGCTCCGTGGCGGCAGAAGGGAGTACCAAGCTCGGGCGGCCTTCTTGAGGGTGGCTGGGAAGGCGATGCACATGAGCGAATCGTGGCCCCCTGGACTTGCATGAGAACTTTATAGCTTTCCAGGTGGTCCAAGGGGTCTGTGGTCCCGTCATAAGGGTCCAGTTAGGAAGGCGGAACCGGGGAGATGGGTTCTTCCATGATGCGGCGAGACAACGGAGGCCGGCTGTCGTAGTCCGCCTATGGTAGATGGGTGATCCGACGGCTAAGTTCCTCCAACCTCTGGTTATACTCATCGTCGACGCTCGGCTCGACGGGCTACTCGACCATCAAAAGACCCCTCCCAGAAGATTCAGAGGACGGAGAACGGGGACGGCGATGTCGGCGGGGGCGCTCCGCCTCCTTCCCATGCCGCCGCTTAGGAGAGACACTGGCGTGGCGGGAAGGCGACCGGTGTCTCTTAGAGGCTTCCCGGTGATGAGACTTGGGCGGAGCTTGATGGTGGCGATCCCCCGGCACCGGCGATCTCCTCCGGGAGGAATGTTGGCTGGGTTGCACCACCCTGGGACTGATGGATTTGGCTCCGGCTGCTGCGGCCGCCTGTTGGTGCTGCAGGCCTTGAACCGCCGCCGCCAGAGATTGGACTTGCGTGGCCAGGGCGGTGAATCGATCTTCTTGAAACTGTTGCGGAGGAGGCGCAGGGACATCGGCCGGAGGAGCGGAAGGTCCAGCCTCCTGGGGATGCAGCCCCGCCGGAATGCTGGCCGTGAGAGCTGGGGGGACCTCCGCAGTGGACCGGCTCCTCTGCGCTGCCCCCCAGCGCAAGTGGTAGAGACTCCCTTCGTACGGGTCGTCATCATGGCTTCAAAAACTCGAGAAGAGATATCGTAAATTGCTGGTTCGATGTCTTTCTCTTTCCTCCCTTCCTGACGCGCCAATCTGATGACGCCAAGTCATCTTCTTCAAGCGTCGGGGAAGACGATCCTTCTCTCCGGACCCCTGCAAGAAAAGTCTCAAAGATCGAATGCTTCGATGAAACCCTCGACTCAAGTTAGTTACTTAAAAATTTAATGAGTCTTTTAAGTATTCTCAAATTATGACAAGCTTCTTCTCATTGACAGAAATTTTTTTGCCAGCGCTGTCATCGTTCCACTAACCACTAATACTAAATAAATTTAGTCACTATCATCATGGCTTCAAATATCAATCATTGACATAGAAGTTCTGAAATGCTCAAGTTGTTGGCTGTTGCATCCTCTTCTTTCCACATGGAAAGAATTTCCTTTTTTTTTTTTTGTCAGCCTCGTCACCATTCCACCAACCACTACCACTAAATAAATGTAATCACTATCATAACCTCAAATATATTGAATAAGTCATCATTCCACCAACCTGGTACTAAATAAATCCAAACACTATCATGCCCTCAAATATGATGAATCAGTCGCCATTCCACCAACCATTATATTAAATAAATTTAATCACTATCATACTAATATTCATCGGAACCTCATCAAGTTTCATCTAATAGCATCATTTTGAATTAATATTTAACTTGTTAACCGATCAAATTAAATAAAAATAAAAATAACTCATTTGCCATTCAAGTTAAGTTGAAATCAATTGCATAACTTAAATCTAATAAAAAAATTAAATCTATAGTGAAATTAGAAAGAAAAAAAATCAAATCTTTAATTGAAGATTAGAAATCCAGCTATTTTCTAATAACCAAATGTATAATAATTGATAATTAAAAACAAAATGACTTAAATTTTACAAATATAATTAAAGAATTGTGTATTTCAATAAATATTTTTGAATAATAAATTTTTAATGATAAATATTTTTGTGCTATACAAGAGTCAAACCATAATTTTTAAGAATAAATGAATGATAAATTTAGAAACATTGAAACAATTTTTTGCCAACCATGCCATCATTTCACCAATCACTAATATTAGACAAATGCAGTCACTGTCATGACCTCAATTATATTGGATCAGATTGGACGTGCTTGATCGAAACGTGATCTAGTTTCATCCCATAACATCATTTTGGATCAATAACTAACCTATTGATCGATTAAATTAGGCGGAGTGGGGTCAATTAAAAGATGAAAAATCTTGTTTGCCGTTCAAGTTAGGTTGGAATCAATTGCATGACTTAGATCTAATAAAAAATATCAGGCCTACATTGGAATTAGAAAAAAAAATTAAATCTATAATTAAAAATTAGAAAACCAATAATCTTTCTATAACGAAACATATAATAGTTGATAATTAAAAACAAAATTACTAAAACTTTTCAAATATAATTAAAGGATTGCCTACTTTAATAAATATTTTTGGATAATAAAACTTTTAATATAGTGGATATTTTTTATACTGTATAAGAGTCTGGTCATAATTTTAAAGAATATATTAATGATAAACTTAGAAACATTGTAAAAATATTGATTTATTAAAAAAAAAATATTTAAATATAACTAAATAAAAAAATAGACTAATTTAGGTAAAGATTCATCAACTAGACTGGGAAAGGCGTTTTAGAGAAAAGAAGATCAATAGAGATTTAATTCAATATTTTTGAACAAATTGATCTAGGTCTGAATTACATCAGCTATATTTTGGATTGAGTCAAACTTAAATATGACTATATTTAGTATTGCCATGGTATCTTTTTTGTAAAATAAAATAGAATTTTTATTTTTTTTTTATTTTTTAAAAATAAAAAGAAATAATAGGAAAGCTTATGATGACAAGAGAGATAGTGTTCAAAACCATCCAACTACAAACAAACTCTTTGATTCCATCCATGGCGATGATCCTCGCTATGTTCTCCTTGAGATGCTGCATCACTTCCAAGACCAGGCGGATTGAGTTGTTGAGCACCTCAAGAGTCATCAAGATTCGGGGCAATCCCTTGTCCCCAATTGCTCTAGCAAACTCATAAGTGATCTTTCCAGTGAGGCTACCATGGCCTTCGTCAATGACGGTGGGGATAAGAGGGTTTGCACCGCTATGGCGATTGGATGCTCCATGGCTTAGAGGGGAGGAAGCTAGCGAGGGGAGGGATGAGAGAAATTAACAAGTCCATCATTGAATATTATATAGTTAAAACTCAATGAATTTATTTATGGCTTCATGCAGTGAAAAGTAGACTTGTTTATTCTTTTACTTTATGCCTGACATATACTTTAATTTTCATTTATATTTAAAAAGTCTAAAGGGAATTAGAGAAATTTACAATTTATTACCCAATTGATAACTTCTTTGTTCCAGCTACACAATCCTGATATTAACGATATTGGTTTCATTTTATCTAATATAAAAATAATAATCTATAAAAAACGTTGCGTCCCAAGGAACAAATCAAACTCTGATGAGATGTTGTTAAACAAGGCAGCTTTCATAAATCAAGTTCATCACTAGGGAACCTTAGCTACTGAAAATATCATTCTTCAAAATACTAGAACAATCCAAACGACACAGCGAGCCTCATGTATATCCAATGGCAACTCCAAAGGACATAGTGGCATGGCTGCAAACAGGTTGATCGACCCATGCCTAACATAAATCAAGTTCAACTAAACCCAATCAAGTTAGGATTATGTTAGGCATAGGTCACGTCTGTAGCTTATGTCACTGTGCCCTTTGGAGTTGCCATTAAATATAGGAAAAGTCTTTGCGTACCACACCTGATGCAGAATGCGTGCACCGTATTCGATGATTGATTGCGCGTGCGTTAAAGACGTTCTTATACTTTTCACACTGCATGTGTAGCTAGATGCGCGTACGATCATGCAGTCCTGCATCGTGCGATGCAGAAAGAATTTTTTTGAATATTATAATATGAGGCTTGCTTTGTCCTTTAGATTGTTCTTCTAGCATGCTGTTCGAAGAATGACATTTTCAGTAGCCAAGGTTCCATAGTGATAAACTTGATTTATTAAAGCTATCTTGTTTAACAATAGCTCATCGGAGTTTGATTTGTTCCTTAGGAAGCAAGGCTTTTTATTGATTATTTTTTTATATTAGATTAAATGAAGCCAATAGCGTTAATATCAGGATTGAGTAGCTGGAACAAAGAAGTTGTCAATTGGGTAATAAATCATAAATTTCTCTAATTCCTTCTAGATTTTTTAAATATAAAAGAAATATAAAAATTAAAGTATGAGCCAGGCATAAAGTAGAAGAATAAACAAGCCTAGTTTTCTGCATGAGGCCATAAATAAATTCATTGAGTTTTAACTTTACAATCTCCAAATTATAGGTAGACTTGTTAACTTCATCCTTCAAAATTAGAGGGCAAAAATTGAGAAGTAATTTAAAAATTATATAATTACATAAATTATATAAAATCGATCTATTTATTATTTAGGCTAAACTATAGAATTAATCTCTGTATCACTTTGGTCCTTAAACTTTAAAAAATTATAAAATAACCTTAAACTTTCTATTTTGTATCACTTTGATCTGGAAAGACGTCGTTTATTTTTATTTACTTGGCAGCATACGTAGGAGCACACGTGGCATCCAAGTAACAAAAATAAATTTTAAAATCCATAACTAACCTGTTATTTAATAATTTTAAAAAATATAAAATAATAAAAATAATTTCTTTCCATCCTGATTTGTCCTAACTCAAGAGGGTAGCATAGCGGGTACATGGGTACTCATGAATAACAAATCATAACGAAAAAGGATTATTTTTATTATTATATATATATTTTAAATTTATTTTAAAAATCTCGTCCATCGGCAAGATCCGTCCAGGTGAACCCGCGTTGTACGAGAGATCAGAGCCATCCATCAACACTACTCTCAACTGGTTTGCGCCGCACGTGCCCCATAGCCACGCTGGAGGCTTAACGGCTCCCAGCGGGGCAGGTTTTATCCCCTTGCACCTTACCCCTTTCCTCCCCCTCTCTCCCGACTTCCTTCCCGTCTCCTGTCATGGCTGCCTCCTATTCCCGGTTCTCCCCCTCTCCTCCTCCCTCTACTTTCCCCTCTCTTCCTCGCTTCCTTCGATTTCTTCCTCTCCTCCTCCACTCCCCTCGCTCTCCTTCTCTCCCCTCTATTCCTCGTCGCTTCTGAAGAGTGGATCGTCCTCTTTCTAACCTTGGAGCATAGCACGCATTCGACCAGCCCCAAGTCGTGTGGAGATGCGGAAGCGAGATGATATCCCTGCTGAAATTTCTGCAGCAGAATTTTGGATCTTGATCTTGGTAATCTTCCCAGATTGATTAGCAACTAGGATTTTCCTTGGTTTCTTGCGCCCCAAGATTGTAAGAGAGGGTCGTGGCCTCTCTTCTTCCTCACGTGAACCTTCAGATCTGATCCAGAAAATCAAGAGACGTTGCCCAAGAAGAAGGTGCTGCTAGGATTTCTTCCTTCTCCTTCTTTGAGAGAGGCGGTTCCAAGAAGATGGCTAGGGCAGAGATGGCAGCAATAAAACCCTAGAAATCTAGGGCATCTATACGTGAGAAAGAGAGAGACGTGGATAAAAGAGAAAAGGAGAGGGATAGCTTATTTTATGGAGAAAAGGGTTTTTTTTTTCATTCATCTATAATCATCATCGTTACATGACTATATATAACCCATCCCCATGACGGCCACCAAAATAAAACCAGCACCACACATGAACCGGTGCCTTATTATATGGATAATAAACCCTAAAAAACTCTCTTGGACCAACCCATACCTTGGGCCCAAACCCAGCCCAATGATAGACTAGCCCCCTCAAGACCCAACAACCTGGGCCTTAACCCTGTGGAGCCTACAAACCTCCACCCTAGGATTTAAGCTTTGGTGTACCACACCAGGCTCTACAATCTCCACCTTGGTGCTTCAAAGCTGCTGAAAAATCTGCACATTCCCTCAGACCCATCAGTGTCACACATGAGAGAAAGCTATCCCGTGGAAGAGTCTTCGTAAGTGCATCTGCCTGGTTCTTCTTTGTATGAACTTTTACCAGCTCCACTTCACCTTCTTCCACCAATTCTCTGATCCTGTGATACCTCACATCTATATGCTTTGTGCGTGCATGATAGATTGGGTTCTGAGCCAACTGCAGGGCACTCTGACTATCACTGTGTAACAATACTGTACCCTGCTTCACCCCCATTTCCATGATGAGTCTCTTCAACCAAAGAGCCTCCTTGGCAGCCTCTGTAATCCCTATATACTCAGCTTCTGTTGTAGACAAAGCTGTAATAGGTTGAAGGGTTGATCTCCAAGAAATTAATCCACCATACATGCTGAACACATACCCTATGATAGACCTTCTTGTATCCAGATCACCTGCAAAATTTGCATCCACAAATCCTTCCAATGGACCTAATGACTTACTTGGGATATTAGATTTCTCCTTAGATCCATCTTGCTGCCCAAAAATTAGACCAAGTCCACGAGTTCCCTGAAGGTACCTCAAAATCCACTTGAGTGCCTTCCAGTGCTCCTTCCCTGGGTTCGCCATGAATCTGCTCACCTGGCTCACTGCATATGCTATGTTAGGCCTGCAACACACCATAGCATACATAATGCTGCCCACGGCACTGGCATATGGAACTCTCTCCATGTACTCTTTCTCTTCATCTGTCTGGGGGTTCTGTAACTTAGAAAGAGACATGTAACTAGCCAAAGGTGTTCCAACTGGTTTGGCCTTATCCATCCCAAACCTCTCCAACACCTTGTGAATATATCCACCCAATGACAAGTGTAGAATTCCCTTGGTCCTATCTCTGTAAATTTCCATCCCAAGTATCTTCCTAGCTGACCCCAAATCCTTCATTTCAAATTCTGTTGATAATGCATATTTCAGTCCATTCACTGCTTCAACACTCCTGCTGGCAATGAGCATATCATCCACATACAGAAGGAGATACAATGCATCATCCTCATCCACATTTTTCACATAGACACAAGTATCATGTTCACATCTAGAAAATCCAAGGCCCAAAATAAAAGTGTCAAACCTTTTGTACCACTGACGAGGTGACTGCTTCAAACCATAGAGCGATTTCTTTAGTAGACACAATTTTTCTTCCAATCCAGATTCCTTGAAACCCTCTGGTTGCTTCATGTATATCCTCTCCTCTAGACTCCCATGTAAGAAAGCCATCTTCACGTCCATCTGCTGCAACTCCATACCATATTGTGCTACGAGAGATAACAACACACGAATTGAAGCATGACGTACCACTGGAGAGAATACCTCTGTGTAGTCCACTCCCTCTCTCTGTGAGAACCCCTTAGCAACAAGCCTTGCTTTGTATCTGACTCTACCTCGCTCTGAAGGTGCCTCCTTCTTTGTGAACACCCATTTTGAACCAATGGCCCGAGCATCTCTAGGTAGATCCACTAGCTGCCATGTCTTATTCTTTTCCAGAGACTCCATCTCCTCCATCATGGCCTGCATCCATGAGTCTCTTTCTGAACTTTCCATGGCTTCTTGGAAGGTCTCTGGATCTTCATTTGCAGTGATTAGAGCATAGAAATCATGTCATCAATGCGATACCGAGCAGGTTTGATGATGGTACGCTTTGCCTTGTGTAGTGCCACACCCCTTTGATCATCTCTCAAAGCTGAAGTGTGTGACTCCACCTGCACCTCCTTTTGGATTGATGGCTCTTCTGGCTGATCCTTTACATGTATTGAACATTCATACCAAACTCCACCTCAAAAGAAGCACGTTTTGAAGTAGAAGTAGAAGGTACATCACCTGTCAGCCAATGCTGTCCACTGCTGTTATGTTCAGCCTTTTCAGCTCCATCTGCAATCTCTGACCTCTTCAAGATGCTATTCTCATCAAAAATAATGTCTCTACTGATGATACACTTCTGTGAATCTGAACTCCATAGCAAATAGCCTTTAACTCCCTGTGGATACCCGATGAAGATCAGCCTTTGTGATTTTGGGTCCAGCTTGCTCCTTTCAGTTGCCTCCACATGTGCATAGGCTGGGCAACCAAAAATCCTTAGGTGTCCAAGCTCCACCTTCTTTCCACTCCGATCTCCTCTGGAATGCCTCCATCAAGTTTTCTATTAGGGGACCTGTTAACAAGAAAACCAGAGAACATAATTGCATCACCCCAAAAGACCTTGGGCAGTGATGCCTGCAGCCTCAAACTCCTAGCCTTCTCTGTCAATGTACGATTCATCCTCTCTGCCACACCATTCTGCTGGGGAGTCATCCTTACTGTGTAATGGCGTTGGATCCCATTTTCCTCACAGTAGCTTCTGAATTCATTGCTTGTATACTCCCCTCCATTGTCAGATCTCAAACACTTCACTGGTTTTCCTGTCTCCTTTTCAACACCAACTCTCCAAGCTTTAAACCGGGCAAATACTTGATTTTTCTCTTATCAGATATACCCATACCTTCCTGGAGTAGTCATCAATGAAGGTCAAAAAATACTTAGCCCCACCTCTGGCTGACACAGGGGTCGGTCCCCATACATCTGAGTGAACTAGTTCCAGAATACCTTCACTCTGCTTGGAACTGCTGGCAAATCTCACCCTATGTTGTTTGCCATAAATACAGGGCTCACAGATGTCATTGTCCTCCTTCTTAAGTGCTGAATTAGACCTCTTTTGCTGAGTTCTATAAGCCCTTTATCACTCATGTGTCCCATTCGATAGTGCCACAGTTTATAGACCAACTGTTCCTCCTGTGCCGCTGCTAGCACCTCTGCACCATCTATGGCCACTGAGCCTTCCATCTGATAGAGATTATTTTCCAACCTTCTCCCTTTCATCACCACTAATGCACCCTTGGTTATCCTCAAACATCCACTCCCCGGCTGGCTTCCAAAAGCATACCCATGCTTCTCCAAGTAGCCCAAAGAAATTAGATTCTTCTTCAACTCCGGACATGTTTGACATTGGTCAAAGTCCTTATAACCCCATCATACATCCTCACCCTTATGCTTCCAACTCCAGCAACCTTACAAGGATGATTATCACCAAGGCATACACTCCCTCCATCAGATTCTTCATAAGTTGCAAACCACTCCCTATGCGAAGTATAATGGTGAGAACATGCTGAGTCAAGTGTCCAACAACTATCACACTTCTTGGTCCCATCTGAAACTACCAGTACATCATCTTCACTGTCTTCAGATGAATTTGCACCACCATTGCTGGTTGAACCTCCCTTGGAAATGCCCTTCCCCTTCTCATTCTTTAGAAGTGGGCAATTTCTCTTCAGATGACCAATCTGATGACACTTGTAACACTTCCATGCTTTCTGCTTGCCCCGAGACTTAGATCTGCCTTTGGACTTGCCTCTAACCTTTTCCCAGGGTCTTCCTTGCCTCTCATTCATAGCAAGTACCTCCGTGTTAGAGTTTCCCATGCGAATCTTTTCTCTTTGCTGGTTTGATCTCAGCACCCCCACAACCTCTTCATAATTCAGGGTCTCCTTCCCATACACCAAGGTTGTAATCAGACCATCATAGGAACTGGGTAGTGAACACAACAAGATGAGGGTCTTGTCTTCTTCATCAATTTTCACATCAAGGCTCATCACCTCTGAGCACACTTGATTGAATTTCTGAATATGGGCCACAAGATCTCCTCCCTCAGGCATTCTCAAGCTGTACAACTGTTTCTTCAACCACAACTTGTTTGTCATGCTCTTTCCCATGTAAGTGTTCTCTAAAGTTTCCCAGAGCCCCCTTGCCGTGGTCTGCGTGCAAATCTCGGCAAAACTTGATCAGCCAAGCACATCCTGATTGTGCTAAATGCAATCTCCTCTAACTCCTCCCAATCCTCACGACTTACATTATCCGGTCTTTGTTTCACCAAGACCTTATAAATCCTTTGCTGTACCAATAAATCCTTCACCCTTTGCTGCCATAGGGTGAAGTTTCCTTGCCATCATACTTTTCAAAATCGAATTTAAAGCTACTAGATGCCATATCCAACCAAGAAACAATGCACACAACAAAAACAGAAAATTAAACTTGCTGCAGAAATTTCTGGTTTGATATCTTACCAAGAAACGCCCAAGATCCAATCTTTTCTCCACCAAATCACCGAGGCTCTGATACCAAATGAAGAGTGGATCGTCCTCTTTCTAACCTTGGAGCATAGCACGCATTCGACCAGCCCCAAGTCGTGTGGAGATGCGGAAGCGAGATGATATCCCTGCTGAAATTTCTGCAGCAGAATTTTGGATCTTGATCTTGGTAATCTTCCCAGATTGATTAGCAACTAGGATTTTCCTTGGTTTCTTGCACCCCAAGATTGTAAGAGAGGTCGTGGCCTCTCTTCTTCCTCATGTGAACCTTCAGATCTGATCCAGAAAATCAAGAGACGTTGCCCAAGAAGAAGGTGCTGCTAGGGTTTCTTTTTCTCCTTCTTTGAGAGAGGCGGTTCCAAGAAGATGGCTAGGGCAGATGGCAGCAATAAAACCCTAGAAATCTAGGGCATCTATACGTGAGAAAGAGAGACGTGGATAAAAGAGAAAAGGAGAGGGATAGCTTATTTTATGGAGAAAAGGGTTTTTTTTTTCATTCATCTATAATCATCATCGTTACATGACTATATATAACCCGTCCCCATGACGGCCACCAAAATAAAACCAGCACCACACATGAACCGGTGCCTTATTATATGGATAATAAACCCTAAAAAACTCTCTTGGACCAACCCATACCTTGGGCCCAAACCCAGCCCAATGATAGACTAGCCCCCTCAAGACCCAACAACCTGGGCCTTAACCCTGTGGAGCCTACAAACCTCCACCCTAGGATTTAAGCTTTGGTGTACCACACCAGGCTCTACAGCTTCTGCACTCCTTGGGGTGGCTCCTCTCATCGCGGTGCTTCGCTACGGCTCCATCCCGACCTGGGAGAAGGATCCTTTTCATCCGCTCCTACGGCTGGGGTGGCCGTCTACAAGCCCAAATCCTATGAAGTTCTCGTCTCGGATGCGGCCAGGTCCCTTGTTTACGCTCTCGAAGATGGAAAGACTCGTCTCGAAATTGACTTCCCGTGAGTTCTTCTTTCCCTGATTTACTTCAAATGACGGTCCTTATTTTTCCTTTTCGTGCTTCTTGTGATGGATCTTTCATGTGAAACCTATGTTCTGTTCATTTCTTTTATTTATTGCTTCATGATGGCTAATCACCATCAGGCGTACGATAACATCCCGCACAATTTTTAAACAATCCATGCTAGCTTAGAGTTCGGCTCCAGTCCTGCCTTGGCCTCGGATTCGGCTCGGCCTCGGCTCCAGTCCCGCCTCGGCCCCGAATTCGGCTTGGCCTTGGCTTCAGTCCCGCCTCGGCCCCGAATTCGGCTTGGCCTCGGCTTTAGTCCCGCCTTGGCCCCAAGTTCGGCTTGGCCTCGGCTTCAGTCCCGCCTCGGCCCCGAATTCGGCTTGGCCTCGGCTTCAGTCCTGCCTCGGCCCCGAATTCGGCTTGGCCTCGGCTCCAGTCCCACCTCGGCCTCGGATTTGACTTGGCCTTGGGTGCGCCTCGGCCTCGGATTCGGCTTGGCCTCGGCTCCCGTCCCGCTTTGGCCTCGGATTTGGCTCGACCTCGGCTTCAGTCCCACCTCGGCCTGGATTCGGCTCGGCCTTGGCTCCAGTCCTGGATTCAATCCGGCTTCTTGAAACACAAACCACATCACGGCCAGCCCACCTGTTATGGCCGGAATCACGGGCGATTACCAACACACTATACAGTTGCCGATATTCCTGGCACCCATTCAGCAATGGCGCACCCGCCTGCTTCACAAAGCTTATCCTAACAGAAGGGAGACCCAGCGGCTCTAATGATAGGTATAAAAAAGGACCCAGGGGGAGGAAAAATCTCTACTCTCTCTCAAGCATTATTCCATTATGAAATTCCTGTTCTACAAACCACTGACTTGAGCTTCGGAGGGTCCCCACCGGAACCACAGTTCGTGGCTTTTTGCAGGTTTCCGAAGGAAGACGGCGCTCCCTCCATACTTCCTACGACCTGTGGAGATCTTCGCCCATCGGCGCTCATCGCAAGTGATTTGGCAGCAACAGATTGGCGCGCCAGGAAGGGGCGCACGATAGACAGACGTTTACCCTCACGCATCTACGACCCCTCACTTCTGCAAGGACGGCGATGGTGACGACGCGAGCTGAGGAAGCTTCCACTAGCCATGCCGCGGAATGCCTCTCACGGGCAGAATAATCAGAGGCCAACCTCCATGTTCCGCCTCTTGCACCACCACAGGCTAGCCATTCTGATCGGCTTGACGTCCTGACTCATCAAGTGCAAGATCTGATGATGGTGGTGCGGGGACTACAGGAACACTGCTTCGCCGCCATGCCTCGGCCCCCTCCGTCTCATGAGGAGGGCCATGGAGATAGTTAACCTCATTTGGGCAAGACTCCTCCTGAGGCCTCCCACCACTCGCTCCCTGAACCACGCCGTCGGAAACCTCAAAGCGATGACGATCCCTCTCCCCATTCTGATCGCTCCCACAGGCGGCGTGGTGAGAAAGAACCAAAAATGTGCACTCCCTGCACCGATGGTCTTTCCCATCCTCATCTTCTGACTTCTCTAAAGAAAACACCGACAGAAAGGCCACTCGTCGGGCCGAGCAACGACTTGATGAGTATCATCAGCGATTGGAGGAGCTCAATCGCCGGATCGCCAACCGTCACAAGACAGACCATGACCACCGTCCCTCGCTCTCTCGCCGCATCATGGAAGAGCCGGTCCCACCTCGGTTCCATCTTCCCTAGTTGGACCCGTACGATGGCACGATGGATCCTCTGGACCACCTGGAGAGCTACAAGGTCCTTATGCAAGTCCAGAAGGCGACGACTCCCTTCTCTGTGTTGCCTTTCCGGCTACGCTTTGGAAGGCGGCGCGTGCGTGGTATTCCCGTTTACCACCACGCAGCATCAACTCCTTCAGGCAGCTCGAGCGATCTTTCCTGGCCCACTTTGATGCCTGCCAGAAGATCCTTCGAGTGGCTGATAGCTTGTTCGCTTCCACTAAAGGAACGGTGAAACTCTGAAGGACTTCATTGCTCGGTTCAAGGAGGCCGCGCTCAAGGTTTATAACTTGGAGGACTCTGTAGCACCCTAGCCATGAAGCGAGGACTTCGTCCTTCTAGATTTGCCTATTCCCTGGATATGAAACCTCTTAGCTCCTACGCCGAACTGTTGAGCCGGGCACAGAAGTACATTCGCCGATGAAGCGGACTCTTCTAGGAGGGAGGTCGACAAAGGCTCTAGCAAAAAACCAATGTCCACGGAGCCTGTTGGAGGACGATCTAGGAAGTCTGAGCCTCCTCGCCGCTCAGACAACCGGCCTCAGACGCTTGTTCCCAAGGAGCATTTCACTCCTCTCCTTGTTCCAATATCTCACATCCTGTTGAAATCGAGGACGAGCCCTACTTTCGATGTCCTCAACCCATGAAGTCAGGGATCCCCCGCAAGGAGCTCTACTGCCGATATCACAGAGACTATGGTCATGACACTAAAGACTGCCGCCTTTTGAAGAAGGTCATTGAAGAACTTGTCCAGCAAGGTCACTTAGGCAAGTTCGTTCAAACAAGAAACCCCCCTGCTCCAGGTCCGTCGTGCCTCCTGCACCTCAGACTGGCGTGGACAACACCCCGATAGAAAAAACAATAGCTATGATTTCCTAGAGGGCATGCAGTAATTCAAAAAGGCAGCGGGAGGGGTTAGATTCTGTAATTCCTTTCTTTGAAAAGGATTTAGATGGGGTAGTTAACAAATATGAAGACAGTATCATCGTGTCTATGACAATAGCTAAACACCCTGTAAAGAGAATTTTAGTAGACATCGGGAGTTCCGTTGATGTTTTGAGCTACGAAGCTTTTGTTCAGATGAACCTGTCTAACTCTTCTCTCTGACCCATCGCTACACCCTTAATGGGTTTTACTGGAGATTCTGTGAAGGTCGAAAGAGAGATCACCCTCCCTGTCATAGCCAGAACTCCGCCGTGTCAAAGCACGATTACCATAAATTTCTTGATGGTCCGGATCCCACTGGCCTATAATGGTATTCTAGGAAGGCCTGGTTTAAACCAATTGGATGTTGTTATCCCCACTAAGAGGTTACTGGTGAAGTTCCCTACCGATGAAGGGATTGGGGAGATGAAAGGAGAACAAAGCCCATTGCTGCTCTGCTACCACTTAGCCCCCAGCCCGCAAGAGACGGTGTCGGCAGCAGCGCCTGAACCGCTCGACCCCCGAGACTTGGAGAGGAGAGGGGAGCCAGCCGAGCACCTCCTAACCTTCCCCTTGGGGGAGGACCCGACGAGGACCGTCAGGATCGGAAGCACTGCTTCCGAAAAGGCACGCGATCGTCTCCTTATTTTCTGTGTGCCAACTCCGACATCTTCGCATGGTCATCATCAGATATGCCAGGCATCCCTGAGGAGATAATCACTCATTGGCTCAACCTCAAGTTAGAATGTTGGCCTGTCTGACAGAAGAAGAGAAGCTTTGCTCCCGATAGGCAGAAGGCCATTGACGAGGAAATCCGTAAGCTGAAAGCTGCAGGCCACATTCGGGAAGTTCACTACCCCGACCGGTTGGCTAACATCGTGATGGTCCGCAAGGCAAACAAAAATGGAGGATGTGTGTAGATTTCACTGACCTCAACAAAGCATGCCCTAAGGACAGCTTCCCTTTGCCTCGGATCGACCAACTGGTGGATGCTACGTCAGGTCATGAAAACCTTAGTTTTATGGACGCCTTCTCTGGATACAACCAAATCAGGATGAACCCGACAGATGAGGAAGCTACCTCTTTCATAACCGAGAAGGGACTATACTGCTACAAAGTGATGCCGTTCGGACTGAAGAACGTGGGGGCCACTTAACAAAGGCTAATGAACAAAGTCTTCGAGGATCAGATCGGATGCAACATGGAGGTATACGTGGATGACATGCTAACAAAAAGCGTCGCGCCACTAGTCATATCGTCAACTTGATGGAGACCTTCGGCAACCTCCACCGATACCAGATGAGGCTGAACCATGCAAATGTGCTTTTGGGGTGACAACCGGCAAATTCTTGGGTTTCATGGTGACCCAACGAGGAATCGAGGTGAACCTCGATAAAGTTTGAGCCATCTTGGACATGAGATCTCCCGCCAACAAGAAGGAGGTGCAATGCTTGACGGGAAGGGTGGCGGCCTTGAGCCATTTTCTGTCCAAGTCCGCTGAGAGATGCTTGCCTTTCTTCAAGGCACTGCGCAGAGTCAACGGATTCGAATGGACGAGGGAGTGCCAGGAGGCCTTCGAGGGACTGAAAGAATTTCTATCAACCCCGTCACTGCTATCCAAGCCGAAGGGTGGAGAAGAACTTCTTCTGTACCTTGTGGCTTCTCCCGAAGCTGTCAGTTCCATGCTTGTTTGCATGGACACCGATGGGATGAAAAAGCCTGTGTATTACACCAGCAAAGTGCTCCACGATGCGGAAGCCAGATACATGAGAGTCGAAAAGATCATCTTTGCGTTGATTGTGTCCGCCCAGCACCTCTGACCTTATTTTCAAGCTCATCCGATCGTGGTGGTCACGGACCAACCACTCAAGGCGATCCTATCTCGTCTGGACAGTTTGGGCCGACTGGCGAAGTGGGCGCTCAAGCTGAAAGAATTCGATCTGTCTTTTTGCCCCAGGTCGGCTATGAAGTCTCAAGTCCTGGAAATTTCTTGGTCGAATGCACTTGGAGCAATGAGCAACTGGAAGAGCCCCATGCGAACCCCGCAAGTCCTGGAACTGGAGAGGAGGAATGGATCCTTCACGTGGATGGAGCATCAAACTCCCATGGGAGTGGAGCGGGCCTTATTTGGCTAGTTCGAACGGAGTGGTGACCGAGTACGCTCTTTGATTTCTTTCTGGCCATCAATAACCAGGCCGAGTATGAAGCCCTACTGTCAGGGCTGAGGCTGGCTCGGGAGCTCGGGGTGAAATGCCTTAGAGTATTTACGGACTCCCAGCTAGTCACCACCCAAATCAGAGGGGAGTACGAGGCATGGGACCCTACCATGTCCCATTACTTGAGCATGGTGCAGTCACAAGCCTCTTCCTTAGCCCACTTCAGTGTCAGCTATATTCCTCGGAGGGAGAATACAAGAGCTGATGCATTATCTCGACTAGCCACCTCAGTTGACGGGATTTTGGGAAGAACCTACGTGGAGCATCTGAAAGTTCCAAACATCGAAGCAACAGAGGAGACCCTACAGGTCGAGCAACAGCTGTCGGATGGACGCTTATATCCGGTACCTGACTGACGGTGCCCTTCCTGAAGACCCAACGGAGGCTAAGCTGCTCAAGAGGTGGGCCTCAAAGTTTCTGATGATGGACGGAAAGCTCTACCAAAGATCATTCTCATACCCGATCCTCAGGTGCGTCGGTCCCATGGAAGAAGATTACATCCTGCGAGAAATCCATGAGGGCATATGCGGAAGTCATCTTGGGGGCAGAGCTCTGGCATACAAAGCCCTGCGACAAGGATACTACTGGCTAACAATGAGGGAGGATGTGTCCGAGCTCGTCAAGAGATGCGACAATTGCCAACGCCATGCCAACATCCAACGTCAGCCGACATCCCAGCTTACCCCTCTGATGGCACCTTGGTCCTTTGCCCGGTGGGGCATGGATATCTTGGGACCGTTCCCCCGGCTTCAGGTCAACGCAAATTCCTGGTAGCCATGACCACTTTACCAAATGGATCGAAGCCGGTGCACTCACCAAAATAACCGAGGGCAAGGTGAGATCTTTTTCTGGAAATCTATAGTATGCCGGTTCGGGCTCCCGCACACCCTCGTCACTAACAATGGCCGGCAGTTCGACAACATGGCTTTTCGTGGGTTCTGCGCCGAGCTAGGTATCCATCAGCGATTCACCTCTGTGGGCCATCCCCAGACCAATGGCGCGGCTGAGGTCACCAACCGCATTATTCTCCAAGGACTTAGGGCCCGACTTGATGAATGCAAAGGGCGGTGGGTGGAAGAGCTCCCCAATGTGTTGTGGGCCTATCACACAACGCCACGAGCCTCCACCGGAGAGACTCCTTTCAGCTTGGTCTTCGGGTCCTAAGCTGTCATCCTTGTGGAGATAGGTGTCCCGAGCCCCCAGACGGAGCTGTACAGCAAAAGGAGCAACCCAAACCAATTGTGGGCCGATCTCGACCTAGTGGAAGAGCTACGAGACCGAGCGCGGCTCCGAATGGTGGCTTACCGACAGTGGACGGCCAAGTATTACAATGCTCGCGTCCGTCCTAAGGCATTTTTACCAGGAGACCTGGTCCTTAGGAGAGCTGAAGTTTCAAAGCCAACGGAAGGAGGCAAGCTAGCGCCAAGATGGAAGGACCCTATCAAGTCACGGAGGCACTCCACCATGGAGCATACAAAATTGAGGGCTAGATGAGAAGCCTCTCCCCCGCACTTGGAACACAGACAATTTACGTCGGTATTATCAATAGCTTGTTAATTTCTTTAATTGGAACATGTTTGCTAGAGTAATATTCAGAATATTCTCTTACTAGCATGTCTTTAAGTGATCTTGCTTCTCACTTTAAGCCCGGCTCTGCATCAGCACTCCAAGCCCGAGCCTCCCCTCGGCACCTAAGCCC
>UESW01005034.1:0-33915 GCA_900491605.1 Calamus simplicifolius | reverse complement strand
GATCTTGGAAGTCTGAGCCTCCTCGCCGCTCAGACAACCGGCCTCAGACGCTTGTTCCCAAGGAGCATTTCACTCCTCTCCTTGTTCCAATATCTCACATCCTGTTGGAAATCGAGGACGAGCCCTACTTTCGATGTCCTCAACCCATGAAGTCAGGGATCCCCCGCAGCAAGGAGCTCTACTGCCAGTATCACAGAGACTACGGTCATGACACTAAAGACTGCCGCCTTTTGAAGAAGGTCATTGAAGAACTTATCCAGCAAGGTCACTTAGGCAAGTTCGTTCAAACAAGAAACCCCCCTGCTCTAGGTCCGTCGATGCCTCCTGCACCTCAGACTGGTGTGGACAACACCCCGATAGAAAAAACAATAGCTATGATTTCCTAGAGGGCATGCAGTAATTCAAAAAGGCAGCGGGAGGGGTTAGATTCTGTAATTCCTTTCTTTGAAAAGGATTTAGATGGGGTAGTTAACAAATATGAAGAGTATCATCGTGTCTATGACAATAGCTAAACACCCTGTAAAGAGAATTTTAGTAGACATCGGGAGTTCCGTTGATGTTTTGAGCTACAAAGCTTTTGTTCAGATGAACCTGTCTAACTCTTCTCTCTGACCCATCGCTACACCCTTAATGGGTTTTATTGGAGATTCTGTGAAGGTCGAAAGAGAGATAACCCTCCCTGTCACAGCCAGAACTCCGCCGTGTCAAAGCACGATTACCATAAATTTCTTGATGGTCCGGATCCCACTGGCCTATAATGGTATTCTAGGAAGGCCTGGTTTAAACCAATTGGATGTTGTTATCCCCACTAAGAGGTTACTGGTGAAGTTCCCTACCGATGAAGGGATTGGGGAGATGAAAGGAGAACAAAGCCCATTGCTGCTCTGCTACCACTTAGCCCCCAGCCCGCAAGAGACGGTGTCGGCAGCAGCGTTGAACCGCTCGACCCCCGAGACTTGAAGAGGAGAGGGAGCCAGCCGAGCACCTCCTAACCTTCCCCTTGGGGGAGGACCCGACGAGGACCGTCAGGATCGGAACACTGCTTCCGAAAAAGGCACGTGATCGTCTCCTTATTTTCCTGTGTGCCAACTCGACATCTTCGCATGATCGTCATCAGATATGCCAGGCATCCCTGAGGAGATAATCACTCATTGGCTCAACCTCAAGTTAGAATGTTGGCCTGTCTGACAGAAGAAGAGAAGCTTTGCTCCCGATAGGCAGAAGGCCATTGACGAGGAAATCCGTAAGCTGAAAGCTGCAGGCCACATTCGGGAAGTTCACTACCCCGATCGGTTGGCTAACATCGTGATGGTCCGCAAGGCAAACGAAAAATGGAGGATGTGTGTAGATTTCACTGACCTCAACAAAGCATGCCCTAAGGACAGCTTCCCTTTGCCTCGGATCGACCAATGGTGGATGCTACGTCAGGTCATGAAAACCTTAGTTTTATGGACGCCTTCTCTGGATACAACCAAATCAGGATGAACCCGACAGATGAGGAAGCTACCTCTTTCATAACCGAGAAGGGGCTATACTGCTACAAAGTGATGCCGTTCGGACTGAAGAACATGGGGGCCACTTAACAAAGGCTAATGAACAAAGTCTTCAAGGATCAGATCGGATGCAACATGGAGGTATACATGGATGACATGCTAACAAAAAGCGTCCGCGCCACTAGTCATATCGTCAACTTGATGGAGACCTTCGGCAACCTCCACCGATACCAGATGAGGCTGAACTCATGCAAATGTGCTTTTGGGGTGACAACCAGCAAATTCTTGGGTTTCATGGTGACCCAACGAGGAATCGAGGTGAACCTCGATAAAGTTTGAGCCATCTTGGACATGAGATCTCCCGCCAACAAGAAGGAGGTGCAATGCTTGACGGGAAGGGTGGCGGCCTTGAGCCGTTTTCTGTCCAAGTCCGCTGAGAGATGCTTGCCTTTCTTCAAGGCACTGCGCATAGTCAACGGATTCGAATGGACGAGGGAGTGCCAGGAGGCCTTCGAGGGACTGAAAGAATTTCTATCAACCCCGTCACTGCTATCCAAGCCGAAGGGTGGAGAAGAACTTCTTCTGTACCTTGTGGCTTCTCCCGAAGCTGTCAGTTCCATGCTTGTTTGCATGGACACCGATGGGATGAAAAAGCCTGTGTATTACACCAGCAAAGTGCTCCACGATGCGGAAGCCAGATACATGAGAGTCGAAAAGATCATCTTTGCATTGATTGTGTCCGCCCAGCACCTCTGACCTTATTTTCAAGCTCATCCGATCGTGGTGGTCACGGACCAACCACTCAAGGCGATCCTATCTCGTCGGACACTTTGGGTCGATTGGCGAAGTGGGCGCTCAAGCTGAAAGAATTCGATCTGTCTTTTGCCCTAGGTCGGCTATGAAGTCTCAAGTCCTGACAAATTTCTTGGTCGAATGCACTTGGAGCAATGAGCAACTGGAAGAGCCCCATGCGAACCCCGCAAGTCCTGGAACTGGAGAGGAGGAATGGATCCTTCACGTGGATGGAGCATCAAACTCCCATGGGAGTGGAGCGGGCCTTATTTTGGCTACTTCGAACGGAGTGGTGACCGAGTACGCTCTTTGATTTCTCTTTCTGGCCATCAATAACCAGGCCGAGTATGAAGCCCTACTGTCAGGGCTGAGGCTGGCTCAGGAGCTCGGGGTGAAATGCCTTAGAGTATTTACGGACTCCCAGCTAGTCACCACCCAAATCAGAGGGGAGTACGAGGCATGGGACCCTACCTTGTCCCATTACTTGAGCATGGTGCAGTCACAAGCCTCTTCCTTAGCCCACTTCAGTGTCAGCTATATTCCTCGGAGGGAGAATACAAGAGCTGATGCATTATCTCGACTAGCGACCTCAGTTGACGGGATTTTGGGAAGAACCTATGTGGAGCATCTGAAAGTTCCAAACATCGAAGCAACAGAGGAGACCCTACAGGTCGAGCAACAGCTGTTGTGGATGGATGCTTATATCTGGTACCTGACTGATGGTGCCCTTCCTGAAGACCCAACGGAGGCTAAGCTGCTCAAGAGGTAGGCCTCAAAGTTTCTGATGATGGACGGAAAGCTCTACCAAAGATCATTCTCATACCCGATCCTCAGGTGCATCGGTCCCATGGAAGAAGATTATATCCTGCGAGAAATCCATGAGGGCATATGCGGAAGTCATCTTGGGGGCAGAGCTCTAGCATACAAAGCCCTGCGACAAGGATACTACTGGCTAACAATGAGGGAGGATGTGTCCGAGCTCGTCAAGAGATGCGACAATTGCCAACGCCATGCCAACATCCAACGTCAGCCGACATCCCAGCTTACCCCTCTGATGGCACCTTGGTCCTTTGCCCGGTGGGTAGAGGTGGGCACTGGGCCGTGCCGCCCATGGCACGGCACGGCCCAGGCCCTGATGGGCCGTGCCAGGCACGGCCCGCCACTGCTACAGTACCGGGCCGTGC
Source organism: Calamus simplicifolius (assembly GCA_900491605.1). Classification (NCBI taxonomy): domain Eukaryota; kingdom Viridiplantae; phylum Streptophyta; class Magnoliopsida; order Arecales; family Arecaceae; genus Calamus; species Calamus simplicifolius. The sequence continues at coordinate 30,446 of UESW01005034.1, read as the reverse complement.
CGGCACGGCCCAGTGAACCATGCCGTGCCGGGCGTGGAAAAATTTTTTTTTGGCCCAGCACGGCACGGCCCGTGACGGGCCTGGGCCGGCCCACCGTGCCATGCCAGGCATGGCCCAGGTGGGCCTGGGCCGTGCCAGGCACGACCCATGCACGGCTCAAATAAAAAAAATTATAAAAAAAGTTTTTTTTGATAAATTAAAAAATTATTAGGAATAAAAAAATTTTATTAATATAAAGCCACCTTATAGGTGGGGGGTTTGGCATAGACCCCTACCAGTTTATTAATTTAAAATCAAAATGGTACAGAAGGGGGGGGCTAGGCCTGACCTCCAGAACATAATACAATAAGCAAGGAGAAAAAAATAGAAAAAAAAAATAAAGATGACTTACTTTAAGTTTTTAACAATTTAAAAAATAAAAATATATAATTATAAAAGTAGAAATGACTCACTCATCACTCTTCAGTCATCAGTAGTATTTGTGTCATCGTCATCTTCGCTGGTTAAGTCATGTCCACCTTTATCTTGAAGCCTCGCCTCAGCATCCAACCAATCTTTGAAGCAGATAAGCATCTCAACTGTCTCGCCAGTCATCCTACTTCTCTTTTCGTCTAAAATACGTCGACCTGCACTGAAAGCGGATTCTGATGCTACTGTGGACATCGGCACAGCTAAAACATCTCGTGCAATGGCAGACATAACAGGATATTGATTTTTAACACTCTTCCACCAAGCTAATACATCTAGATTTTCTATTTGATCTTCATCATATGCAGAATGAAGATCGTTTCGTAAATAAAATTCCAATTCATTACTTAAAGATGACGAAGATGAAGAAGATGATGAAGCATGTGCGTGTCTTCTAATGAATGAAAAAATAGATGACGAACGAGATCTAGAAGAAGAAGCAAGCTTTGAATAGGTATTCTAGATCCACAAATTTTATCATTATATAAATAATAAATATCATTAAGAAGTCGTGTTACCTCATCTTTAGCAGGTTCAGGATTTTGATTCATGTTTTCACAATATTGATCAATTAAAAAAATTACACCATTTAATTTAACTCTAGGATCAAAAATAGCAGCTAAGTTATGCAATGGACATATCCTATTCCAATATTCATTCCATTTAGTTTTCATATTATGTATAATAGGCATTAAAACTTCATGATATCTATATTCTTTAAATTTTTCACTAATTACATATGCTTTTTGTAAAAATGAACAAAAAGTTGGATAATAAATACCTGAAAGAACATTTGTAGCATCATAAAAAGTAACCAAAAAATCTTCTAAAATTTTACCTTGATTCCAATCAGCTTCAGTCAATGTAAATCCTAATCCACGCTCATTAATATAAGCACTTAATAAGTTCTTATATGGGTATGCATCATGTATCATGGCATAGGTACTATTCCAACGAGTTATTACGTCAAGTTTAAATTTTTTAAAACGTTTACCATGATCTACACATAATTGTTTAAATTCTTGAAGTCTTGACCTTGAAGCATGAATAAAAGAAACAGCATTTCTAATTTTTGAAATAACCTCTTGAATTATGTTCATGCCAGATTGAGCAGAAAGATTTAATATATGACATGCACATCTAATATGAAATAATGTCCATCTAAAATGGGATGCAAAGAGTCGTTTAATAATGCAACAGCAAATTATTATTAGATGCATTATCAAAAGTAATTGATATTATTTTATTATTAATATTATATGAGCATGCAGTTTGATAAATAATATTTGAAATTTGTTGTCCTGAATGCGGAAAATCAAAAGCATGAAAAGCAATAATTCGTTTATTTAATTGCCAATCATTATCAATATAATGAGCTGTAACAGAAATAAAACAATTACTACCTACAGATGTCGTCCAAATATCAGAAGTTAAAGAAATTCTAGCATTTAAATTTGAGAGGCTTTCTGTTAAACTTTGTTTCATTGCTAAAAAGTTTGTCATAGCCACTCTTCTAAAGGTACGCCTACTAGTTCTTTTATAAGCAGGTTGTAGGCCTAATTGAACATATCTTTCAAAATTATAAGATTCAGATAAACTAAAAGGTAATTCATCTTGAACTATCCATCTTACCAATAATTTTCTTTGATTTTCGTGGTTATATGCAAAATTGCCTACAAGTAATCCCTCTTGTATATTAAGGAGTCCTTGCTGACTGGAATCATGCATCCTATGACTTTCTTGATGTCTTCTTAGATGCCCTGTTCCCCCAGTACTAGAACAACTGTAAAGTTTTGCACATTTTTTACATTTTGCTTTATAGACTCCATCAACCATAATTCTATCGAAATCAATCCAAACATTACTAGTCCTCTTACGAGAAGAGGTTTGACACTCACTGACACTAGCTCTAGATGGAACTTGGAGTTGGGATTGGGGTTGGGGTCCTTGGGGATTAGTTTCCTCACCCTCAGAAAAAGCGTGCATGTTAAAATTACTTTCGTTAAAAGATGCATATCTAAAATTTTTAATTAATAAATGTAAAAAAATAAAAACTAACCCACAAAAAGGAATTGAGAAAAGATCAGAGGTGGAGGCATGGAGCCGAGATTTATGAGCTTTCTCTTGCGCTCTCGCCTCTCAACAAGAATTGATCTTGTAGCACTTGACTACTTGCTTGAGCACTTGTAAGAACACTTGCAAACTAAAAATTAAATTGCTAATCTACTAGAGCACTTGCTGGAAGAGAGAAATAGTAGTAATAAAGGAATTGGTTTGGTGTGGTAAGAATGAGGAGAGTTCATCTATTTATAGAATTTCTAATTTTTTTTCTTCCAAAACTACCCTTTGATATAGCCGTTATATGACTGTTGGGAGGGGTAAAATGGTCTAAATCCCTCCCAACAGCCTTTAATGGCTATATAGCCGTTAAAAACGGATATAGCCATTTTTAACGGCTATATAGCCGTTAAAAACGGCTAAAAATCTAAAGTGGTGCCTAGGCACCAGCTATTAGCTGGTGCCTAGGCACCAAAGTGGTGCCTAGGCACCACGTCACTGACGTGGTGCCTAGGCACCACGTATCCCAATTCCCAGGCACCGTACATGGTGCCTGGTACATGGGCACCATGCCTAGGCATGGTGCCCAGGTACATGGGCACCATGCCTAGGCATGGTGCCTAGGTGTACGGTGCCCAGGCACCTTGTACAAGGTGCCTGGGCACCGTTGCCGTGCCATGGCATGGTGGGCCGTGCCATGGCACGGCCCCAGCACGGCCCATTGGGCCGTGCCAAAGCACGGCCCGTGACGGGCCGTGCCAAATTTAATTTTTTTTTAATGGGCCGTGCCTGGCACGGCCCATTAATAAATGGGCCGTGCCAGGCACGGCACGGTAAATTTTTAGGCACGGCGGGCCTGGGCCGTGCCTGGCACGGCACGGCCCAGTGCCCACCTCTACCGGTGGGGCATGGATATCTTGGGACCGTTCCCCCCGGCTTCAGGTCAATGCAAATTCCTGCTGGTAGCCATGACCACTTTACCAAATGGATCGAAGCCGGTGCACTCGCCAAAATAACCGAGGGCAAGGTGAGATCCTTTTTCTGGAAATCTATAGTATGCCGGTTTGGGCTCCCGCACACCCTCGTCACTAACAATGGCCGGCAGTTCGATAACATGGCTTTTCGTGGGTTCTGCGTCGAGCTAGGTATCCATCAGCGATTCACCTCTGTGGGCCATCCCCAGACCAATGGCGCGGCTGAGGTCACCAATTGCATTATTCTCCAAGGACTTAGGGCCCGACTTGATGAATGCAAAGGGCGGTGGGTGGAAGAGCTCCCCAATGTGTTGTGGGCCTATCACATAACGCCATGAGCCTCCATCGGAGAGACTCCTTTCAGCTTGGTCTTTGGGTCCTAAGCTGTCATCCTTGTGGAGATAGGTGTCCCGAGCCCCCAGACAGAGCTGTACAGCAAAAGGAGCAACCCAAACCAATTGTGGGCCGATCTCGACCTAGTGGAAGAGCTACGAGACCGAGCGCGGCTCCGAATGGCGGCTTACCGACAGTGGACGGCCAAGTATTACAATGCTCACGTCCGTCCTAAGGCATTTTTACCAGGAGACCTGGTCCTTAGGAGAGCTGAAGTTTCAAAGCCAACGGAAGGAGGCAAGCTAGCGCCAAGATGGGAAGGACCCTATCAAGTCACGGAGGCACTCCACCACGGAGCATACAAAATTAAGGGGCTAGATGAGAAGCCTCTCCCCCGCACTTGGAACACAGACAATTTACGTCGGTATTATCAATAGCTTGTTAATTTCTTTAATTGGAACATGTTTGCTAGAGTAATATTCAGAATATTCTCTTACTAGCATGTCTTTAAGTGATCTTGCTTCTCACTTTAAGCCCGGCTCTGCATCAGCACTCCAAGCCCGAGCCTCCCCTCGGCACCTAAGCCCAGCTCCGTGTCGGCACTCCAAGCCCGAGCCTCCCGTCGGCACCTAAGTCCGGCTCCGCGTCGGCACTCCAAGCTCAAGCCTCCCCTTGGCACCTAAGCCCGGCTCCGCATCGGCACTCCAAGCCTGAGCCTCCCCCCTCGGCACCTAAGCCCGACTCCGTGTCGGCACTCCAAGCCTGAGCCTCCCCTCGGCACCTAAGCTCGGCTACGTGTCAGCACTCTAAGCCCGAGCCTCCCCTCGGCACCTAAGACCAGCTCTGCGCCAGCACTCCAAGCCCGAGCCTCCCCTCAGCACCTAAGTCCGGCTCCGCATTGGTACTCCAAGCCTGAGCCTCCCCTCGGCACCTAAGCCCGGCTCCACGTCGGCACCCTAAGCCCTAAGCCCGGCTCCGCGTCGGCGCTGAAGCCCGACTCCTTGTCGGCACTTGAAGCTCGACTCTGCGTCGGCATAGGAAGCTCGACTCCGCATCGGCATTTGAAGCCCGACTCCGTGTCGGCACTCGAAGCTCGACTCCGCATCGGCACTTGAAGCTCGGCTCTGCATCGGCACTGAAGCCCAACTCCGCGTCGGCACTGGAAGCCCGACTCTGCATCGGCACTTGAAGCCCGACTCCGCATCGACTCTGGAAACCCAACTCCGCATCGGCACTCGAAGCCCGACTCTGCATCAGCATTAGAAGCCCGAGCTCACCTCGGCATACAACCCGCCTTGCGTCGGCGTCTGAAGTCCGACTCCACATCGGCACAGGTTTGACTCCGCATCGGCACTCGAAGCCCGACTCCGCATCGGCATTAGAAGCCCGAGCTCGCCTCGACACAAAACCGCCTCCACGTCGGCGTCTGAAGTTCGACTCCACATCGGCATAGGTTTGACTCCGCACCGGCACTCGTTTGACTCTGCGTCGGCACAGGCTCGACTCCGCATTGGTACACAAACCCAATCCCACATAAGCTCTCTAGCCAACTTTCTAGCCGCATCCCTAGACCGAAGTCGTGTTGGAGTTCTCCCTTGGCACTGACTCTGGCATCGTCCTGCGATGTATGGTCGAGTTTTCTAATAGTGGGTATTCAGTTCGTTTCGACTTATTCGCTAGAAGACTTGACTACGGTACAAACCATGAGCATTATGGGTCAAAATTCCATTAATAGAAAAAGTTTACAAAATTTCTGATTTAAGTCGGACTTAATACAATGCAGTGAAAGAAAAAGAAACTAGGGTTCAGTCGGAGCTAAGTCATCATCTTCGGGAACTTCGTCCGGCTCAGCTCTCCAATTCCCTCGAGGCCGTAGAGTCTGCGAATTTTCTCCTTGCAATCTTGGAAGCCACCATCGTATGCGAATGTAGTTGTCTCGGCTAGCTCCTTACTGAAGGCTTTGGACTTCCTAAAATCCTCTACGGCCTCGACGGCCTTCTCCTCGGCCTCGGTGGCCTTCTCCTCGGCTTCGGTGGCCTTGTCCTCGGCCTCGGTGGCCTTCTCCTTGGCCTCGGTGGCCTTCTTCTCGGCCTTGGCGGCCTTCTTCTCGGCCTCGGCGGCCTTCCTCTCGGCCTCGGTCACCTCTGCCCTCAAATGTGCTGCCTCAGCATCTCTTTGGCAAGCGATTTCCTTGGCATTCTTGGCCCGCTCCTTGGCCACTCCGATCTCAATGGTGGCAGAGTGCAGCCGGTGCTTCAGTAGGTAAATCTCCGCTTCAGCGGCTTTCTGCTTCTCTTCGGCTACCCTCTGCTTTTCCTCTGCCACCTGAGCATTATCAAGCTCGTTGGCTGTCTGGAGCGGAGCCACTTCCAGTGCCTCCTCCACCTTCTCAGCCCAGGCCAAGTTACGGAATCGGGCAGCCTCGGCTTTGGCTTCAGCCTTTTGCGCCCAGGCAGTCTCCTCCTAGGCCTCCTTCAGGGCTGCCTCGGCCCTCTCTGCTCTATCCCGAACTTCTTGAATTTCTTCCTGAGACTAGTCGAGAGCGGCCTAGGCCTAGGACCAAAGGCCCCTCATGGCGGTCATGGAGTTCAGCGCCTGCTTAGGTAAAGAAATGGTCCCAAAAATTTTGGTAGTGGAATAATACTTACCCAGAGATGGGCCACAGATGCCTCTCAGAAGAAGGTAGAGGCCCCTTGGTGTTGAAGGAACCTCTGTAGCTCGGGCACAAAAGCCTGGGCCACTGTCCGCTCGGCCCAGCGGCTTTAGCGCATCAGAATTGACTTAAAAGAGGGATCGATGGCATCTCCCTCCGCTGACCTGGCGGCTGCAGCGAGGGCCCAGCCTCCGACTCTACTCCCTCTGGCCTTTGCTGGTGGGGATACCTCGGCCGCTGCCCCTTCGGGAGATAGGGTGGCTTCTAGAGTCGGCCTTGTAGTCAAGTTGGTCGGTTCCGCTTTGGGAGCTCTGGGCTATGGTGACGGCGCTGTAGTTCCCTGCTCCGGAGAAGTGTCGATCAGATCGATAGGAGACGGAGGCAGTGCTGGTGAAGGCAAACGAGGTAAATCCTTTTCCTCGCCTCATTCCGTCCTGATGCCTCTCCGGCCTCGGCTCTTACCGCCTCGCTTCCTAGGGCTTCTTCGGCTTTGGCCCTTTCTGCCTCGCTCCCTCTCGAGGCCTCTCCGACCTTGGCCCTTCCCTCCATCTCGCCCATTCTTGAGGCCTCTCCGGCTTCGATCCTCTTAGCAATCTTGATGATGGCCCTCTTCTCGGCGAGGGCCCCATCCGTCTTGACCTTTCTTTTCCTTGTGGCAGCCTGCCTTATCTCGTGAAGCGATGGTGCCATTTCTATATCAAGGAACATGAAGGGAAGAGTGTAAAAAAAAAACATATTATTATTGCTCACCATCATCCGGAATAAGGCCCGCTAGCCGAAGATTTTCCTCGGCTAGCAGCTGGTTGCATCGAGGGACGTTGGCAGTAATCAACTGCCCAAACGCCTCTTGATCTCTTGGAAGAATTCTGGGGTCTTTGTTGGCCTCGGTGTTAGGGATTCCCCACTCGGTCTTCATTCCCTCAATTTGGGCAAAAAAGAACTTACTTTTCCATCCCTTAACGGAGGTAGGAAGATGCAACTTGAGAGTTCTAGTGGGCCTAGGGGTGAAGGACCACCATCCCGATTGTTTCCTAAGGGTATAGAAGCAATGGAAAAGAGAAATCCTAGTCTTTATCCCATGAATGTGGTATAGCACTAGGAAACCTACGAGGGTCTGAATAGAATTTGGGACCAATTGAACCAAGGCCAAGGAATATCTATCTAAAACATTAAGTATGAAAGGATGAATGGGAATACGGAGCCCAGCCTTAAAATAATACTCATAGAGGGCAATCCTACCAGGGCAAGAAGAGGTTACCCTATCCTCGGGAAGAGGCTGGTATAGGCGGAGGTCGGTGGGAATCTGATAACAAGCCCTAAGATTGATTATCTCCTAGGCCATCATCACAGAGGCGGTCCCCTTAGGAGACTCCCCTGCACGAGAGGGGCCGGCAACAGCCGAACGGCGCCGGACGGGGGCCTGTCTGGCGGCCGAGCGATTCTCGATGGGAAATTGCCCAACCACTCGCCGCTGCCCTGCTGGGTCATCCTCCATAGAGGATGACCAGCTAGGCACCGGAGAGGAGGAAGGCTGTCGAGGAAGATCGGGGGAATAGCCCTTGGAACTGGAAATTGAGCATGAAAAGGACGAAGAAGCCATGAGAACAGAACTAACTTGAAGGATTTGAGGATGAAGAATCAAAGACGAAGGGCTCGGGAGGATGGAAGACGAACAGGCTCGAGTAAAACCAGAATGGGGATGAAAACAAAATCAGTAAGGACAACTTGAGCCAAGAACGCCCCCCTTTATAGACTTGTCTTTTCGAAATCGTCCTGCCAAGCTTGCTCCGGCTACGTGCCCGCTTCCCATTGGGGACGACTACGACAGCCATCCGGAGCGTGCAGCCCGGAGGCCCCTGCCAACAAAAGGATGGCGGTAACCTCACCGCAATGATGCGCCTGCCTGGCCCCCAAGGGAAATCCTCCTCGATCCCAACAGTCGAGGTAGGCGAGATGATGGCATCGCAGCGTTCGATACACCATTAAGGGGAGGACGGCGCTAGACACGTGTCACCTGAAGAATAGCCACCGGATGATAAAACGCCCCCTTTCAATGGTAGGTGCACGCTCACCCATCTCGGGAGCGGGGGGGCATCTGATATGGCTAATCACTATCAGGCGGTATGATAACATCCCGCACGATTTTTAAAAAATCCCTACTAGCTTAGAGTTTGGCTCCAGTCCTGCCTTGGCCTCGGATTTGGCTCAGCCTCGGCTCCAGTCCGCCTCAGCCCTGAATTTGGCTTGGCCTCGGCTTCAGTCCCACCTCGGCCCTGAATTCAGCTTGGCCTCGGCTTCAGTCCCTCCTTGGCCCCAAATTCGGCTTGGCCTCGGCTTTAGTCCCGCCTCGGCCCCGAATTCGGCTTGGCCTCGGCTTTAGTCCCACCTCGACCTCGAATTTGGCTTGGCCTCGGCTTCAGTCCCGCCTCGACCTCGAATTCGGCTTGGCCTCGGCTTCAGTCCTGCCTCGACCCCAGATTCACCTTGGCCTTGGCTCCAGTCCCGCCTCGGCCTCAGATTCGGCTCGGCCTCAGATTTAGCTCGGCCTCGGATTCGGCTTGGCCTCGGCTCCAGCTCGCCTCAGCCTCGGATTCGGCTCGGCCTTGGCTTCAGTCCCGCCTTGGCCCCGGATTCGGCTTGGCCTTGGCTCCAGTCCTGCCTTGGCCTTGGATTCAGCTCGGCCTCAGCTTCAGTCCCGCCTCAGCCCCAGATTTGGCTAGGCCTCGATTCCAGTCCCAAATTTGATCCGGCTTCTTGAAACACAAACCACATCACGGCCAACCTGCTTGTTATGGCCGCAATCATGGGTGGTTATCAACACACTGTACAGTTGCCGATATTCCCGGCACCCATTCAGCAATGGCGCACCCGCCTGCCATTCACAAAGCTTATCCTAATAGAAGGGAGACCCAATGGCTCTAATGACAGGTATAAAAAAGGACCCTAGCTGGCAAGGCAGGGGGAGGAAAATTCTCTACTCTCTCTTAAGCATTATTCCATTACGAATTTCCTGTTCTACAAACCACTGACTTGAGCTTCGGAGGATCCCCACCAGAACCACCGGTCCGGAGGCTTTTTGCAGGTTCCGGAGGAAGACGGTGCTCTCTCCACACTTCCTACGACTTGTGGAGATCTCCGCCCATCGGCGCTCACCGCAAGTGATTTGGCAGCAACACTTCATGTTCTCGTTTTTGCTGTTGGTAAAACCAAAAATTATGCCCAATTCAATTCAAGAGAAATTCAAAACAAATAAATAGGAGAATAGTGAAAGTGTACCAAAATTTATATGAATAGGAGAATTTTCGCATACCGGGATTCATTGAATCGATTTCTTGAATGATCATGATTTTTCAAATTTATAGTTTATTCTTAATTTTTAAGCGAAGAAATTTTATTCATTCTGCAAAGCAAATACCATAACCCCTTTTCATAGAACTACTAATAAAGCAGTTACTAATTAACTATTTCTAATTTGACCCTCATCAAATTAAAAATTTTACTTATGGTATCCATATAATAATACCCTAACATTCATGCCCTTAAGTCATAAACTTTATTCCAAATTAGACCACATTAATTTTGACTTATTTAATGATGACCATACACATTTAATAATTACATTTGTGGTCCCAAATATAAAAAATAATTCTAATATTCGCCTCTTTTTTTAGGTTTAATATTTCTTTTTTTTTTGGGTGCAAAGATCCTATTTTCGTTGAAAACTCAGGAGGATATCTTAAAGGTTTTCTGTTTCTTTACTTTCCGCGAACTTTAGTGTAGCTTTGTTTTTTTTTTTTTCGAAGCAATTGTTCATAGTTATGCTTCCTTTGAATGCCCATTTGGTTATAATGGTAATGTGGGAATGTTCTCTATTTTGAGGAATAATTCTATCTGATATAACCCCCCCAAGAAAAAAGAATAATTCTATTTGCCTTGTTAATTTTTGGATATCTATTCTGTTTGACAATGATTATTTTTGATATTTTGCTGGGAAATCCTGTTTTATTCTTTTCTAATACCTGTTTCTATTCTTTACTTTATTGTACTCTGGTGGGAAATATATGAGCAGGCCCTTGCCAAGCAATGTTTCTTCCTACAAGGTATAGTTGCTTTTACTTGGATTAATTCTACTTTCATTAGTATTTGGTCTGGATTACTTTGATGTGTAGAGAGTCATGGTAAGGGATTGAAGTTTATTGAAATAAAGTTCTTTCCATTTCAATGAAACTCCTATCAAGTATTCAGCATTGAACAAGAGTTTTTGTTTTTTATTTTTTTGGTGGTGCGCGGGGGGGGGGGGGGGGGGGGAGAGGCGGGAGGTTGTGGAAGCAATAATGTTCCACAATCATTGATACTCTTAACCACTTGCATTATGAAGGGATCTTCGGATGAGTTCATTGATGCCAACATCCAACTTGCTCTTGCTGTCGTTAGGAAGCTCCAAGAAATGAAAGGTGTCAGGTCTTGCATTGTAAGTTGGGCCTATTTTTAATTGTTTTGTAGTTGCTATATTATTTTCCCCTTTTTCTGCTTTCAAAGTCTTGCATTTGAACCTGAATTGGAAAAATGAAATGATGGTATGCGTCATTATTTGTTAGCTTTGAGCCTTGTATTGGTTGAGCACTTCTTCTGTGATTTAATCATGTACTTCCATTAGTCATGGTATCTCTACTTGAATTTAGTTAACTCCATAGCCTTTTAGGTCTGTCTGTTTTTGATTTAAAGTGTGATGTGCAGAAGAATGTTGAGGATAGATCTTCACAAAAGTGATTGCTTTTTAATTTTCAAAATATCAATCTCACTTAATGAATTTGTGTTACTTGAAGGTTAAATTCTATTTCCAAAATTTCATTTCAGTGCTGGTTGAGATATCCGAGGCTGTCAAAACAAATTGCTGTTCTTTAAGTAGAATCATGATTTTGAATCCTATAAATTAAAGTTCTAGTACCTTTGTCTCACATTTTGTACATCTTCTAACAAAGCAGTTGATGAGTCCTAATGTCACTGATGCCTGTCTTGGGACAAAGGACATTGACATGACAATGGGTTCTGCAAAGAGACTCACAAATATGAAATTATTTTTGATCAGATATTTAATTTTACTGAGATGTGTTCTTTGACTAGGACAAGCGACAACGATAACTATCAAGCATGATTTTGACTACTTGAGCTGTATGGGTCCTTATTTGTTAGTCATTCCTGCTCAGGGACTTGTGGACACTGTTAAGCTACATTGTGGTGTTTCACAAATCATTCCTAAGGGTATTTCTTACTGTTGGAAACAAGGTGGGCACACAAGAAGCTCTGATACCACTTGTTGGAAGAAAAAATAAAAATATCTTTGGCTAATGCTCTGATACCAATTGTAGGATAAAATAAAACTTTGATAGATAGGTACTTGGATAATGTCAAGAGGAAATGGTTGGAGTGGGAGTAATAGCATTTACAATCTCATTTCATAAACTTTTCCCACTCAACTTAAACTCAATACATATTGACCTATTTATAGACATAGAAAGTGCCTATTGAGCTTCTCTCATAAATACATCATAATGTAACCTTTTAGTCTTCCCATGTGACTCTTCGTTTTCATAACTGACTCTTCATTCTTCTAGATATCTCTTAGACTTCCACACTCATTAATGTCACATAGAAAAATACAAAAGACACTTAGACTTCCACACTCATTTATTACAAATTAATTCCAACATCTCCCCTTAATTTGTAATTTTTCATAATATCTTCAATTACTGATTTGAACTGCAACCAGGAGGAAAAATCTCTTATGGCACATGCTCTTCTCTTTGATGTATGATGTGGATATCTTGTATCTACTTCAATCACTCTTTCTTCATCTTCTATGATAACTCTTTTTTTTTTATTGTCTGCTTCAACTCATGTAATTCTTTCATTACATCTTCATATTTGTTCTTCAACTCTTCATAGGCTTCATGCATATTTTGCGTTGATAGCTTGACAGCTTCAATTTCCTGAAAATGCACATCTTTCACAGTAATATTATAAGTATTTTTTCAAATAGATAATTGCTTGTAATGCTGCAATATTTTCTGCTTCCTTCTTTGACAAAGTAACAGGACCATCGATCATAAAACTTTCACTTATATCTTCAAAAATAACTATTGCCACGAAACTTGAAGAATGATCTGGCCCAAACTTTTCACTTGTATACCTTGCAGGAGAAAAATTTAGTTTTTCAAGCATTTCTTTGAGCATTACCTTATATGGCGCAACCACAACTATTACCTTCTCATCCTCCATTTTGCACAACCTCTGAAGACCACTCTTGTCTTCTTTCCTTTTGCAAAGTCCCTCTTATCTTGGACTTGCACACTTCTCAACGGATTCCTTTTGATCCGGAGACTTATCACCTTGCTGGAGGATATAGATCACGGCTTCACGAGCAACTCTTGTACGAGCACCTTCTGCACTCGGAGCTTTCTCTAGCTCTGCAACTGCTCCTTGACTCTTTGGCTCTGTGGTTTGCTTCAGGATCTACCAGGCTCTTTGGCTCTCTGGCTCTCTGCTTCACGCCACTTTTTTTTTTGTGGGATCGACCTAGCTCAGATACCAAATTTGTTGGAAGAGGAGAAGATATTTTCTTTTGGGAAAATTTCTGGTTTCTTTCTATTTTTTCATACTGAAACGTGAAAGGATACATGGCCTTTTATAATTACAAAATGACTCTTGGTCTTCCAATACTTAATTCAGAATAGCTACTTCCTATGCAATTAAATAACAGCAATTTCTATGCAATTAAATAACAGCAATTTCCTATGCAATAATTAAATAACATCAACTTCCTATGCAGCAATTTCCAATAATCAAGTTTAGTTTCCAACACTTACATCGGTAGTAAATGCCTTTATTAATAGGATCAAATGGTGAGGAAGGTTTCACAAAACCATCATTTATGAGTAGGAAGGAAGCATGTTGGTGTTGTCATGGTTACGCACTTGTTTTCTTTTATCATGCTTAGCAATTTTTTTTAGCTGTGCCCTCAAATGTGTTTTAAATAGAATAATTCTCATCATCATAGGTTTTTGTTTTTGAAATTCAGGTGTTCCCTGTGTTGGGCCTGGTGTGGTGCTATTAAGGCCCAGGTGGGCTAACTTGTATTGGGCTGGGTTTGAGTCCAAGGGTTGAGATTAAATCAAGTCACGGGTGTACACGGGCTTGGGGATTAGTTTAATCTCATTGGTTTAGTCCATGGGAGTTTTTTGTTGAGTCTGGGCCTGGCCCACTTCGTGGATGTATTTAAACCCTAGTCTCTAGGGTTTGGATGGAATAGAGAACAGATTCTTTTCTCCCAAAAATTCCCTTCTCTCATCATAGGGCGGCAGCCCTTTCTTTCTCCTCCCCATCTTCCTCCTTCATCAAGGTCTAAACCTAACAGGATTAGAAATCCTTAGTTCAACAGGGAATCCCATTGCTATTCATCAAGGTCTAAACCTAACAGGATTAGAAATCCTTAGTTCTAGTTCTTGTTCAACAGGGAATCCCATTGCTATTCATCAAGGTCTAAACCCTAACAAGTGGTATCAGAGCCTGGTTCAAGGAGTAATCTGGAGGCCTTCAAGGAGTTGAAATAATTTCAACAGAATCTCGTCAAGGTACTTCTCTATTTTATAAAATTTATTTTTGTGCTATTTTTGAAATTGGCCATGGGGAGTAGCATAAAAATAGAGGTTGAGAAGTTTGATGGGAAGGGAAGTTTCTCCATGTGGAAAGTCCGGGTAGAGGACCTCCTTGTGCAGCAGGGTTTAGATTTGGCTTTGGAGGAAAGGCCAGATGGGATGACAGACAAGCAGTGGATTTCATTGGAGAAGAAGACATGTTCAATGATCAGGGGCTGTCTGGCGGATTCAGTCCTCTATTCAGTGCTGGAGGAGAAGACCCCGAAGGGACTCTGGACGAAGTTGCACACCCTCTATATGGGAAGAATATGTGCAACAAGTTGATGTTGAAGAAGCGCCTCTACAGCCTTCGGATGTCAGAAGGTGGAGATGTGCTGGGTCACATCCAGATATTCGACCAGATGAGCAATGAACTTCTGAATGTTGGGGTCAAGATGGAGGAAGAAGATAAAGCACTTCTGCTTTTATGTTCAATGCCCACGTCTTATGACTCATTGGTCACAACACTGCTCTATGGGAAGGAGACATTAATTTATGAAGATATTGTCTCGGTGCTTCGGACGAATGAGCAGAGGGAGAAGATGACCAAGGAAGCTGTTCCCCAGGAGGGTCTATCAGTTGGGGAAAGGACAGGCAGAGGTAGGGGCAGGGACAGAAGTAAGTCTGGAGGACGATCAAAGTCCAGGAAAGGCAAGAGAGAGCTGAAGTGCTATAAGTGTGGAGAGGTAGGACATTTTAAGAAGAATTGTCCTAAGTGGAAAAATCAGAAGGGAGAAAAAGGAGGATCTGAGTCTGTGAGTACAGTTGCAGATCAGGAGGTGGAGGATGATCTCTTGGTTGTATCAGATGATCACAGGCACAGCACAGAGATGTGGACCTTGGATTCAGCCTGTTCTCATCATTACACTCCCAACCGGTCGTGGTTCAGTACTTACACAGAGGTTGAGGAGGGGAATGTGACTCTTGGAGATAATCACCCTTGCAAGGTGGCAGGTATTGGCACAGTGAGGGTGAGGATGTTTGATGGTATGGTGCGCACTCTTACCAGTGTGAAGCATGTTCCAGAACTCAAGAAGAATCTGGTATCACTGGGGTACTTGGAGCGGACTGGATACAGCTTCAGCAGTCGTGCCAGGAGTGGAGTTCTGAACATCTCCAATGGAGCCATGGTGGTGATGAGAGGGAGGAGGCTGGAAAATAATCTATACAAGATGGAGGGCTCTGTGATGACTGTGAAATCTGAGGTGGCAGCTGTGGAGCAAGATCCCCGGGATGTGTACAGGATGTGGCATTACCGCCTGGGCCACATGGGAGACAAGGGGATGAAAGAACTGAGCAAGAGAGGTCTGCTTCCAGACTTGAGTAGCGGAGATATGGAGATCTGTGAGCCTTGTCAGATGGGAAAGCAGAGGAGAGTACAGTTCTCAGTCAGCACAGCTAGGAGTGCTGAACCCCTGGAGTTAGTACACACAGATGTCTGGGGACCAGCCCCAGTTTCTGCAAGGAATGGGGCCAGATACTTTATGACCCTGATAGATGATTTCTCAAGGAAGCTGTGGATCTACTTTATGAAGGAGAAATCAGAGGTCTTCACCAAGTTCAAAATCTGGAAGGCTGAGGTGGAGAAGGAGCAGGGTAAAAGTGTGAAGTGTCTGAGGTCTGATAATGGCGGGGAATACACCAGCAGGGAGTTCCAGATTTTTTGTGAGGAGTGGGGCATCAGAAGGCACTTCTCGGTGATGGGAACTCCTCAACAGAATGGGGTGGCTGAGAGGATGAACAGAACACTATTGGAAAAGGCAAGATGCTTAAGGCTGCAGGCAGGGCTTCCAAAGATGTTCTGGGTTGACGCAGTAGATGCAGCTAGCTACTTGGTCAATCGGTCACCGCACACCAGGTTAGATGGAGACATTCCAGAGGAGATATGGTCTGGAAGGAAGACAAGCCTAAACCATCTAAGGTGTTTGGATGCACAGCATATGTGCATGTTGGAGCTGGGGAGCGGAGTAAGTTGGATGCCAGGTCTAAGAAGATGGTGTTCCTAGGCTACCCGCGAGGAGTCAAGGGGTATCGGCTATGGGACCCCTTGGAGAAGAAGGTTGTCATCAGCAGAGATGTAACCTTTGATGAGAGCTCAATCCTCCAGAACAGAAGTGGCATGGATGCACAGCAGGGACTACAGGAGGTAGAACACGGTAACACTAGTCAGACAACCTCCTATACAGTTGTGCCATTTGCTAGTGGACCAGGAGGATTTGAGATTCAGGTGGAGAGGACTGACAGAGGGGGTAGAAGCCAGGGAGTTCAGCAGGATGCAGCTGGACAGGGGACTGATACTGGGATCGCACAGCAAAGGCCCAGGAGGAACGTGCGACCACCAGTTCGATACGGCTTTGAGGATTCGTTGTCATATGCCCTGGTGACAGCGAATGGAGACCCTTTCACCTATGAGGAGGCTATGGAAAGTCAGGATAGAGATAGGTGGATCCATGCTATGGCAGAGGAAATGCAGTCTCTTCACAGCAATAATACGTGGCAGGTGGTCCAGCTGCCACAAGGAAAGAAACCCATTGGTTGTAAATGGGTTTATCAGCGCAAGGAAGGAGCTTCAGAACAAGAGGGTATCAGGTATAAGGCAAGACTAGTGGCCAAAGGATACTCTCAGAAAGAAGGCATCGATTATGGTGAGATATTTTCTCCAGTTGTCAGGCACACTTCCATCAGACTATTATTGAGTATTGTAGCAGCTCAGGACTTGGAGCTGGAGCAGATGGATGTGAAGACAGCATTCCTCCATGGTCATTTGGAGGAGAGCATCTACATGGAGCAGCCACCAGGGTTTAGAGAACCAAGATCAGATGGGAAAGTCTGTTTGCTGAAGAAATCTCTGTATGGGCTGAAGCAGTCGCCGAGGCAGTGGTACAAGAGATTTGACACTTATGTTAGGAGCATTGGACTTTCCAGGTGTGAGTATGATTCTTGTGTGTATGTTAAATCTCTGGATGATGGGTCTAGGATGTACTTACTCTTGTATGTAGATGACATGCTGATAGCATGCAAGAGTGAGAAGGCTGTACAGGAACTGAAGATAGCTTTGTCTCGGGAGTTTGAGATGAAGGATCTGGGGCCAGCCAGGAAGATCCTAGGGATGGAAATCATCAGAGATAGATCCAAAGGTGTGCTGCATCTGAGTCAGGGTGGCTACATTAAAAAGATTCTGGAGCGATATGGGATGAAGGATGCCAAACCGACAGCACTACCTTTGGCAGCACATTTTTCCTTATCGAAGACCATGTCACCACAGACTGAGGTGGAGGCTCAGGAGATGGAGAAGGTACCATATGCTTCTGGTGTTGGGAGCCTTATGTATGCCATGGTATGTTGTAGGCCAGACATAGCCCATGCAGTGAGCCAGGTGAGCAGGTTCATGGCGCAGCCTGGTAGGGAGCACTGGCGAGCACTGAAGGGAATCTTCAGGTACTTGGTAGGTACAGTTGGGGTTGGTATTTGCTATGGACAGCAAGAAGATGCTGAGAGATCCAACTTATCCAAGGAGGCTCGTGGGCAGTTATATGGGTATGTGGATGCAGACTTTGGTGGAGATGTGGACACTAGGAGATCCACAACAGGCTTTGTGTTCAGCCTGTTTGGTGGTCCAGTATCGTGGAGATCATGTCTGCAGCCCATCACAGCCTTATCTACCACGGAGGCAGAATACATAGGTATCACAGAGGCAGCAAAGGAAGCTCTTTGGCTGAAGGGCTTGATGCTGGAGATGGGACTTGATCAGAAGGTTGTCCAGGTGCATAGTGACAGCCAGAGTGCTCTGATGCTTGCGCAGAATGCAGTCTATCATGCCAGGAGCACATTGACCTCAGATACCACAGGATCAGAGAGCTGGTGGAAGATGGTGAGGTGGAGCTGGTGAAGGTATACACCAAAGAAAATCCAGCAGATGCACTGACTAAGGTTCTTCCACGGGACAGTTTTCAAAAGTGTATTTCGTTGTTAAAGCTGATGGACACAGTGGACGTGCTGAGGCCTTGAAAGCACCAAGGTGGAGATTGTTGGGCCTGGTGTGGTGCTATCAAGGCCCAGGTGGGCTAACTTGTATTGGGCTGGGTTTGAGTCCAAGGGTTGAGATTAAATCAAGTCACGGGTGTACACGGGCTTGGGGATTAGTTTAATCTCATTGGTTTAGTCCATGGGAGTTTTTTTGTTGAGTCTGGGCCTGGCCCACTTCGTGGATGTATTTAAACTCTAGTCTCTAGGGTTTGGATGAAATAGAGAACAGATTCTTTTCTCCCAAAAATTCCCTTCTCTCATCATAGGGCGGCAGCCCTTTCTTTCTCCTCCCCATCTTCCTCCCTTTCAAGAAGTAAACCTAACAGGATTAGAAATCCTTATTCTAGTTCTTGTTGAACGGGGAATCCCATTGCTATTCATCAAGGTCTAAACCTAACAGGATTAGAAATCCTTAGTTCTAGTTCTTGTTCAACGGGGAATCCCATTGCTATTCATCAAGGTATAAACCCTAACAGGTGTCTGTGTTCAGACTGAAACTGTCCTACGACAAGCTCTTCGAGAAAGGATTAAGCCAGTTTTGGCTGTCAACAAGATGGACAGGTGCTTCCTTGAGCTCTAGGTTGATGGAGAGGAAGCCTATCAGACCTTCCAACGAGTGATCGAGAATGTCAATGTGATCATGGCCACGTATGAAGACCCTCTTCTTGGTGGTTGCCAGGTTTACCCAGAGAAAGGAACCATTGCCTTCTCTGCTGGCCTGCATGGTTGGGCTTTTACCCTGACCAACTTTGCCAAGATGTATGCATCCAAGTTTGGAGTTGATGAGGCAAATATGATGGAGAGACTATGGGGTGAGAACTACTTTGACCCTGCCACAAAGAGATGGACTTCCAGGAGCACAGGCTCACCTACTTGCAGGAGGGGATTTGTCCAGCTCTGCTATGAGCCAATTAAACAAATCATCAATGCCTGCATGAGTGGTCAGAAGGACATGCTATGGCCTATGTTGGAGAAGCTAGGCATCACCATGAAAGTTGAGGAGAAGGATGTTGCGGAGCTTCCGCCGAGATCAGGCGCGTAAGGAAAGATAGAGAAGAAGAAAAATAGATGGATATAGAAGAAAAAGAGAATGTCTTTATTTTTTTCTTGGTCTATCCGGTTACATTCAGAGAGAGACTTTAATAATCATCCATCTTGGATGATAAGACTTCTTCGCACCAGCCGGTAACCAACTCCCTAACAAACTCCCTAAAATATGGAAGCCTATCCAGAAAACCTGAGTCCAATCTCCATGGACCCAGTCCCATAACCTACAATTAGGTTATTAAACATTCTCTCAAAAAACTCCCTTCTAAGCCATGCAAGAAGCACTCAAACCCGAGCTTATGTACACCCATGACTCACATGCTCTCTATTCTTGGGTCACAAGCCGACCCAAATAACTTAGGAACCTGAGAACTTATGTAGCCTAAGCTCTCAAACCTGTGTGACTCTCCTGAACTTTGGATGTGCCACACCTGAGCTTACAATCTCCACCTTGGTGCATCAAAGTTACAGTAAGCTCCACCTAGTCCATCAATCCCATCAGTGCTCCACATCTGAAGATGCTATCTCGAGGCAGTACCTTAGTAAGTATATCCACTGCGTTATCTTTGGTAAATACTTTCACAAGCTCCAACTCACCATCCTTCATAAGCTCCCTGATCATGTGGTATCTGATGTCAATATGTTTGGTCCTAGCATGATAGATCGAGTTCTGAACTAAACATAAAGCACTCTGGCTATCAGAAAATACCCTGATCATCCCCTATGCTATCCCCATCTCCAGTGCAAGACCTTTTAGCCACATAGCATCCTTTGCAGCCTCTGAAATACCAATATACTCTGACTGTGTAGTTGACAAAGCCATCATTGGCTGCAGACTTGATCTCCATGAATTGGACCATCATTCAGCATAAAGATATACCCCGTCGTCGACCTTCTGGTATCCAAATCACCTCCATAGTCAGCATCAACAAAACCCGCATCCGATCCTGAGCCTCCATAGTCAGTCTAGTGCCATCCTCCATGCTACTATACCCATAGTATGTACCAACACTGACTATGCCAACAAGATATTTGAAGATTCCTTTCAGAGCTCTCCAATGTGCTCTACCCGGACTAGCCATGAATCTGCTAACCTGGCTAACAGCATATGCAAGGTCAGGCTACAAACACCATAGCATACATGAGGCTGCTAACTCCTGAAGCATAAGGTACTCTGGACATCTCCTCGGCTTCTGTCTCATAACTTGGTGACATAGTCTTGGAAAGCTTAATGTGACCGGCCAATGGTAATGCGGCTGGCTTTGCACTATCCATACTGTACCTCTCCAAGACCCTCCTAATATAAGTCCTCTATGAAATGAAGCAACCCTCTGTCTCTGTCCCTAAAAATTTTTTACCCCAAAATCCGTGTAGCATGATCTAAATCCTTCATTTCAAACTCAGCTGACAATGTTGCCTTTAAATCCTCTACAACAGCTTTACTCTTGCATGCAATTTAACATATCATCCACATACAAAGCAAGTATAATCTAGAATTATCTTTTGAAATTCAAAATAAACACAGGGATCATACTCACATCTAGACATGTCGATGCTTCTTACAAAAGTATCAACCACAGGTACCACTGACGCGACTACTGCTTCAAACCATACAAGCAATGTTTTAAAAATCGGACCGGACAACGAACCAGTTTCAAATTTGGGTTATGGGTCAACCGGTTCGATCGGATGAACGGTCCTATCAAACTGATGATGTCATAATTAATTTTTTATTTAATAATATAAAAATAATAAAATATAAATATTAAACTATAGAAAAATTTGGTTTGTATGGTTAATAACATATGTACCAGCCACCATGTAGCTAGTATACCCAGGATTTCAATATACAAAGGAACTGAACACATATTATCTGTTGCCCAGTCTTGTATGCAAATTACATCGTTCTTTTATCTGTAGCTAATATTGTTTTTCAGTTCCCTTGACATATGCAAATTACATAGTTCCAGCAAATTATCTGTTGCCCAGCACAATCAAGTTGAAATCAAGATATTCTTGTCTTGTCTTCCCACCTGGAGCCCGAATCATCTCTCCTACAGCCAAGTCTCCATGTTCTCTGGCCAACATGTCAAGAGGAGGGAATTCTTTTAAGTTGATGGAATTTATGTCAATCCAGGGATTCCTTAACAATAACTTAATTTTTTGTTGCTTGAAAAAAAAATCTCTTATCATAATAATATTAGTGGACTGTTTTAAGAGTAGCAAAAATTAAGTTGGGGGTCATACCTGAAGTTGTTTTCTAGCATCAGCAAGGTGCAGAATGTTGTTTCCCTTCTCACCCTTTGAGTTAAGTATAAGGAAATTGCATAAAGGAAAGTCATAAAATCCAACAAGAGTACAAGATAATAAAAATAATAATCTAAGAACAATTTAATATTTCACAAAACCAGCATACTAAGCATCCAATTGTTCACAAAACAACATATCGATAATTAAAATATTGAAAGTTATTCAATAAAAAGTTCAATATTATCATTTAATTTTTTGGAGAAGGTGGTAGCCAATCTTCTTCATCCAAATCATTGACACTCATTCTTTTTCAGCAAACTATTGCATTATCACCATCTTCAATAAACATCAATTCTTCTTCACCATCAAAAAAAAAAATTGAATCAAAATATGTTATTTAAATATCAACAAGCATTAACATTCCAAGATTAACCTTTGGTTATGTAAATTGATTCATTATCACACTTTGGTTGCTCTTCCATCATGTTTTCAATTCCTCATAGTCAAGCTCTCCTTCCACTTCTTCTTCCACCATCCAAAACTAAGTTTTCTCAATTGACTCATAATCAATTGGATCATAAGGTCTATTTCTCGAATTGAGCCTATGAATTATAATTAAGATCAAATCAATATTACAGAAATAAATAGAAAGAACATTTTAACAAATAAAAAATATACTAAAAATAATAAAAAAGAAAATTGTACCTATTTGCAAACACAAATTGTAGTGAACATAACCAAGTCATTAGTCTTTCATGCTTCAATCTATTTCTTTTCTTGGTATGTATACGTTCAAATCACTCCAATTGTGTTCGCATCCCAAAGAAGTGGCGGTTTGACTAAGAAGTCTAATTGCTAGCTTTTGCAAATTAGGAGTATCACAACCAAAGAATCTCCACCACTCATCTATATAAAAGAAAAGAACTATTACATAAATATATTAAATAACTATAAAAATATAAAAAAATTTAGCTTCATTCTTATCTGGACGAGTAGTCTTGTAAGTAGTATGCAAGTGGTCTACTAAAAGTCTTCAATCTATCCCTATATATTGCCATCTCATTCAGGGACGGTTTAAACAAAGTTTGCTTTTCAACCACCCTAATAATGCCACGAAGAACCTCCGATTTTTTGCACAAGTTTTGTTCATCATATAAAAATGCCGGATTCAACCAATATGCCAACACATGGATCCTTTTACGCAACATCTTATGCCAACGAGCTTTGATAATAGTAGTACAAGGCTTATACAAATTCTTCTTATTCTTAAACATTCCTTGCTACTTTTTTAGCCCTATATAATCCATCATATACATAATCCATAGCCGGCTTCTCATCGGAATCACAAATCCGTAATAAATGTATCAATGGACTCATAATCTTTACTATGATCAAACAATTCTTCCAAAAATTTCATCCAAAATAATTTGCTTCACTTCTCTACCTTTTGACAACATAAGAAATTTTTTTTAAGTCCGATCAAATAACCAAAGCTTGTAAGTAGTCCTTATGATCATGCAAACTCTTAATGCAAGAAAAGTGGTGGCAAAGCGGGTAGCTCTAGGACGAACAATCTTCGTCCAATTTGGTTATTTTCTTAACCAATTCAAAACCCACTTATGATTGTAGACAAATACGATTATCTTTGAAACAAGAATGGCCAAGCTTTGCACAGTAGGCATTTCTGCAATATCTTTCATAATCAAGTTGATGCAATGGGCTGCACATGGAGACCAATAAATATCAGGATATTTCTGTGAATCTTCTTTCCAGCCGCCTTATAATTAGCTTCATTGTTTGTCACCATATGAACCACATTTTGTGAACCAACCATTTCAATAATTTTAGAAAATAAATTGCATAATGTGTTTGCATCTGTAGTAAAATCTTAAGCATCGACTGATTTAATGAACGAAATCCCCTTAGGACAATATACCAAAAAATTGATCAATGGCCTTTGCCTTGTATTAGTCCATCCATCACCCATGATAGTATCCTGTTTCAACCTAAGTCCTTCGAAAGCATCAATAGTCATCTTGATTTGTTGCTTGCAATCTCTCAATAAGTTTACTCTCATTGCATGATAAATAGGAGCTTTATATCCATGCTCATGCTTGCTATTTGCCAACTGCAACTTAAAAAAAAAAAAGAATTCATAGCATTCAATAGAATACATGCATCATAAAACCACATAGCAATCGCCATATTAGTATTATTCCATCTCTCTTACTTTGCATGATAGCATTTATGCTAGGTTGGGTAGAATCATTGTTCCATATTTGAAATAAGCTTCAATATTGCCAGTAGCTTTTTTCTTTCCTTTTGAGGATGCACCAACACCAATATTAGTTTTT
This sequence comes from Calamus simplicifolius, assembly GCA_900491605.1. Classification (NCBI taxonomy): domain Eukaryota; kingdom Viridiplantae; phylum Streptophyta; class Magnoliopsida; order Arecales; family Arecaceae; genus Calamus; species Calamus simplicifolius. The sequence continues at coordinate 6,589 of UESW01005034.1, read as the reverse complement.
TCTACTTGAGGAATCTCTTGAACATCATCACCTTCAATTCATGGATCGATTTACCATATGGACTTATATCATCATAACAACCTTTCTTTTGTTTTGCTTTTTGAACATTCTCTTGCAAAGCTCCTTGCACTAAAAAGTGAACATCCGAAAGAACTTTTTTACATGAATCAACATTGCCTTTTATTACAGCAAGATGTTGCTTCATTCTGTTAATCCCTCCACCTGCATTTTGCTTCTGGCAAAAGTTGCAAATAAAGACCCTTTTTTCTTGAGAATTTTGGCCCTCAGTAACATATCTCCATGCTATATCTCTTTTTTGTCGAATGTTTATATCAGAAGAAACTTGTTCAGTAGATTGTGCTTCACTTGATGGTATTGACTCTGATCCAATTGCTTTCATTTTTCTACTATTTACATAAAAAAAGGCCACACACACACATATATATATATATCATTGAAGAAAGCAAATAAAAATAACAGCTCACCACTACATATAGCACGCACACGCGCGCACACACACATATATCTATCGAGAATTTTAAAATTTATCAACATAATTTCAAACCAAACAATAATAATAGTTTGCCAACATAATTTCATTAAGTAACAATTAATTCAAATCAGTTGATGTTTGCATATTAGCAATAATTAATATCAAATCATAACAATAAAAATAATAATAAAACAATCATTAATTCATACATGATCAATAGTAATGTATATTATTAATAATATAATCATTATTTCACTTTTTTGTTTATTTTGGAAGAAGAATTGCAAACACTCTTCCACGGTTTCACCATCCAAAAGTCCAAAACAAACTTAAAAAAACCCTAATCATAGGGTCAAGGGGTTGTTTTTGAAGAAAAATCGCCAGCACGCCAGCATCTCTTCCATGGTTCCATCGCCAAAGGGCCAAAACAAACTTTAAAAAAAAATAGAGGGTTCTGTTATTCTTAGAATTGTGAGAATCACTCAATCACATACCCCTTAAGGACGTGAAAAACTTCTAGAGTATTATGTGTGCTCTACTTTTATTCAATCACATCCTATATGTCATATTATTCTTGTAGTTAGATTTTCAGGATAAAATTACGGAGTCATGTATTTTGGAAAGAAATTTTTTTCAACCGTACTTGTTTTACAAATTGTCATGATGAATGAGATATCTGCAAGGTACACACAACTTGTGTCCATGTATAGCAAGACTTTTTGGAAGCTTTCCACGATTCCACCCAAAGGCCAAAATAAACTTTAAAAAAAAAAAAAAAAAGTCAATCACATGCCATCTCTTCTTCCACGATTCTTTGGGCCAAAATAAACTTAAAAAAGAGAGGAATAGGTTCCGTTGTTCCAAAATAAACTTAAAAAACAGAGGAACAATGGAACCTGTTTAGCTTTCGTTGTTCCAAAATAAACTTAAAAAAATAGAGGAGCAGGTTCCGTTGTTTCAAAATAAACTTGTTGTTGTTCGTGTCTTCGTGAATCATGACTCATGAGAAACACAGTGTGGAGCATGCCACCTCTTCCATGAGTCCATCGAAAGGGCCAAAGCAAATTTTGAAAAAGTCAAAGGGTCAGGGTCAATGATAAAGCACTTTTTGCTTTCTATTGTTCACTTGTTCTTGTTCGTCTTTCCGCAATAAAAAAAAAAAGCTAGCAATTAGAGTGGAAAAGGAAAACGAAATAAGACCCTCAACCGTTGAGGAGAGAAAGGTTCAGAATAAAAATTTTTACCTCCGGATATCGATAGCAAAATCACAAGAATGGCTATTGAAAAGAGGGGAAGAAAAGATGAAATTTCAACTTTCAATCCTTTCGTATTGTTTGATTTGATGCTAAGTGTCGGAGCTCTGGTGATGCCGTACGAGCTCCAGATCCACCGCCCAACTACTCCTCTCAAAATTGAAAATCCAAAAAAAAACCTAACCCTAATTTTATTTATTAAAACTAAAAGACTAAAAATGGGTTAGACCGGTTCTTCAAAACCCGGCCGGTTCAATGGGTTTTATGATTTTGACCGGGTCATCTACAAGTTAGCTTTAATAATAAATCAGACCGGACTGATGACCGATTCTCGATTGGACCGATTCAACCAGTCGGTCCGGTCCGATTTTCAAAACATTGCATACAAGGATCTCTGCAAACGACAAACCTTTTTTTCTGATCCCAGTTCTATGAACTCCTTCGATTGCTCCATATAAATCTCTCCTCCAAATCCTCATGAAGGAAAGCCATCCTGACATCCATCTACTCCAGTTCTAAATTTTGCACCGCTACAATGCTCAGCAACATCCTGATAGATGTGTGCCATACCAATGGTGAGAATACCTTATTGTAGTCAATATATTCTTTCTGAGAAAATCCTTTGGCCACTAACCTGAACTTATACCTGATCCCCTCCTTCTCTGTGGCTCCTTCTTTGCATTGAAATACCCATTTACAACCAATGGGCTTCTTTTCACTTGGCAATGACACCAACCATCAAGTCTGATTCTTCTATAGGGACTGCATCTCTTTCGCCATTGCTTGGACCCATCTATCTCTATCATGGCTTGTCACTGCCTCCTGGTAGGTAACTGGTCCTCCACTGGCAGTCACTAATGCATATGACATGGTCTTGCCAAACCTATATCGCTCGGCTGCCGAATGATCCTCTTTGGCTTATGCAGTACAATGCCGATGCCTATCCCTCGATGTGACTTCTCCCTCTGCTCATCTCTGCCGTGAGCATGCATCTGACTGGTCCCCACATGTGAAGACATATCTGGAGTGTGCTCCATTTGAATCTCATGTCCTTCTGACGATCCTACAAAAGATAAAATATCATAAGAGGTTAGTTGCTCAGCTGCGCCCTGCTGAGCTTTCTGTTGCCCACCCACATCCGACTGGGCCTTTGGCTGAACCTATACCATCTTCTGCTTCTTGAAGACTGAGATCTCATCAAAAAACCACATCCTTACTGATAGTGGCCTTCTACTCTAAGGGATCCCATAGCCTGTATCCCTTGATTCCTCGCGGATATCCAATGAACACCATTTTTTGGGCTTTGGCATCCAACTTAGTTCGCTAACTGGCATCCACATGTACAAATGTTGTACATCCAAAAACTCTGATATGGCTGAGCTCTACCTGTCTACCATACCACATATCCTATGGTAATCTTCCATCAAGCTTGACATGAGGAGACCTGTTCACCAAGTAGGCTGCTGTGTCAACTATATCTACCCAAAATATTTTAGGTAATCCTACTTGCAATCTCATACATCTAGCTTTCTCCATGAGAGTTCGGTTCATTCTCTCAGCCACTCCATTTGTTGAGAAGTTGTAACCACTAAAAATTGCCTTTGATGCCTCCATCTGTGCAAAATTTCAGAGACTCCTTACTTGTGATTTCTTCACCGTTATCAAACCGCACCACCTTTACATATCTTCATGCTTTTTTCTCTACCTCAGCCTGCCATGCTTGAAATTGAGAGAAGACCTCTGAATTTCCTTTAAAAAATATACCCAGACCTTCCTTGAAAAATCATCAATCATAGTCATGAAATATCTGGCCCCATTCCTGCCCGAAATTGGAGCTGAACCCCAAACATCACTGTGTACTAGCTTCAAGGGACCTGTACTGTACGCTGAAGTGGAAAAAAATTTTATCTTGTGTTGCTTTCCCATCTGACATGGCTCACAGACTTTTGCAACACCGTCATCCAAAGTTGGAATCCTCCTATCCTTCATCAGCACCCTCATATCCCGCTCTCCCATGTGATCAAGGTAGTAGTGCCATATGCGGTATATATCCTGCTGACTGTGCACTGTTACTGCTGTCTCAGACCCTCCATACATCACAGACCCAATCAGCTGATATAAATTATTTTCTAGCCTCTTCCCCCTCATCACAACCATGGCACCTTTCATGATATTGAGTACACCATTCTCGGAATGACAACTGAAGCCAAATCCATTCCTCTCCAGGTACCCTAAGGATACTAGGTTCTTCTTCAAGTCAAAAACATGCTTCATATGAGTAAGAGTTTTCATAACCCTATCAAACATCCTGATCCTAACTGTACCAACTCCTGCCACCCTGCAAGAATAGTTATCCCCTAATGTCACATTCCTCACATCGATTTTAGTATACTCTGCAAACCAGGACCGATGTGATGTATAATGATGTGAGCAGGCTGAATCAAGTAACCAACTGTCTGCTGTTCTTCTGTGTGCATCTAAAACCACCAAGAGGTCCTCCTCGACCCCTACATCTACAATAGTACTGACAGATTCCTTCTCCTTCTCTTCTTGAGGTTTCTTTTAAAGAGGACAATTCCTCTTTATGTGTCTAACCCCATTACACTTGTAACACCTGAACTTGCCTTTGCCTTTCTTTGACTTGGACCTAGATCGGCCCATGTGCTTGCTGACCTCCTTGCCTTTGCCGGTTCTCTCTTCCACTGTGAGGCCCTCCTGAGGTACACCTTCTCCTATCATCTTTTCCCGCTACTCATTGGATCTCAACACAGATACAATATCTTCGTAAAGCAGTATAGTAACAAGAGGATCATAAGACATAGGTAATGAACATAACAAGAGAAGATATTATCTTCTTCCTCCATCTTAACACCAAGAGTCATCAATCATTGCATACCTTATCATACTTCTGAATATGAAGAACAATACCCCCGCCTTCCTGCATCCAAAGACTATATAATTGTTTCTTCAACATAAGTTTATTACACTATTTTTGCCAATGTATAAGGAATGCAACTTGGCCCAAAGACCCTTCTGTTTCTTCTCATCTAGGACACTGTATAAAGCCGAATCAGCAAGACACCCTCTGATCACTGCACATGTGGAAGCCTATCCAGAAAACCTGAGCCCAATCCCCATGAATCCAGTCCCATAACCTATAATTGGGTTATTAAACATTCTCTCAAAAAACTCCCTTCTAAGCCATGCACGAAAGCACTTAAACCCGAGCCCATGTACACCCATGACTCACATGCTCTCTATTCTTGGGTCACAAGCCGACCCAAATGACTTAGGTAGTTTGATAGCTTTTTGGCTATCCCTGGATAAATGTACATGATAGCATTTATCCAGGGGATAGCTGAGGGGATAAGCACCTTTTTAAAATTACCACTCTGCCATCAAGGGATAACTTTAGTTATTCCTGGGTTCTCTAGGGAATAAGTCCAGGGGATAACCCATGGTTAAACATTGGTTATCCCCTCTGGTTAAACTTTTTCAGAGATAACCCCTGCAACTATAGCTTTTGAGGATAAGAGGGATATCTGAGGAATATCCCCTCTTATCCCATGTATCAAACAGTGCCTTAGGAACCTAAGAACTTATGTAGCCTAAGATCTCAAACTTGTGGGACTCTCCTGAACTTTGGATGTGCCACACCTGAGCTTACAAAGGATTTGGTTGGCAAGGCATTGATGAAACGTGTCATGCAGACCTGGCTGCCTGCAAGCAATGCCCTTGTTGAGATGTTGGTTTGCCACCTTCCATCTCCAGCTAAGGCCCAGAAATATCGTGTGGAGAATTTGTATGAAGGCCCCCTGGATGACATATATGCAACTGATATTAGAAACTGTGATCCTGAAGGGCCTCTGATGCTCTACATCTCAAAGATGATTCCAGCTTCAGACAAAGGAAGGTTCTATGCCTTTGGTCGGGTGTTCTCCAGCACGGTGAGCACTGGTTTGAAGGTCCGGATCATGGGGCCTAACTATGTTCCAGGTGACAAGAAGACTTGTATGTTAAGAATGTGCAGAGAACTGTTATTTGGATGGGCAAGAAGCAGGAGTACTCAATAGAGGATGTGCCATGTGGAAACACTGTTGCCATGGTTGGACTGGACAATTCATAACAAAGAACACAACCATAACCAATGAGAAAGAAGTGGATGCACATCCAATAAGAGCCATGAAGTTCTCGGTTTCACAGTGTTCGTGTTGCCGTGCAGTGCAGGGTTGCCTCTGACCTTCCCAAGCTCGTCGAAGGCTTGAAACGCCTTGCCAAATCCGACCCCATGGTGGTATGCAGATGGAGGATTCTGGAGATGTCATTGCTGGAGCTGGTGAGCTGCACCTAGAGATTTGCTTGAAGGACTTGCAGGAGGACTTCATGGGTGGTGTGGGACAGTGAGGTCTGATCCAATTGTATCGTTTTGCAAAACAGTTTGAGAGATCTTGCCACACAGTGATGAGCAAGTCTCCTAACAAGCACAACCGTTTGTATGTGGAGGCTCGACCCATGGAGGATGGGCTTGCTGAGGCTATTGATGAGGGGCGTATTGGCCGCAGAGATGATCTAAAAGCGCGTGCCAAGATACTGTCTGATGAGTTTGGTTGGGATAAGGAGCTTGCAAAGAAGATCTGGTGCTTTGGGCCTGAAACCACTGGTCCTAACATGGTTGTTCACATGTGCAAGGGAGTTCAGTATTTGAATGAAATCAAGGATTCTATGGTGCAAGGTTTCCAGGTGGCATCAAAAAGAGGTGCACTGGCAGAAGAATATGAGAGCGTCTGTTTTGAAGTCTGTGATGTTGTTCTCCATGCTGATGGCATCCACCGAGGTCCCGGGC
>UESW01005033.1:238725-548490 GCA_900491605.1 Calamus simplicifolius | reverse complement strand
GCTAGAATAGCTTGAGTTTAGGGTTGTGTGCTGGTGAGCCCGAAAACTGGCTGGGTTCGTTGTGATCCCAGGTAAACAACAAGTTTGGGTTGTGAGCTTGTAAAACAACTTGGCTGTAATCGAGGAGGTTATAGTGTGGACCCAAGTGAATCTTGGGAGTGGACGTAGGTGTTGGATACACCGAACCACTATAAAATCTTTGTATTTGCCGTGCTTCTATTGTCTCTATCTCATTGATTGTGCTTTATATTGCTTTGCATTTACTTTCATTCATCTTAAGCAAACATTTTTTCAAAAGGGGATAATTTTTTAAAGAACCCAATTCATCCCCCCCCTCTTGGGCTGTCATCTGGGCCAACACAACAGAGACTCAACTTGTCTCTGCTCACAACCTTGGTGAACATATCTGCAGGATTCTTAGCTCCATCAATTTTCTCCAGCTTCAACTGTTCCTCATCTAACGCACTGCGTATGAAATGATACCTAAGCTGAATGTGCTTGGTTCTTGCATGAAATGCTGGATTTCTTGCCAAGTGAACTGCGCTCTGGCTATCGCTCCATAATATATTACACTCGTGCTCCTTGCCGAGCTCCTCCATCAACCTTTGTAATCAGATCATCTCTTTGCTAGCTTCAGTGATCGCCACATACTCAGCTTCTGTAGTGATAATGCCACTATCTTCTACAACTAAGATACCTAGCTCACTGCTGTATCACCGACAGAAAAACATAACCAGTGGTGCTCCTCCCACTGTCTCTGTCACCAGAGTGATCTGCATCTACAAATCCCTATACTTGAAGACTATCACCTCCATAGCACAAACTGTAAGTTGACGTACCCCTGAGATATATCAAGATCCACTTCACTGCATTCTAGTACTCCTTGCCTGGATTATGCATATACCTGCTGACTGCTCCCACTGCTTGTGCGATATCCGGTCTTGTGCAAACCATTGCATACATTAGACTTTCCACGGCTGAGGCATATGGAATTCTAATCATCTCATCCCTTGCCTTCTGAGTTGTTGGACACAATTGCTTGCTGAGCTTGAAGTGTGCTGCCAAAGGTGTTGACACTGCCTTTGCATTCTCCATATTGAACCTCTTCAGTACCTTTTCTACATAGTCCTCCTGAGATAGCCACAGTTTACGTTGCTTTCTATCTCTGTTGATCCTCATGCTAAGAATCTGCTTCGCCTCTCCCAAATCCTTTATTGAGAACTTCTTTGCCATCAGTTTCTTGAGCTCTTCTATCTTCATCATACTGGAACCTGCTACAAGTATATCGTTCACATATAAGGATAAAATAATGAACTCATTTGTAACGTACCTCTAAAAGTACACACAATGATCTGACTGGCATCTGGTGAAGCCTCTCTCTAGCATGAAACTGTCAAACTTGAGGTACCATTGCTACGGAGCCTGCTTCAGACCATACAAACTTTTCTTCAATCTGCAGACCATGTCATCCTTTCCCCTGACCTGGAAACCTTCTGGCTAGTGCATGTACAGCTCCTCCTCAAATCTCCATGAAGAAATGTTGTCTTCACATCTAGCTGCTCTAGATGAAGATCCTCCACTGCTATCATGCTCAGAATCACCTGATGGATGTCATCTTGACTACTAAGAAAAAAATCTCCTGAAAATCAATTTCCTCTTTCTGTGCATACCCCTTGACAACTAACCTTGCCTTGTATCTCTTGGTACCATCGACCTCATTCTTCATATTGTACACCCATTTGTTGAACAGATCTTTCTTGCCAATGGTAACTTCACAAGATCCCAAGTCTTGTTTTGCTTTAAAGAGTCCATCCTCTTTCATAGCCAACTCCCACTTGACCTTAGCTTCATCCTGCATGGCTTCAACAAAACATTTGACTCTCCAGAATCTGTGTACAAAACATAATCATTAGTAGAATACCTCTGTGATGGCCTGGTAACCCTCGTGGTCCTCCTCAACTGTGGGGACCCGACTGAGGTACCGATGTATGCATGTGGCTGTATGTTTCAACCACATCTTTCTTCTCCACATCCTCGGAGTGTCCATCTTCAGTTTGCACTCGGGAATTTCTCCATCTCTGACAGATCGAGTTCTATAAACTCCTATTTCTTTTCTTCTACTGCATCCTTCCTATCTTTGTAAGTATGCTCTTCATCAAATACCACATTCCTGCTTCGAATGATCTTATTATTCTGAAAATTCAGAGCTTGTAGTCATACTCATCGCCACCGTATCCAATAAAAACACACTTTGTAGACTTGGAGTCTAACTTACTCCTCTTCTCTTTCTCAATCAGAGAATAAGCAATGCAGTCAAATACTTTAAGAAAAGAAAGTTTTACCTATTTTCCTGTCCAAACCTCCTCTGGAATCCCATCATCCAATGCACTGGATGGACTCATGTTGATCAAATACACTGCGGTGTCTAGTGCTGCCGCCCAAAAATATGTAGGTAGACCTAAGTCAAACCTCATACTCCTCTCTCTCTCTCAAGAATGGTCCTGTTCATTCTTTCTGCCACACCATTCTGCTTGATGTTCCTAGGATGGCCTTGATCCTTCTGATTTCATGCTCTGCGCAGTAGACATCAAACTTTCTGCTGCAGTATTAACCACCGTTATCTGTCTTGAGACACTTGAGACTTGCTCCAATCTGCTTTCACACATGACTCTCCATCTCTTGAAGATGCCAAAGACCTCAGACTTTTCCTTCATAGCAAACACCCATACTTTCCTGCTGAAATCATCTATAAACGTGACAAAGTACTTATTACCCGCATATGATGCCACTGGTGCTGGACCCCAGACATCTGAATGGACCAACTCCAGCCTTTCAGTCTTCTTTTGAGTTCTTGCTAACTGAAAACTCACTGCTTTCTGCTTACCATAGATACACTCTTCACAAAACTCTAGATTTATCTTCTTTAGCCCAGGTAGAAGCTCTCTCCTGTATAGAATATTCAAGTTCTTCTCACTAAAATGACCGAGCCTCCTGTGCCATAATGTAGTCACTGTACCCGTCTCCTACTGCCACTGAAACTGAACTCTCACTGTTTGCCAAGAAGTAGAGAGTGCATGTCCGCTTCCTTTGACAACAACCATAGACCCTTTAGTAATCTTCCACTGAGAATTACCAAAAATGGATACATAACCCTCAACATCAAGCTGGCTGGTAGAAATTAGGTTTTTCTTTAACTCTGGGATGTATCTGGCTTGTGCAAGTCTCAATTCTCCGCCTATCACTGGCTTCAGTACAATTGTTCCTTTACCCATAATTTGCACTATTGTCTATTGCCAACTGTGACATGACCAAAATCTCCTTGGACAAAATCCGAAAATAGGTGTCTCTTTGAGCTGCAATGGTAAGAAGCCTCTGAGTATACAAACCACAGATCTGAGTTTGCCTCATCGCCGGCTGACAGGCACACATTCTCAAAATTACACTCAATAGTACTCACAACATTTGCTTCCTGACCTTCTATCTTGCTCTCTACACCTTTTTCTTTCTTCTTACCCCAACAATCCTTGCTCATGTGACCTTTCTTCCGCAGTTCCAACACTTCATGGGAAATCTCCCTTTGGACTTTCCTCTGCTCTTGGACCGGCCTTTCTCTGACTTCTTCCACTCCTGTGATCTTCCTTTGGTATACACCATGAGTGCAGCACTTGTAGAAGTCCCACCCACAGCCTTTCTTCTCATCTCATCATTCAATATACAACTAACTGCATCATTGAATGTAAGGTTACCTGATACCGAGTTGCTGACTGTCATCACAAGATTGCCCCAACTCTCTGGCAAGGAACATAAGAAAAGAAGAGCCCTGAATGAATTATCAAAAGCAACAGAGACCGACTCTAATTGATTAATCATCGTGTTGAAGTCGTTTAGATGCTCTGTCACTGAACTATTCTCAGCCATCTTCAAATTGAAGAGCCTTTTCATAAGAAATATCTTGTTTCAGATGGAACGTTTTTCATACAGTTTTGTTAAAGCGATCATCATATCCATGGTGGTCTTTTTCTTTGCAATATTATACGCCACTTGAGGTGTCAACGACAATCTGATCGTGTCCAGGGCTTTCCTATCCAGAATCATCCAATCTGAGTCACTCATTGAATCCAGCTTCTTTCCCTCTAATGGAAGGTAAAGATCCTTTTGATATAGGTAGTCCTCAATTTGCATCCTCCACCATCCAAAATTGTGAACATTGAATTTCTTGATTTTGATCTTGTCTTCTGCCATCTCTTTGTTGATTTGTCCGACCATAATAATATGAAGAAAACCTGGCTCTGATACCAATTTGATAGGGAATACAACAAATATTCCTCTAATAAGATCGCTATTAGTACGGCCAAGCACGCAGTTGCGATAAAATCAACAAAAACACAGAATAATAATAGGAACCAAAATTCAAAAGAAAACAGCGATAGATGAGGGTTTTACGTGGTTCACTCAAACTGGGCTACGTCCACGGCGGCACAGGATCTGCAAGGCTTCACTAAGAGTTGAATCAAGTACAAGCCCTCAAAACACTCTCTTTAAGAAACTCTTATGATCCAGAGAGTTGAATCAAGATCTACAGCACACGGAGGATGTCCTCACAGAGCCTCCTATTAAATTTTTTTTTCGCTCAACTTTACCGGTTAAAGAAGACACCACAAGGATCAAAGACTCTCCTCCAATCTAATCTCATCCCTCCACACTTTTGGCAACCATGGACTGATTTCCAAAACTGGCTCCATACTTTTAGCAAATGGATTGATTTGCTGCCTTGAAAATCTCCAACAAATCCTCCCCAATATCAGATTTGGAAGTTGCAACAAATCCTCCCCAAAATCAGCTTCCTAGTTGGCCAAATCGAATTCAAAATTTGAATTCAAACTCCCTCTTGATGAAATTAAGCTCCATCCATAACAGCAGCAAGACTTTTCCCTTCCTCTATGGTGAGGCCAAGATTTAAATTTTTTTAAAATGAATCTCTGCATAGTGCAAAATATGCTCACAAGTTGGGTTCAATCTTTTGGCCACGTCGTCATCATAAGACAAGGAAGATTACAACTGGGTCAAATCAATCTATGATCCAATTTGGTTCTAACCCAATCTATATTTAAAGGCCCATGGGTTGTATTAGGTTAAGTTCAAAAATTAAATCCTAATCTAAATTATTGGTTAAACCTGAATCTTATATGATTTGATCTACTCATAAATTTTAATTATATAATATTAATTTTTTTACTTTATTATCTTTATTTATTTATTAAATGAGTTTTTATTTAAACTAATTATTTATTTCATGTTAATAGTTGCAGTATCAATAGAAATTTATTGTAAAGCTATATTTGAAAAGATTCTGTTTAAATTAACTATTAAAATCTGTAAATAATAGTTCGTCAATAATTTTTGTTGAGGGGTAAAATCGCTGTGTGTCAATAATCGTGCACATGGCTAGGGCTAGCCCTGATTCCTACTCGCTATGCGACACCCGCCCGAGATAAGTCAGCCTCGGTAAGTTGGGGCGCCTTAACCCCTCGCCGAGCCAAGGACTCCCAAGGCGAGGATCACATCTCTCGGCCCCAGCCGAGCTATATCGTCTCTCGGCCCTAGCCGAGCTGTATCGTCTCTCGGCCCCAGCCAAGCTATGCCATCTTTCGGCCCCTCTAGTCGAACTGTATCATCTCTCGACCCCAGCCGAGCTATGTCATCTTTCGGCCTCTCTAGCCGATCTCTCCCATTGCTCGGCCTAGCCCGAGCGATATCTATACCTCTGCGAAACTCGGCATAGAAGAACTCGAATTCGTAAGATTCCAAATAGAAATCATATCCGGGAGTGGCCTAGAGCCCTAGAGCCTATGTCCTCACCAAATCTTGAGACATCAACAAGCTCTCCTAGCCGTCGATCCTCTAACCAACAAGATACGAATCCTACCGACCTCATAACAAACTGGATTCAGATCCTAACGACTTCGGACCCACGATGCCCCCAGGGAATTAGGTGATCCTCTATAAATAGAGTCATCTGCCGACTCCTAGTATGCGCACTTGCTCACTGGAACCCTCTCTCCTTCTGCTCTAGCTTCCTCCATTAGCGCTCTGCTCAGAGCCCTGGAGGGACTCTTCAGCGAGAGCCTTCTCTCCATTTTTGTTGATTGCTGATCTCCACTAACTTGACCATCGGAGGGTCTTCCGCAGAGGGCCACCCCCAACGCCTCTCGCGTGAGGACTGTTTTGCAGGTCCGCCCAGGAGGAAGCCCATCTCAAAGCCCGATTGCCCCCGAGTCAGAGGATAGATTTCGGCAGCAACAAATTGGCCCTAGAGGAAGGGCTTCAAGTCCCATAAACTTGTGATCCGGGAGATAAGGATCTCGATCTGAAAGAGAACTCCTCCTATGGCCAACCGAAGAAAGGCTACCTCCGAAGCTCGAGATCAGGTCGCTTCCCAAAGGCCTGATCCGTGAGCAGTGTTGTGCCGCCACCATCGCCAATTAAGACTCCATCGCCACTGGTGGCCCCGGTGACCCAGGACCAGTTCACCTCACTGGTCCAGCAAGTCCAGGCTCTGGCCCACCTGATTCAGGGGTGCTCGAAGCCCCCCGTCCGGCTGCTCCTGCCCCTACCCCCTGAGGAGGATGCAGCCCCCGCTCATCCAGCGACCTCTTCTTTCGGCCCGCATGGGGTTGCGGACCCCCCTCACCGTCTCAGGAAGCTGAGCCAGCTCCCCAAGGAGTCCGTGGTAGAGATCTCCCTAGATCTCGGCGGGCCCGATCCCTCTCCCCGATGTTCTGTCGCCATGATTCAACACCGTCTCAGTATCCTCCTCGTCCTGCCCCTTTTGCTTTTCCTGATAGGGATATCTGCCGCCAGCTCCAGGAAATGCGTCAAGAGCTAGACGCCGCCAAGCAGGCCCATCCGCTTCAGAATAAGGCAGAGCAGGGCATCCCCTTCTCTAAGAAGATCATGGAGGAAGTGATTCCCTCCCACATCAAGCTACCTGCCATCGAGCCTTATCATGGCTCCTCCGACCCCGACGAGCATCTCAGCAGCTTCGATCGATCATGATGTTCCACGGGGCATCAGATGAGATTCTCTACCGCGCTTTCCCTTCCACCCTCAGGGGATCTGCTTGAACCTGGTTCAATGCTTTGAAACCAGGTTCCGTTAATTCCTTCGATGAGCTGAGCCGCCTCTTCATCAGCCAGTTCGTTAGCAACCCCGTCACTGACGGAGGTCCAACTCCCTCTCTGAGATTAAGCAGAGAAAGGGGGAGTCCTTGAAGAAGTATCTCGGCTGTTTCAACATCATGCTAGAGGTGGACCACCTTAATCATGAGGTGGCCATGTCCGCCCTGGCGGGCGGAGTGTTGAAGGAGAATGACTTTTACCTGGCGCTGGAGGTCAGCTACCCTTCGAACCTCTCCGACATGATGGCTCTGGTAGACAAATATGCCAGAGTCGAAGAATCATGGAGAGCTGCCCGAGCCGAGCTTACGAAGAAGAAGGAACCCCAGGGCTCATATAAGCACCGACCTTCTCGTCAGCCAAGCCCGCCTCGCCGCCAAAGGATTCCCCAGCCGCCAAGGAACCGCACCCGGAGCCCGCCTAGGAGGTTCAATCGATTTACTCGCTTACTGCCCCAAGAGTAGAGATCCTTATGAAAATGAGCGCCAGCTCCCTCGACCTCCTCCTCTTCAAGGAAATGCGGTCCGGAGAGATCCCGCCAAGTATTGTCGCTACCACCGCGACCATGGCCACGACACTGAAGAGTGCTGGTAACTGAAGAATGAGCTCGGCAGTACTTTGTCACCAACCTGCAATCCAGATTGCCCGAAGTCGATGGACTGAACTCGGGAGGATTTCTCCGAGCAACGAGAGAACCAGCCGAAGAGCTGGAGGAGGTACCGCTGGACGAAGCTCGGCCGACCGAACCATAAGGATCGGGTCGCTATTGAAGGGAAAGCCCCGACTGGAGCTGATCGACTTTCTCCGAAGAAATGCTGATGTCTTCACTTGGTCAGCTTCTGACATGCCTGGGATCAGCCCGGATGTCCTCGTCTACCGTCTCAATGCAGACAAGATGTCCCGACCCGTGAAACAAAAGAAAAGAAGCTTCGCCCCTGACCGGCAGAGAGCAATTGAAGAAGAGGTGGACAAGCTCATCAAGGCAAACTTCATTTGGGAGGTGAATTATCCAAGCTGGCTATCCAATGTTGTTATGGTGAGAAAGTCGAACGGTAAATGGGAATCTGCATCGACTTCACCGATCTTAACAAAGCATGCCCGAAGGATAGCTTCCCTCTCCCCCGGATCGACCAGCTTGTGGATGCCACTTCCGGTCATCAGATGCTGACCTTCATGGATGCCTATTCAGGCTACAACCCAATTCGGATGGCACCCGAGGATGAAGAAAAGACCGCTTTTATAACCGACTGAGGTATCTATTGTTACCGTGTCATACCCTTTGGTCTGAAAAATGCAGGCGCCACTTAACAAAGGCTGGTAAACAAAGTCTTCAAGGAGCAGATCGGTCGGAATATGGAAGTGTATGTCAATGACATGCTGGTCAAAAGCAAGGAAGCGTCCCAGCATATTGGGGATCTTTCGGAAAGCTTCGCGACACTCCGAAAGTATCGGATGAAGCTCAATCCAACGAAGTGCGCCTTCGGTGTCACCTCGGGGAAGTTTCTGGGTTTCATGGTTTCCCAGCGAGGCATCGAAGCCAACCCGCAGAAGATTCAAGCGCTTCAGCAAATGATGCCCCCAACATCTATCAAAGAAGTCCAGCGCCTGACGGGAAGGATTGCGGCCCTCAACCGCTTTGTGGCTCGGTCGGCCGAGAGGAGCCTTCCTTTCTTCAAAGCTCTTCGATCTGCCAAGAATTTTCAATGGACTCCCGAGTGCCAAAAGTCATTCGAGGACCTCAAGAGGTATCTTGGCTCGCCACCCCTCCTCAGCAGTCCCAATCCGGGAGAAATGTTGTTTCTGTACCTGGCAGTCTCTGAAGGCGCGATTGGCTCGGTTTTGGTCAGAGAAGAGAAGAAGACCCAGAGGCCGATCTACTATGTCAGCAAACTTCTCCGGGACGCCGAGACAAGGTACACCCGAATCGAGAAGCTGGTCTTGGCCCTGGTAATATCGGTTCGGAGATTACGACCATATTTCCAAGCACATTCTGTGACGGTCCTTACCGATCAACCCATCAAGGCGGTGGTCCATCGCCCGGAGACATCAGGAAGAATGGCTAAGTGGGCCGTTGAGTTAAGCGAGCATGATATCCATTATCAACCTCGCCCGGCCATCAAAGCCCAGATTCTAGCTGATTTCCTCCTTGAATGCACCATCCCGGAAGATGGCTCCACTCCGGACTCCTCCGAACATCCAAGATCTGACGCCCTGTGGCTCCTCCACGTCGACGGATCCTCCAATGCCAATGGCTCTGGTGCTGGTTTGATCCTCACCAGCCCCGAGGGGATGACCTTTGAGTACGGCGTTTGATTCTCCTTCCAGCCTCCAACAACGAAGCCGAGTATGAGGCCCTGCTTGCTAGACTCCGAATCGCCCGTGATCTGAAAGTGAAGAGGCTGAATGCCTTTACCGACTCTTAGTTGGTAGCCTGTCACGGGGCGAATTCGAGGCCCGGGAGCCAAACATGATTCGGTATCTCCGACAGGTGCGGGACTTGCTTTCACTTCTCTGAATTTGAAGTTATCCAGATCCCCAGATCCGAAAATGCTCGTGCCGATCTGTTATCCTGACTTGCGACTGCGAATCGATGAGTTCCGAGCAAAAGTTTCCCCTGGAAATCCTAGAAAAACCTAGCATCGCGGAGGCAGACCGAGTGATGCAGATTGAGGTCGAGCCATCCTGGTTCGACCCAATATTAAAGTATCTTAAAGAAGGGTCGCTCCCAGCCAACCGCAAGGAAGCAAGGAAGCTGAGATTGCAAGCTACCCACTATGTGCTGATCGATGATCAGCTGTATAAGCGGTCCCTTTCCATGCCGCTGCTCAAATGCCTTCGCCCGTCCGAAGCTGATTATGCTCTTCAGGAGGTACATGAAGGAATTTGCGGCAACCACCTAGGGAGTCGATCTTTTGCCACAAGGTACTGCGCCAAGGATATTACTGGCCTACCATGCAAAAGGATGCCGATGATCTCGTTCGAGCCTGTGACCCGTGTCAGAGGCACTCCAACATCCAGAGGCTCCCCTCTGCTAGTATGGTCCCTATTTCCTCCGCTTGGCCCTTTGCTAAGTGGGGGATGGATATTCTTGGCCCTTTTCCCCTCGCCACTGGACAGAGAAAATTTTTATTTGTCGCATCAACTACTTCACCAAGTGGGTCGAGGCCGAAGCAGTAGCCCAGATAACCGAAGCTCGGGCCAGGGACTTCGTGTGGAGATCCATCATTTATCGCTTTGGCCTCCCGCATACCATCATCACCGACAATGGCAAGCAATTTGATAATCCCAAGCTCCGGAGTTCTGCGAGGATCATGGCATCAGTCATCGCCTCACCTCAGTAGGGCATCCGCAAGCCAACGGAGAAGCCGAGGTAACAAACCGGACCCTACTTCAAGGGATTAAAGCTCGGCTCGCCAGAGCCCGAGGCAGATGGCGGACGAACTTCATCATGTTCTATGGGCCTACGCACTACCCAGAGAATCCCCACCGGTAACCCCGTTCCGGATGGCCTTTGGCACGGAAGCCATCATCCCCATGGAAATAGGCCTCCCTCTCCGCGAGTGGAAAGCTACTCAGAAGAAACTAACGA
The DNA here is from genome assembly GCA_900491605.1 of Calamus simplicifolius. Classification (NCBI taxonomy): domain Eukaryota; kingdom Viridiplantae; phylum Streptophyta; class Magnoliopsida; order Arecales; family Arecaceae; genus Calamus; species Calamus simplicifolius. The sequence goes on along the minus strand of UESW01005033.1, from coordinate 537,726 downwards.
CGAGCAGCTCCGTACCAATCTCGACTTGGTGGAAGAGATCAGGAAAAAGCTCGAATCAGAATGGCCGCGTACCAGCAAAGAGTGGCCCGCTACCATGCCTCTAGAGTCAAGGGCAAATCCTTCTCGCCCGGCGATCTTGTCCTTGGAAAGCATCCGTCTCCAAGCCGCTGGAGCAAGGAAAGCTCTCTCCAAATTGGAAGGTCCTTATCAAGTGGCACCTACAAGCTCCAGGACCTGAGCGGGAGATCCATTCCCCGGACGTGGAGTTCGGACAACCTCCGCATATATCATCAATAGAGTACGCTCTCTATAGACTCGCCCCATTTACAGCTTGGCATCTTGTTTCTATTATCCGGGCACGACCACTACGGTCGTTTTTTTGAAAAGTCGTAATAGAAAACAGATGTCGCTTATGCATCCATTCTCGGCACAACCGAGCTATCTCCTTGAGCCAAATCTCCGTACCTCGGCTAGGCCGAGCTCTGAGCCAGAGCTACATATCTCGGCTAGGCCAAATTACATTCCGAAGGCTTGGTATGACCGAGCACTCCCGGTGCAGCTGAAGCCATGTGATCTCCAAAACATCGTTCGGATTCGGGTAGCTTACAAGCCCCGGCCGAATCAAACGTCAAAGAAACATCGTTCGGATTCGGGTAGCTTACAAGCCCCGCCGAGTCAAACATCGTTCGGATTCGGGTAGCTTACAAGCCCGGCCCAAACGTCGTTCGGATTCGGGTAGCTTACAAGCCCCGGCCGATCAAACGTCAGAGAAACATCGTTCGGATTCGGGTAGCTTACAAGCCCCGGCCGAGTCAAACGTCTGAGAAACATCGTTCGGATTTGGGTAGCTTACAAGCCCCGGCCGAATCAAACATCAGAGAAACATCATTCGGATTCGGGTAGCTTACAAGCCCCGGCCGAGTCAAACGTCAGAGAAACATCGTTCGGATTCGGGTAGCTTACAAGCCCCGGCCGAGTCAAAACGTCAGAGAAACATCGTTTGGATTCGGGTAGCTTACAAGCCCCGGCCGAATCAAACGTCAAAGAAACTTCGTTCGGATTCGGGTAGCTTACAAGCCCCGGCCGAGTCAAACGTCAGAGAAACATCGTTCGGATTCGGGTAGCTTACAAGCCCCGGCCGAATCAAACGTCAGAGAAACATCGTTCGGATTGGGTAGCTTACAAGCCCGGCCGAGTCAAACGTCAGAGAAACATCATTCGGATTCGGTAGCTTACAAGCCCCGACCGAATCAAATAGAGTAACATCGTTTGGATTCGGGTAGCTTACAAGCCCCGGCCGAATCAAACGTCAAAGAAACATCGTTCGGATTCAGGGCAGCTTACAAGCCCCGGCCGGATTAAATAATCTCCAAAACATCGCTCAAGATTCGGGCAGCTAACAAGCCCCGATCGAACCAAAGGATAAAAACCTCGATAGCAACCGAGTGATACCCTTGATCCTCGGCAACAACCGAGCGATATCCTGAGGCTCCGGCCTAGTCAAGTAATCTCTCCAACGCCCTGACGCAACTAAGGCGTCCTATTATACCTCGGTAGAGGCAAACGACCTCCCACTATTTGATAACAAAAACATGCCACGAGCTATCTTTCCCGAAGAAACACCTGCTTCGTTCTGCAAACAGGATCATGCTCACCTCATGACTCCACATGACCGCCCAGGTCCCTCTTTGACTCGCACATGGATATACGTGTTCTCCACTGAGGACCGGACATTGGTTTAGCAAGAACAAAGCAGCAATAGCGCTGCCAAAATATGCTGCGACATAAAAAGTGTAATATGGGAGCAACAACTCTCAGCGCAAAAAAAAAAAAGCAGGTGCTAAAGAAAGAAGGAATGAAAACTTTCTTTATTTCCTCATCAAAAGAAAAGTTACAACATCCTAAGAGGAGTTACAAGTGCATCAAAGCATAGATAATAAAAACGAGTAAATAGCTCGGCCGAACTGCTTCAGTCAGCTTTGGTTAACAATGACACTTCGGCATCTGACCCAAAAGATCAGGCAACCAGCCAGCTCGCCCTGATAGATAGCAAGGCCGGCTTCCACGGGTCCTCTGGATGAATTAAGAGATCCAAAAAGAGGCACAGACCCATGGATGCTGATGCTGAGGAAGCTTCCCCTTGGGTGGAATGCTGGGCTGTAGGTCGCTGCCCGATTGAGAGAGATAGGGGACCATCAGCCCTATGCTGCTCTCAACTCCCTCTTCACATGGCGGAAGATTCCCCGCATGGAGGGGCTAAGCATCCAGCCAAGGGAGAAGGAAAAGTCCGCGCATGCTACGGGGGTACATGTGCACTTCCTACCCTGCGACCCCCGTAGCAAACCACAAAGGACACACAGGAAGCGCATATGTGCGCTCTCCATATGATCTCTGCGGACCTCCTGTGCGCTCTCCATATGATCTTCGAAACTCCTCCCTTGAGGATGAGTGCTCTCCAGCGCTCCTTCGTCGCCCCGGCTATCCGTGGGAAGGTGGCTTACAAAAGAAAAACTCAGTCCCTCCACTCTCAGCTTTAGGGATGCAGACATCATGAAAACTTTCACAGCTCACAGAGAAAATTTTGGGGATGGCCTAACACGGCCCCTTCTTCCCCTTTTTATAGGCAAAATGGACCGGGAGCAGCTGTTAAAGCAGTAAGAGCCCCGAGATTCAAAATGCCTAACCCACGCTGCCACATGGCCTCCCAGGATGAAAATAGCGCCCTTCAATGCGCGCCAAACGCGTTGCTGAGCCCATGACGTACGCCAGAAGATTTCCTCTGATCCCGGATCATAGATCTTAAATGCAAAAAATGCCCGCTGATCTTAGAGATACGGGCAGACCTGAAAAATCGCCCGGTAAAATGACACCCTCCAATGGCAAACAAGCGCTTGCGTCGTACGTTGAAACGACCGCCTTGGAAAAAGTCGACATAATAAGTGTCCCTGGAAAGTGCCGAGGCGACCTTTCGCAAACCACAGAGCCGTATTATCCTTTTCAGCAAAGAGAATATCAGCTCCTTGGAAAGGGCAAAAGCATCGGCAAAGTCATAAAAAGGCGCGAAGCCAAGTACTCCTCAATAAACATACCTCGGTATTCCTTTCTCTGGCTCAACTGCCCATTGCATCTTGATGTAAGCCGAGACATTGCCTTGCGTTTTAACTCAAGGCCGAAATTGCCTCCATACTTTGGAATAAACCAAAGTATCTTCTTTCAGTTCAGCATGACTGAACGTGATCTTGTACTTCAGTCCAGTCTAAGGTAACTACTTTTGTCTCAATGATAACGGGACACGCTATAAGCCTCGACCTACACCCAGAATGCGAGCATCGGTTAAGGTCGGAGTGCACATCCTATGAGTATAAGCCCCGACCTACACCCAGAATGCGTAAGCATCGGTTAAGGTCGGAGTACACATCCTATGTATATAAGCCCCGCCAAGGCCGGAGTGCATCTTTTATCAAAAACCATGACAAAAACCGAGCGATATACAATGCTCAACTGAAACCTACGAGTCCCATTTACCTCGGTCAAAACGAGGATGCTGTGCTGGAGGTTCCCCAGGAGAATAGTTCATTCCATAAGACTCGGACGATAAGGAAAAACATTTCAGAAATGGCAACAAACAAGGAAGTTCCAAAAAACCTTTCTCCATTCATTACAAGAGGGAAAACAAAAGAAAATATACATTAGCCCTCACAAGGGCTTGCTACTTCCTCCGGGCACCGCTGAACTCTCCCTACGCCGTGGAGCCGAATCAGCCATTTGTTGTCGAAGGGATACCACCTCCCCTCCAGCCTACTGTTGGCTTGGTGAAGGAGCTCAATCTCTCTTGCCGAGACGGCCAGGTGTTGCTCAGCCATTCTCCAGACTTGCTCGCGGTCCGCGAGTAGCGACGCCAAAACCTCCCCATCCACAGTTATTGTGGTGCGGCCCAGGCGGGGCACCCCAAGGCTGCTAACAACGCTGCTTGACATCCCAGTTGACCTACCTCCATTCTCGGAAGCCATCCTGTTATCGTAAGCTTAGACTGGCCAACAGAAGATCGGCAAAGAAATGGTTAACGATGGCGTACCACCCACCGATATTTAAATTACCTCGGGCGAGCGTCCCGATCACCCGAGCCGTCAGTTCCAACGCCACTACCATAAAATCTTGCCACGCGTCATCACTTCAGTGGCCGCTTGCGGAAGCGAGGAATCGCTCCCCCTTTATCCGAAAGGATAAATAAATGACGGCGCGCCGTAAACACCCTTCTTCTTGGGACCAAACTCCCTTCGAAAAGCGTGCCCACCTCTTCGCCTTGCGCGGGCCGAGTTACCCAACTTCGGCTCTAACCAGGATACCTCTGCAATCCTTTGCCATCACCTGCCGAGCTATCTTATCTCTCGGCCTAAGCCGAGCTATCACATCCCTCGGCTTCATCAGAGCTATCCCTATACCTCGGCCTTGACCGAGACATTTACTTAAATCCGAACTAAGTCGGCCGAAAAACGCGAACAAGTCATAACTTGTTCACAGTCTAAAGAAAGTCTGAAACAAAAGATTGGCTAAAAAGACAGGCAAATGGAGGTCGAGGGCCCGTTCATTGAAAACTTCAGACCAAGTTACATATCTAAAAAAGCAAGAGCACACAAATGACTCTCAAGGGTCAGGAGCTGGATCAGTTCCGGCAGTGCCCTCAACAATGCTCGGGGAAGCCTGGCTCGTTTCACCCACTTCGAAGGTTGTCGTTTCCTCGGCGATGGATTTGAAGCGTCCTTCAGGGGCTGCGGCCTCACTAGCATCCAGAATAGCGTCGAGGTCGATGTCTGAAACATCATTGTATTCAGCCTCTTCAGCCCCTGGGGTACAATCCTCAGAAGTTTCGACATCCAAGAAAGAGAGGTCCCATTCTAGATGCTCCTTGGATATCTTATTTTGAACATCCTCCACATCAAGCTGGAAGGCGTCGGCACAGATTGCATCCTGTTCGCCCTTGAGTAGAGCGAGCCGCATCTCAGCTTCAGCAACTTGATTTTGGAGTAAGACGACCTGCCCCTCAGTTTCAGCAGTTTGACTATGCAGTAAGGCAATCTGCTCCTTGATCTCACGACCCGCCTTTCGAGCTCTGAGCTCCTCCCTCGATTGGATGCCAGTTCCCCTTGCAGGGTCCGTATCTGGCTTCGATTCTCCAGCTCCGCCTTCTTCATCTGCAAAAATAGAATTAGCCAGTGCCACGGTGAGCCAGCAAGAGAAGCCAAAAGGGGTAGTACCATACCTCCTCCTCTTACCAAGATAACTTCTTTGTCAACTCCTTGATCTCGTCAAAAGCCCTCAGTTTATCAGCCTTAACCCGCTCGATTCTGCCCTTGAGATCACTGATCTTCGACTGCCTACCGGCAGCTTCTCCCCAGGCTTGGTAGAGCTCGCTATCGAGTTGGGTTAGCTTTTCCTGGTGCCACTTGATCCTGTCATCCCTATCAGCAATACCCCGGTTGAGTTGCCGTACCTTCTCCTCCAACTCGCCAAGCATTTTGTTCAGGCGATTTCTCTCCTCGACGGCTTCTCTCCTCTACCTGCCCAGACTTTCACTAAACTGTTTCTTGACAGTTTCCATTTCTCCAGCATACCTAGATTTGATCTGCTATAATTTGAGCATGCGTCATCGTACTTTTCCAGGAGCCCTCGTAGCTCTTTAACTTCAAGCCTCAGCTTGGACGCATCATCTAGGGTGGCTGATGCAGCACCCTCACCTTCGCCAAATTCTGTTGGCGATGCCCAGAGCTTGTTCAAATGTATTAGATGCCTCCGCTCGCGATCGAAGCTCGGCGCTGACTCTCCTGGCCTGGGCGCTGGCCCCTGTCGCCAGGTTCAAGCGCCAGCACAGTGCCCTATGATCAAAGCACTCTGCAGAATGAAGCACAAGTGAGAAGAGCGACCAAGCTAACCAGAAAGCACTCACTACTCGGGGATAATAACTCACCCAGGAGATGTAGGACCTAGCTAGCCCCATGATGGTGGAATTATTGATCTCGGGAAGAAGATGGGCTTTCGTCACCACATTCTGCTGGCCAAACGCGGCGTCAACCATATCTAGGTCCGCGAACTCATCCACCGAGGGACCCGCGCCGGGTACTGTGCTAACCTCATTAGGGCAGCAAACGCCGCCTTGACGGCCGATTCCGAGCTATCGGGCTGACCGTCCCCATCCGAAGGATCGGTCCAGGTGACTCCGACTGAGAAGCCTTTGACCTCCTAGCCTCCTTAGCAGAATTCTAGCCTGGGATTCCTCGGATAACTCGGTCAGCCCAGGCGCCAGTTTTCCCGAAACTTTGGTGGAAGAAGCTTCGGCTGCAAGACCTTTACCTTGCTCTCTTCCCTTGTCCGAGCTCCTTCCCTCGATCACAGCACCTGCTCCTCCCCCGCGGGCTCACCAATGCCTCAGTCTGTTCATCAATTTCCCCAACCACTCCAGGAAGAAGTACTCCAGCCGTAGGCTCCTTTTGAGCCTCCACTATAGTCGGCCCAACGTCGCGCCCCTAAATCCCTCCGAGGGAGCCCTCCAATGGAAGGTTTATCTTGAGCCTCGATGATTATGATTGCTCCCTCCTGTCCTCCCACCAAGGCCAGAGGTGTTTCCTCGCTCGGAGGAGGGCCCTCAGAGGCACCAACCTCCGCCGTGCTAGCCATTGGCTCACCTTCAAAAGAAGGGGCTCCAGACAAGCCAACGGAGTTTCATCCGGGCTGTCTACTATTTCCACCACTAGAGGACAAGGGACCTCAGCAATCCTCTCTGTATCCTCCTCTGCTTTCAGCGCCTCCGCCATGACTGCTCCAACCTCTGGCAAGCGCTCTTCGGAAAAACGAGCCATTCTTGGACTTGCGTTTCTCCCTCCGCTGCTCTCCCTCGGGCGCTTGCTCAACCCTTTCTTTATGTGGCCCGATAGTTCAACTTTTTGGCTGCGGGAACAGAGAGCAAGCGGTCAGACCAAGGCATATTTGCTCGAGCGAAATCAATGAAAAAAGAAAAGGACTTACTATGCGGGTCAAGGGGGCTAAGCCCGGGGAAAAAAGCCTCCTCCGATAGTAAATCGTTAGCCGAAAACATCCTACCGTCACGAAGGACCTCCAAGTCCTCCTTCTCCTGCTCAGATAGAATCGGATGTGCTTCCATGTCTCGAACAAAGTTTCCCCATCCCCGGGGAAAATCGGAGCCGATGTTCCCCTCGGCAATAAAAACCTGACCTTCCACTCCTTGATAGACGATGGCTTATCTGTTATCGTCTTAAATGACCTCCGAGGTCCAATGTAAGGCCACTCTGATTTTTCCTAGGCATTAGATAGTAACAGGCGCGAAAGAGAGGAAGAGTTGCCATTACCTGAATCCGGCTACACATTGAGATAAACTCGATGACGCTACGCCAACTGTTGGGAGCCACCATTGTCGGGAAATATTGTAGAATCTCATGATTTCCTTCACCAAGGGATGAAGGGGAAATCGAAGGCCCGCCTTCATACTGTCTTCATAAAGAAAGAACCCGCGCTCCAGATCTTGCGAAACCCTATGCTCGGGCTTTGGCAATCTCAGAAGGACATCCAAGGGAATGCCATACTTTTGGCGTATTCTCCCTAAATCCTCGGCGGCAATCTCCGAAACATATCGTCGGGGCTCATCATCCTGCTGGCCGAGAGAAACACCGAGCGAGATTACAGAGGAAGCAGAGAGCAAGATTCTCCAAAGAGGAATGAAAGAGCGCTGCGAACAGGAACGACGATGTTTCGACTTTGCTTTCCCCCAAAGAAACTGCCTTAAGAGAAAGATAGGGCGTCTCAACCGAGATGCCCGGAACCGCCATTGCGGATGCCATAAAAACCGGGATTTGTTACGTGGCAATTCCCCAACCGCTGCCTCAAAGGAGCCTTATGTGACGCGCCCCGTAAAGGCACATCCCATAAGGGCACGGCGGCCGCGCAGCATTAAATAGGACATCATTGCGCAGGCTGTCAAACCCGGATCCCTCTGTTCAAGTCATGCCACCTGGAATTATACTCCCTACGCCCCAACCTACGCTTCGAACTAGGGAGTGGGGGGCATGTATTGAGGGGTAAAATTGCTGTGTGTCAATAATCGTGCACATGGCTAGGGCTAGCCCTGATTCCTACTCGCTGTGTGACACCCCGAGATAAGTCAGCCTCAGTAAGTTGGGGCGCCTTAATCCCTCGCCGAGCCAAGGACTCCCAAGGCGCAAATCACATCTCTCGGCCCCAGCCGAACTATATCGTCTCTCGGCCCCAGCCGAGCTATGTCATCTTTCGGCCCTCTAGCCGAGCTATATCATCTCTCGGCCCCAGCCAAGCTATCATTTCTCGGCCCCAGCCGAGCTGTCATCTTTCGGCCCCTCTAGCCGAGCTATATCATCTCTCCGCCCCAGCCGAGCTATATCATCTCTTGGCCCCAGCCGAGCTATGTCATCTTTCGGCCTCTCTAGCCGATCTCTCCCATCGCTCGGCCTAGCCCGAGCGATATCTATACCTCTGCGGAACTCGGTGCGGGAGAACTCGAATTCGTGAGATTCCAAACAGAAATCATATCTGGAGTGGCCTAGAGCCCTGGAGCCTATGTCCTCACCAAATCTTGAGACATCAACAAGCTCTTCTAGCCGTCGATCCTCTAACCAACAAGATACGAATCCTACCAACCTCATAATAAACTGGATTCAGATCCTAACGACTTTCGGAACTATGACGCCCCCAGGGAATCAGGTGATCCTCTATAAATAGAGTCATCTGCCGACTCCTCAGGTATGCGCACTTGCTCACTGGAACCCTCTCTACTTTTGCCCTAGCTTCCGCCATTAGCGCTCTGCTCAGAGCCCTGGAGGGACTCTTCAGCGAAGCCTTCTCCCCATTTTTGTTGATTGCTGATCTCCACTGACTTGAGCGTCGGAGGGTCTTCCGCAGAGGACCACCCCCAACACCTCTCGCATTAGGACTGTTTTGCAGGTCCGCACAGGAGGAAGCCCGTCTCGAAGCCCGATTGCGCCCGAGTCGAAGGACAGATTTCGGCATCAATAATTTTGTAAAATAATTATTGATCAATAATTCAATCAATAGCTAATCTAAATTATTAATGGATCAATAGCTAACCTAATCATATTTTAAGTAAAGATACAAAACGATTAGATGCGATCTTAACAAACAAAATTGAAGCCTAATATTTTTTCAAAAATATATTGAGAAAGCTCGGCAGCGGAACCGAGAACCTTTGCCTTGGAAGGTTCCTCCCGGCCCAAATTAACCGGCACAAGTGAGGGGAAATGTAGAGAGAGGTCAACTCAAAGGCTGGCACACAATCAAAAGAAAGGTACCGGAGAACAAAAACTCAATTTTTGCCATTAACCTCCTATTTGGGAGTGGAACAATTTAACATCATTACATTAGACGAAGACGATAGGAGATTAAGAAACCTGAATCCAAGAGTTCGCTTTCTCCGTTTTCATTCTAAGAATAGGAACACCAGAACCTGGACTATTGCGTGCTTGTTTGAAAGGGAATTACAAGCCAACGGCCAATAATTACCAAGCATTTTAACCTACAATGCTTCATAAAGCTTTTATGCTGATTTGATATATGTCCATTGTCTCAAGGTTTGGAATGACTTCTCTCCACATGTTACATTTATTTTTTCAAGAAATTTAGGTCGGATTGTCACGCCGTCCATCCAATGGACAACATCTTTGACAGTGGCTCTGCCTATTTGACATCCCAGCGCCATACTCTCCATTCATGCATCAGACGAGCATGAGTGACAATCCTCATCCTAGAATCGTCTAACAAAGCTTTCCATGATCTTGTTATAGACTGGTAGTGTTTATGAACCTAATTAGATGTCTGTTCTGATGAACTACTTCGTCGACTTAACGACACCTTTTTATACCACATCAACTGGCCACCAAGTTACAGGATCAGAGGAGTTAAACTACATGACCGCTTAGCTTTCAATCACTGAAATCGAGAGAACTCTTACCGACAAAGTAATTCCTACTCCGAAGTCCTAACATACGTCGCATAATAGACCAAAAGAGAAGGGAATCAAACATAATAAATTTGTTCAAGCTTCTGCGGTAAAATTAAATATCTCACTCTTTTAACTTTCAAGAAGAGAGTCAAAAGACACTTTTTACTCTCTGCTTTGGATCTGTGGTTTTAATTATTCCTTTCTGGGGTTAAGAGAAGTTGCAAGCTTCCCCTTTCTCACCCAACAATTGTTATTTGTTTAGCAAATATTCCGGGAACGTTGCAAACTTAATTAGCATAGGTAGAATATCGTGAGATTCGTGCAACACAAGTACGTATTGTGTGTTAGAAATTTTCAATTACCTTTTTAAAGAGCCAAAGATGGAATCCTATAACAATGGAAGAGTGGTCAAGATCCTTCAAAACGGATCGAGCAAGAGAAAGTTGAACAGAAGAGGAGATAGCTTGCCATGATTGTAACTTTTATAATGTAACAAGATGGAAAACATGCATCAAGGCCTTAAAACTATATATATATATATATATATATATATATAATATTTTTTGAGCAACGAAGCATCTTTTCATATTCATTATTTTCCAAGATAGTGAAAAAGGAAAATAAATAAATAAAGGCATCACACATGTATTCTTACAATCAATATTTTTTTAAAAAGAAGAAATATAGTTGAAATCTAAACACACGATCAAAATAATATTATTAAAAATTCAAAATTGAACAACTTTATCAACTAAACTAATAAACTAAGAAGAAGCATTTAGTAACCCAAATGAATCTTTTTGGGTGATCTTAGATTACTAGTGATCCTATCCTTTGATGATCTAAGGTCATTACGTTTGGTATACAATATCTTGGTGTTGAAAATTTTTTGGATATTCATGATTAACTTATTTGATATTTTATAAAATTTTAGATACCATATAATACCAAAATTATCTCTGATATATTTTGCAACTACTATAATAATTTATTATTATTTAATATTATCTATTATTATAATATTTAGATTAAATTATAATATTAGATATTTTTTAAAATACAAGAGGTATTTTAGTTCCCAGATATTAGACCAAAATTATCATCTTAAGGTAATCTTGGGTACTCATCCATAAGGATGGATTTGAAAACATCAGGTTAGATGATAATTTAGAGATAGAAATAACTTAAAATCATTGTTGGCTACAATTAGAAACAGTGATCTCATTATTTTTACCTGAATCATCAATAGTTTTTAATGAATGGCTTATATAATTATATCTTTTATATTATTGTGAGCTCAGGCTTGTTCATCCTAACCCAGTAATCTGGCATGGCCCATGGCCCGTGGCCCATAGCCGCGAACTCGTGAGCCCATGCTGGCCAATGGATTGCCTCTTTTTCTTGATTTTCTAACAAAAATTTCTTTTCATATAAATATATTGTAAACGAATAAGTTTGTGCCGTGGTGCAGATGACTGTTACGTCAGTCTAACACGTTAAAGGTTTTGATACTTGTGCCTACTTCTTTAATTTTGCAAATATGATTTAAGCTCCATTATTTTAAGTTAGTTTCTAATGTGTAGCTAAGCTGATGGAATCACCTGATAACAAGTCAAAAAAAAAAAAAAAAAATCCAAATCTGATTAACTTTATGGAATAGATAATTTGATATGACGGTGCAATTTACCTGATAATCAAGTCATTTATTGCCAGCTTGGCATGTTACCTATTAACCTAACACACTTAATCCATTTTAACCGTATAACCTTATTTAACGTAAATTATCTATTAAAATATAGGTTAGTGAAATAGCTATATTATTTAGGCCTACTCAAGACCCCTCTAACGCATCCTTGACGTGCTCATGTGTTCTTCTTATTTAATTTTGAACATCTTTAATTAAGAAAAAGTCTAATCATAAAGACTACTACTTCTGATTGCATGGACCGTAGGTTAAGTTCTTTAATACTACTTCTAACGACCAAAACCTCAACAAGTCAAATTAGACAAGCAAGACGGAAGATTGTTAACTTGAATTCAATCTATTTAATAAATAAATAAGTAAACTTATAGTAAGAAATGGATTAGTATATGATAGTCAAAAGAACCAATATTTTAAATATATCATATGATTAATTCCTAATATGATACAAATTGATATTTTCGTTGAAATTGAAAACCTTAGAGAGTGCGCAATACTTTTCTAAAGCTTGCTATTTTAATCCATAGTAATTAATTGAATAAAAACAATATAGTTTAGTTTTTAGTTTAATAAAAATGATTTGCTGCCTTCTTTGTGCAAATAAGGGTAGGTATTTATAAATTTATAAATTTAATTTTTAACAACCGCCACTTTAATCTAACTTATGGTTGCAATTCATTTAACCATATTTGACTATAAAAAATTGATATTACGGACTTTGATTTGACATATATTATTATAACAATGAAGCTCTTGAAACCAAGTCAATCCATCTAAATGTGATAGTCTCTTAGATAGCTTATAAATTTTCAAGCATTATTGAATACAAACCTTTTTGAATCATTGACAATTCAAAAAAAAAAATTGATAATCATACATTTATATATATATAATTCGATCAAATACTCTTGATTATAACTATTCACAATAGTTATAGATGATATTTTGGTAAGAGAAACTTTCAAGTTCCATTACGAAGCTAAGCTGACCTACTGGCCAATGTGCCCGTGTATGGAAGGAGGATGGTCCAGCGGTCTGGAATGGCACGACCCATTTTACACTCATGAAAGGTATGGTGAAAGGGGAAGGACTTAGTGCACCATCCTCAGTGCATTAAGTCACGCATCAAGGTCCAATGGGCTTCGCATGTGGAGTCGTTTTTATAACTGGTGCATTTTGCACCGGTTTGACAGTTAAGGGGTGGGTTTCAAAGATATTACAGAAGAGGTGTTAAAGAGAAAAACGCCATTTCAAATGACGTTTTCCCGGTGCCATTTCATCTCCCGAGCTCGGCCAAGTCAGCCATTGAGCTGACATAGAAAGCCATGAAATCGCCACATGGTGTGGCGATTTCACTTATTGTGAAGTCGCCACACCATGTGGCATTTTTCTCTGGGTTTTTAACCCCCCGGCTGTCCGATTCTCTTCTCTTCTTCTTCTTCTTCCTCCTTCTCCCAGCCGTCCGCCTGTTTCCATCTCTTGCTCGGTGGCAACCATTCCTCCTCTTTCCCTGTAAGCTCCCACTTCTTCCTCCTCTTACCTCTCATCACCCTCGCCTTCCCGATCATTAACTGCAATGAGTATTTAAAATATTTTTTGATAACCACAAATACCATGCCCTAACTATCTTTGCATCATATTCGTTTATTCGTTTAATGTGCTAGGCTATTAAAGTAAATGCAACTAGTTACTCATATGCTGATTTTATTGATCATATAGATGATAAAATAACAATATTTGGACATTTAAAGTTTTCCTTTTGATGGCACCGTCATATCTTGATTTTGGCAAGAAAATAGATTACATTTATAGGCGTATACATAAGAGGCTTGATAAATTTATTATCACCCTTTATTTCATATGGAAACTGTACGTGTTCTGCTATATTATGATGGATCAATTGAACATGGTGGCCAAGAAGGGATACATTATAATCAACCTCCACGTAAATGTTTGAAATTGAGCACGGAAACACGCTTTGCTGAGTTAGTTGATCAAGTACATACAGCTCTAACAATTTCAGTACAGAGATATATCATCAGATTGATGTGGAGATCTCCGACATTGAATCAAAAATATGTGCTTCTTCCAATTGAGGACGACGACGATGTGGAGCACATGTTGACATTTCCCTCGAAGTATCCTGAATATCGGTGTATTGAAATCTATGTTTTAAGGATAATGTTGCAGAGCCATATATTGTTGGTCATATAGAGAATGTTTATAACAGTTCTCCTATAGCCCAGCAGCAGGAACAAGTTAGGACTCCTGTGGATTTTCCAATGATTGAGGAATTTATGCCATCAGTGCAGAGTGATGATGTGATAAACAATCAGTGTAATATTGATAGTCGGGGAATGGAGTCAGACGAGAGTGCAGATGATGACTATTGGCCTGAACATGATAACTCAGATGAAGAGTCAAATGAAGATGAAGAGTCATATGGAGATGATATAGTTCATGAGACGGGCTTTAGTTCCATTCCTACATATAGTCATCCAGAACATATTCCAACCCAGGTAATGATCACCAAGCCTTTGCAGATGAACAAGTTCCAGAATTTTATGATGAGTTGAATTTGCATGATGGTGGATGTGTTAGTACTCCGAGAGAGTTACCCTTCAACTCCCAATTTTGGGATCCATCAATTACTGAGTTTGCTAAAGGATTATTATTTAATACTAAAGATGAACTAAAAAGAGCATGTGACATGTATCACATCAAGAAGCATCGCACATATAATGTGGTGGAGTCGAAAAAACTGTTCTGGTCTGTGAGATGTGCCTCTTCAAGTACTACCCAACGGTGTCCGTGGAGGTTGCGTGCTACTAAGTTGAAGAAGCATGGATTTTTTGAGATCACAAGGTATGAAGGGCCGCACACTTGTTTATTCAGTAATTTAACTCGGGATAACAAACATATTACTTCTCGAGTTATTAGCTATGTGTTCGACACATTGTAGAGAAAGATCCAAGTGTGAATATTGAAGCTATTATAGCAACCATTGCAGAACAATTTCACTATACAGTGTCATTCGAAAGCATGGCGTGGAAAGCAGAGGGCATTGATTGATATATTTGGTGAGTGGGAACCATCATATGCAAAGCTTCCTAGATAAACCAGCCAGCGTTGCCGAACCCCAGCTAAGAGCGGCAAATGCCTCCAAGTCTTCCAGAAATGGCACATACATCAACTTAACTAAATTACCAGAGGTATCTGAAAGAATAACTCCACCAATGATTCGAAGAAGTTGTCCCCTCACGAACTGCTGGATAACCTCATCATCCACATCTTCGTCCAAATGAAGGTCGCGATAGAATTGATCGAAGAATGCCAATCGAAAACGACCTTTTGGAAATGCTTCGACAGGAGGCTCGACACCAAATAGCCTCCCAAATATAGCATGCCACTCCGGAATAGTATGGCGCGGATCTAACCCAGTAATAGCAAAACCATCAATCCGAAGGCTACTCAAAATACTCACATCCTGTAGTGTAATGGTCGCCTCACCAAAAGGTAGATGGAATGTGTGGGTCTCTTGACGCCATCTCTCTACTAGTGCAGAAATAAGGCCAACATCCAGTCGAATCTGGCCAATCCTATATATGTCAAACATGCCGACATGATCTAAATAATATTGTACTCGTGGGTGCGACATTCCCGGTGTCTCTCTCCATATACGTGCGTCATGACGACGACATCTAAGAACCGGTAACTCCTGACAAAAATAAATTAAATGATACAAAAAATAAATAAATAAACGTAAACAAATGTAAATTATTTAAGGACTGTCGATCAATAATATATACCTCGCCCTGAAATATATTGGTTGATCTATGCATCTCTTGCAAAGTAAGAACAGTAGGATCACGAGGCCCTGAATCTAAGACATTATGAGCCATGTCTGACATAACAAGGTAAAAGAACTATTAGCTGAGGGTATATCTCATTGCATCAATGTGTTTATAAAATACTTCTACATTAATACCCTTGTGCACCCCTATAAATGTAATTTAATTAGCAGAAGGCAAACAACTTAACATCTATAATCTAAATATCATAATTAGATACTATAGTACAAGCAATATAAATATAATCTAATTTCTTGTAAGACCAACAAATGATCAAACTTGGAATCTCCTTATCAAACTTTAAAACATATATGAAAGAAAGATTAATGCTATGTGAAAATATTAATAAGCCCATGCAATATGTTGATTTGAAAGACATGGGGCGTTAACCTGTGTACAATCACAGGCAGATTAGCTAATTTAATTTCAAACCCAAAAAAATGCGGCCCCACTCCATGTGGTTTGAGAGAGAGATGCCTTTGGGGGCCAGTTGAGGAATAAGAACTTGGTGAAGAGAAAGTATGTCATTGTTATCTGGGTCCCTTGATAAGTACCCATCTTGGCAAAGAATATCAACAATAGATTTTGCTTTGATTTGGGAGAGGAAAAGACCACACCAAAACAAAGACTTCTAGCAGTTAGCTTTCATTAGCAAAGAAAATATTCTGTGCGTCTGAGAGCAAACTCCCACCAGTGGAAAGATCCCATCCACGCTAATTTTTTACTCCCACTCGCCTCCCAAACCTACTAATCCTCCTCTCTGCTCCTCCTTTAAGTTCTTAAAACACTAAGAGCCGATTTTTTGGGATCTTTGGAAATACCAAACTCCCACCAGCGGAAAGATCCCATCCACGCTACTTTTCTTACTCCCACTCGCCTCCCAAACCTACTAATCCTCCTCTCTGCTCCTCCTTTAAGTTCTTAAAACACTAAGATGACTAAATCGGTTGTAAAAGTACTTGTAATCACGTTAGAAAATCTCAAGGCAAAACAGAACTTACTTGTAATGTACCGGGAGCGAATGCAGCGAGAGAGAAGAGGAGGAAGAAAGGGGATGGCAGCTCCGCTTGCCGCTGACCAGAACGATGGATTGGAACGCCGAGGAGAAAGCTAAGAAATATCACCGACCGGGCAATTTCACTTCATCTGAAATCTTTTGGGTAAATAAGGAGCTGAGAAAAAGCCACATGGTGTAGCGATTTCTCAGCTGAAATCGCCACACCATGTGGTGATTTCACTTATTGTGAAATCGTCATACCATGTGGCGATTTCATGGCTTTCCATGTCAGCTCATGGCTGACTTGGCCGAGCTTCGGGAGATGAAATGGTACCAAAAAAACCATTTGAAATGATATTTTTTCTTTAACCTTCCATGCACTAGTTATAAAAATAACTCTTCACATATGTACACAGGCGTACGATCAATATCATACTTTAATGCATACTTTCTGCATCGAGAGCTATGCAGAAAGACTTTCCCAATGAAAGACTTTTCCAGCCAACCATATACGAGACGATGCCGGCTGCAATGGCAAAGAGCCTTTGGTGGCTGGCTCTGAAGTCAGTCAACGGCCATCCATGTCCGGAGACGATGCCGGCTCAAATTCGCTTCGAGTTTGGGCCACAGCTTGGGAAACTTTTGTCGCTATTCTCTACCAAGCGTCAACGTTGCGAAGGCGACTGACCGCATCGTCCGCAAGATTGCAGTCCCGACGGCTTTCTAGTCAAAATCCCAATCATCCACTTGAAGAAGCGGCCTGGAGAAAAAAAATATTGAAGAAAAAACGCCAGGAGGAAGCCCTAGGAAAGGGTGGCCCAGAAGCAAATAGCGTACAGATCGAGCGAGTTCTCATGGTGACGGCCCTCCGACCTGCTTCTCCTACTCCCAGCTGTCTTCTGAGACCGCTCTCTGGTACCCCTTCCTTCTCTCTCTGCTTTCTGATGAGATTGGTAAAGTTCCAGCATTTTTTTTTTTTTTGACAATAACACACTTAAATAAGTTCAAGCAAGCCTTCTGTTTCATGAGGTCCATGGCCCAGTCTTTTAACGCCCCTTGGAGACTGGGCGATGAACAGCAGAGTCACTAGTTCAACATTACCGAGTCCACGTTCTCTGGTTGGTGGTAGTCTCATCACTCTCATGTTATCATAGACTAGATTTTTTTTTGGTTCATTGGACAAGTAAAAGGTCATATGCCGCAAATACGATGAGATCATATTTGCTTATCTGTGAACAATTCGTGGAGACATCGCACCTGTTAGCAATGCAACCCATTCGGATTCATCCTTTGGAACTTTTCACTGTTCTTATCGTCTGTGGCACTGTCTAATGCGCATAGTTCAAAATTTCAGTTCAACACAAATACTTTAGATTTTGAAAGGAGAATCAAAAAGAAAAGTTGAACCAGGTTTTCCTTTTCAGATCCGCTATGGTTGTTTCAATTGAAACTAGTAGAGCCACTTAAAACACTCTGTTTCATCTGAAATCTAAACTGGAACCATATAAAATCTGTTATATCCGGCCACACGACCTGATATTTCGTTTCAGGTAAAAAGAAACATAGTTTTTGGCGAATGCTGCCGACCAATGGCTAACTGAAACAGGCTTTGGTACAAAAGCTTCCAACTCTGATGATGGAATGAACAACGTGCAAGTGTAAACATGAAGGGTTGCTTTCCTGCTCTAGAGATAAAACTGACATGTGGAGCATGATGTTATGACCCTATCAGGGGCTGTCCAAGTCCAAGTTTTGTGATTATGTAGTTTGAGTCTGCATTCGTTCTCTTCTCTTTCTTTGAAGTTAGATGCTGTTGGAACTCACAATCTTCAGTATTTAGCTACGCCATTAACATGTCATAAGTGAAGACTTCAGCTCATTGAACTTGCCAACGCAGGCTATGAAATTTCTCACAACTGACTGCTTGGGAAGTTCATTCCTCTTGGGTTAGATGTTGAGGAAGCACTCTAATTACTAGTTCTTGGGTAACAGGACTCATTACTTACCATAATTTCTCTACTGTGGTGCAGAATTAAAAATGAGAAAAGCCTTTTCCTGTAATTCAGATTAATCTCTTGATTGTTATGTCTGTATATAGCTTCAATTATATTTTCCTGCATAATTTTTTTTCACTAATGAGTTCTAGTGTTTATCTTTTCTGTTTGTGCTTATAGGTGTTGAGGAGTCATCGCATGGTTTCTCACCAAAGTTAAAGTTTGCAGCGTATAAAAAGCATTTGTCTAGTTGCAGAATAAGAGCTAGAGCTGGTTCCAAGGATCTAAACATGGTTGAAATCCCGAAGCAATGGTATAATCTTGTTGCTGACCTCCCACTGAAACCTCCTCCAGCTCTGCATCCAAAGACGCACAAGCCACTAAAATTTGAAGATTTGTCCCCCCTTTTCCCAGATGAGTTGATTAAGCAAGAGGTGAGTAATGACAGGTTCATTGATATCCCAGATGAAGTTATTGATGTCTTTAGGCTCTGGCGACCAACACCATTGATCAGGTCTGTCTTGTGACATCTGCATAAATTCTGTGACCATTTTAACAAGGAAATGGTCCTTATATTTCTTATTGATCATTAGAGCTAAGAGACTGGAGGAGCTGATTGACACCCCAGCAAGAATCTACTACAAGTATGAGGGCAATAGCCCAGCTGGATCACACAAACCCAATACTGCAGTCCCACAAGCCTGGTATAATGCTCAGCAAGGAGTGAAAAATGTTGTGACTGAAACTGGTGCTGGCCAATGGGGTAGTTCTTTGGCCTTCGCATGCAGTTTATTTGGACTCAACTGTGAGGCAAGTAAGTCAAGTTGTTGCCAAGGAAGTCTTTATTCATGGAACTAACTAAGATAGTTGATTCATTATCCAGGTCTGGCAGGTCCGTGCATCCTATGATCAAAAACCTTATAGGAAACTGATGATGCAAACTTGGGGAGCCAAAGTGCATCCATCACCATCTGGTGTAACTAACGCAGGCAGGAAAATCCTTGAGACAGATCCTTTATGCCCTGGTAGTTTGGGAATAGCAATCTCAGAAGCTGTAGAGGTTGCAGCTACACATGCTGACACCAAGTATTGTTTGGGCAGTGTTTTGAATCATGTCCTGCTACACCAAACTGTCATTGGTGAGGAATGTCTGGAACAAATGGAAGCAGTAGGAGAGACACCAGATGTCATCATTGGCTGCACTGGTGGTGGATCTAATTTTGGGGGGTTGGCATTTCCTTTCATCCGAGAAAAGTTAAATGGAAGGATAAATCCAATAATAAGAGCTGTGGAGCCTGCAGCATGCCCTTCACTTACCAAAGGCATTTACGCCTATGATTATGGTGACACAGCAGGGATGACACCATTGATGAAGATGCACACTC
This sequence comes from Calamus simplicifolius, assembly GCA_900491605.1. Lineage (NCBI taxonomy): Eukaryota > Viridiplantae > Streptophyta > Magnoliopsida > Arecales > Arecaceae > Calamus > Calamus simplicifolius. Next base: position 517,797 of record UESW01005033.1, on the reverse strand, counting down.
TTGGGCATGACTTTGTCCCTGACCCAATTCATGCAGGTTAAAATTCTTGAGTTGGGAATTCAGTTTCTTTCACTCTTCATGCTTCCTTTTGGTTTATTTAATTGGTCACTCATGTTCCAGGTGGTCTGCGCTACCATGGAATGGCTCCCCTAATTTCACATGTTTATGAAATGGGTTTTATGGAAGCTGTTGCGATACCTCAGACTGAATGTTTTCAAGGTAACAGATCCTGGCGATTGACTTCTTTTAGTGATATGGACATGCTTGAAAGTTACTAAAAGTATCAAAAAATAAGATTAAAAAGTAAGAAAGAAAGGAGATCTTGCTTAGTGCTCATGGTAATTGAACACAATAGATGCATGCCCCGCTTCTCTCCACATGTTTTCTCTTGTATATTTAGTCTGTACATATATACGTATGTACAATGCGCAAATGCATTTCATGTGTTGCCTCAAGCTCATTGGAGTATAAGTTATAATGGTGTATGTATTGGATCATGGCCTCATGGGATGATTTATATTGACTGCAAATTTGCTTCAAAGGGCTTTAGGACCAATAATGAAGATGGAGGACATCTTTAAAATTCAGCCACCGACAGCATTTGGTCAAATATTTTTGAAAAGCTTTGGTAGACTCCTTGATATTTTTTTAAGGTTGGGCTGCTGGCCACTTCTTTTCTGTTTTTATTTTGGGTGCCAACTCCATTTCTGGAGGCCTTACTTGTTAGTAGCCTTGAAACTTGAAACTTGAGCTTCAAAATATACGTTCTTGAACATTATTCCAGTTTAAATTGTGGCCATGTTGCCTTGGTGACTCTATATCCGTTCATTCTTTGGCTCTTATGTTATCTTGGCTTCTTCCTTTCCAATCGATTCTATTATTTACTGAATGGTTGCTTGTAGTAGATATACAAGTGTCTGATGCTTCAGCATTTGTTGTTTGCCACTTGAAATTTCGCATAGTTGAATTAGTGTTCTTTGACAGGACACAAAAGAAAACCATACCAAGTATCAACAGTTTTGGCTGAGATTAATAAAACACTCCTCTTTGAGAAATCAAGAATGCAGCATCATTTCCAAATTCCCAGGAGTGTCAATGGTCTATAAATCATGAAAATTTGAAGTGTCTATGATATTAGTAGGGAGTTGTGGGCTGTGGCACAATCTCTCTCTGTCAAATGTCTGGGCTTCCAACACACTGAATATAATGTCTTGTGATAGATGAATTGCATATGTGCTTCAATAATATGCATGCTAGCCAAGTACTGTATTACACCTACTCATGGTGAGTTGACTCACAAGCATCTGTGCATTTGGAGTAAAATAGTATGATTCTATTCACATCATACTAAATTTTTACTGAAAAAAAAAAAAGCAGATGTCTCTTATTGGTTCATGTCTTAAATATTGGATCAGCTGAGCTGTAGTTTTTAGTAACTACTATCAGGTTGTAAATATCTTGTTCTTTTTATATAAGAAATTCCAAGAGAAGACCTTTTCAGGATTGCAGCTATGTCTAGCTTCTTTTGTTTAGCAAATTAAAAATATATGCATATACTTGTGTCATGTGGTTACCATATTTTACGAACCCAGTGATTCTGTATCATGGTTCTGAATTATATTTTCTCTGATCGCAGCTGCTTTACAATTTGCCCGTACAGAGGGTCTGATCCCAGCTCCAGAACCAACTCATGCTATAGCAGCCACAATTAGAGAAGCAATACGCTGCAAAGAGACAGGAGAAAGAAAAGTTATTCTGATGGCAATGTGTGGTCATGGCCACTTCGATCTAGCTGCTTATGAGAAATATTTGCAAGGGGATATGATTGATTTATCATACTCCAGTGAGAAGGTGCAAGCATCTTTAGCTGCTGTGCCCCAGGTTGTACCGTAGTATATGAGGATCAGACTCTAAATTGTTGCTACCAGAATAAGATATTATGAGTGGCTGCTGAAGGTTATTCATTGCATGGAAGATTTATGAACAAGTTAAATAGCTAATAGCTTAACTTCTTTATGATGCATTCATGTCAGAGTTCATTAATCTAGTCCAATAGCACATCAGTTCAATATCAAATGACATTTTGTTTGCTCCAACTGATTTCAGCTCTTATAAACTCTAATTTATTAGCCACCACCTTTTGGCTAGCTGTGAATTAGGCAAATGTATTTAAATGGCAATCATGCTCTACCAGTCCAACACTTCTATAGTCTTCCTCCCGTGGATGTACAATTTTTCTCAGGCACATCCAGTCTGATTAAATTTTTTGTTATTGAGTGGGTTGGATTTAGCAACATGTGGAGTCGGTTGGATTTAACAACATGAACTAATAGATTGGGCGTTATGCTGGACCATAGAAGCAAGATCCTAGAACATATTATAAAAATCTTTTGCTATCGAGGTGATGTCTTGCATGCGCGTAGATGAAATAGACTAGTAGATGATTCCTAGCAGAATAAATGGTAGAGATGACCAAGACTTTGGCATCAACCATCTTGCTCCTCTCTACTACTTCAGCAAGACATCACCTCGGTTTCAGAGGCATCAGGAACGCTGCTATGCTCAGACCAAGACCTCCGCATCTTTTATGCCCCCTATTATTCATTTTCATTACAGTATTTGATTAAAGAAGCTCAAAAGCTAAGACGTACTAACAAGATTGCCGTCTCCTGCTCTCTTAAGTTTCTTAAACAAGTTCCCCATACATTCACTGACAGGGGACCTGTAGCCAGATCATGGTTCCAGTCCACATAATAAAAGAGAATGCAACATTTGACAGCTAGTTTTCCTCGGCTCCAACCGAGACTCGACAGCTTTAGGCATCAGATTTGGCGGGGCTGGATTTGGACTGTCATTTTGGCTTCATATCTGTTAACACCGAAAATAAGAAAAAGACTCGGATAATTTACCACCCTGTAGTAGAAGCCAACTACCTGCGTCCACAGGATGAAACCACAGTGTCTATGCTTAGCTTTCTAGTCAGCTGAAACAAAGTGCACCTCAATACATAAAAATCGTAGAGTTACTACGAAACAGCCTAAAGCCTCTGCATGACACCACTCATCAGCCAATTCCATGCTGCCATGAGGAGAGGAAAGCCTCTGCCATGCGGCCAGGTTGCGCGCGCTGATAAAATACATGCATTTTACGAAAGAGAGGCATTAATCAGACAGCCAACTAGTTCAGCAGCACAACAGCCATGATGAATGAAGAATTCAACAAATATGCAATTTGATATGTTGAGTCGCTGGACGGCATTCTGTGAAGAGATCCGGAAGCAAGGTTATGTCGAGTCCCTGGACGTTATGTCTATGAATCCCTGGACGACATTCTGTGAAGAGATCGGAAGCAAGGTTATCATAACAAGCAATCATGAAACAACAATCGCATCCAAACCAGCAAACTCAGAGAACTATAAAACAAGTGGGCGACAAAAAAGGGAGAATTTGAAATTTATAAGCAAATGGGAAGATCATAGAGACTCCGACATGATGATCTGCCAGCTTGCACATTCCTGTCCACAATATATTCACCACCCATTGTTATTCAAATACCTGCTGTAATTCAAATAGTAGGAACAGCACCGAGAGCTGCTATCGAGTTAATAGGGCAGAACTCCATAAGCCAGAGATTTTTGACGGTGAGAATATCATCAGGAAATCTCCATCAAAAACCAGAAGAAGCTTTGTAGGATGAGTCCAAACTTATCTACGCACAGCATTCCCACCACGAGGTGCTTCATAAGCACCTCCAGCTCGAGTTGGAGTCTGCCCTGATCCATAGTTCGGAGGCTGTGCTGATCCATAGGGTGATGGCATCTGGGCTGACCCGTAGGGTGACTGTGCCTGTGTTGAACCATAAGGTGCAGCAGTGCTGCCAGCAGTAACCGCTGCCTGAGGCCCTACCGCTCCTCGAGAAACATCATACCCAGATCCTCTAGGAGCCTCATAGCCAGTTCCTCTGGGTGCCTCGTAGCTACCGCTTCTAGAAGCATCATAGACAGAAACCCTGGCTGCATCATAATTTGCATTTCTTGGAGCATCATATGTGGGGCCCCTGGGTGCATCATATCCAGCCCAGGCAGAAGCAGGTCCAGCTGGACCTCCACCATATTGAGCTGCACCACTGGAAGGTCCATATCCCTGCATTTCAGAGTGATAATAAGGTGTCATGTGCATATACATAAGATATAAAAATAGTATGTATGAATAATTCTTGCTTTATCTATTTAGTCGAATAATAATTAAATTTGAACTGAACTAGCAAAGGTGATGTCTTCAAGCCCAAAGAAAAGACCGCAATTGAAAACAAAATATCAACACTAAAACGAAATCTGGAGACAGACATTTTCTTTAATTATCCTCGATGAGCAAAGGAAAAATTAGCAATGCTCATTTATTCAACATACACTGCCTACTAGAAAGATTCTCAATTTTGAGGTAGCACTTTATTAATTAAAACTCCAAAGCAGCATCTCATCAGAATCTTCTTGATGGCAGAAATCTACTAAAAAGTGCCTACTGTTTAATGTCATCAGAAGCTTTGGTTATTCAGTTGCTTGAAGCAAGGAAGAGTACATGCGCATGCATGCACATGCATTTAGTTGATATGTGACTTGGAAAGAGATAAGACATCTAACAAGACAGTGCCATTAAAATAATATTATATTGTCAGGCAAATGATCTTCAAATGTGGGAAATGGGAATAAAAAGAATCTCAGTCAACTATTTAAGCAGTAAATGGATAAAAATTATTCAAAGTGAAGATGACGCTCACCTGCAGGACTCCATAACCATCCTCATAAGCATTTTGTCCAACAGAATGATGCCCAGATATATCATTTTCTTTGTGTGCAGCCTTGGTACTGAATGGTCCCCCTACAACACAGTACAAGAGCCTTAAGCCCTTGATATCCACGTATCAAAGAAAAAAGGCACCCCAGTGCACAAGATTCCCACCATTGTAGGTCTGGGATGAGTCAAATATATGCAGCCTTACCCCACGTACAGAAAGGTATTTCTATGTTTCGAACATTCAGGTTATAATAAAGTAACCTTACCATTGCACTAAGGCTTGCCCTCTTGAATCCACTAGTCACTATAATTTAAAAAATGATTGCATTCAGAAAGACAGTCAGGCAATATAAGCACATCATACATACCCAAAGCACTGGCGCCACTTCTATCAAGGTTAGTAGCATTTGCCAATTCAGCACGTAGTTTTTCCACCTCCCTAACCATGGAAATGTAGTTCCTTTCCATTACCTGAAGAGACTCATAATGGTCGATGCGCAGTTTTCTTTCATAATCATATGTAGCTCTGCAATTGAAGAACATGAAAATAGAGCTTAAACATCTGAATTACAAACCCCCCCCCCTGCTAAAAAGGATAAAAAAAAAAAGAACAACAACAACAACCCAAATGGGAAAAAAAAGGTCTTGCTGAATGGTAAACTGTACAACAGAGATTATGACCTGCAATGTTGATATTCTTGTCTAAGAGCATCCAGTTCAGACATCAGCACAGGGATTTGCTGAACATCACCATGGCTCCTCTGCAGATCCTGAGTAAGTTGTTGCACTTTTGAAATGAGTTCCTGTCTTGCTGCAATCAAGTTTTGAGCCTCTGCATGAGCCTGTTGTAACTCCACTTTAACAGGCTCAGAGGTTTTCAAGTCAGCTTCCATCTTTGCTATCTTGTCTTTAAGGACTCTCAACTGTTGCTCTTGCTCAGCACCAACAGTACTATTACGGATCTGAAATCTCTGCAAATCCTGTTGGGCAGCAGCTAGTTGTTGCCTCAGAGTGGAATGTGTTGCTGCAAGTCTTTCGTTTTCTGTTGCAAGCCTTTGCATCTCCACATGTTGATGAGCAAGCTTCTGCTCCATAATTTCTGGAGGAGGCAACATATCAAAAGGAAAGGCACCAGGTGGAGGGCGGATGCCTGGACCAAATGGCTCAGGGCGTAAAGGGTGTAACAAGCCAGGGCCAGGAAGAGGCCGCCGTAAATGAGGAGGTGGCATACGGCCTTTGCTTCCCATCACAGTCTATGGAATCGGGTCTGCAAATGATGCAATAACGGAAAATTGTCAGCCCAGGAGATATGAATAAATTAATAAATATACATCATGCATAAAAGAAGAATGTCAAAAATGCCCTTAGACACCGGACAAGGATGGTTATAATTTATAATGATATCAATTGACAGAACTTGACATAATGCAGCAAACAACTATGGGCTTTAGTATATCTTCTAATATCAATTACTCATACCACACTCCAGATGACAGGCACAACGAAAAAGAAATATTGCATGTAAAGGAGTTGAATTCCAAAGTGGCATTTATTGCACTCTTCAAGCAGCTTATTTTAAGCACAACAATAACTGGTCAATATCAAAGGCATAAGTGGATTAGGGTTGCTGCTTGATGTTACAAGATATTTGCTCCTTGAACCCATCATGGATTATATCCAACGAACAATAGATCTTCCTTGCAAAATTCACCAATCTGTATCCATCAAGTCATCAATGGGGGACCAAGTGCCACGAACTATTTTCCACATCTTTTGGCATAAGAACAGATAATAAGCAAGGGTTCCAATGATCTCCCCTAAGTACCACAAAGCAAGCCAAGTTAATGAAGCTTGCCTCATTTCTAGGCAAAAATGCATTGTTCAATTCCCCTATCAAGTGTCTTCTGAAGAATATTATCAGTTTTGAGAGGGCCAAACTTATTCCAGGCCACCAAAGCATGCTGCCACTTAACAAGGGGTGACTCTAATTATTGTTGCAGATGAATGTATCTAAATATGTAAAAGTAAGAGATGGAGAATATATGGAAAGCAAAAGGAAATAACAAAAGAGAATAAGCAGGCAAGTTTAAGCCTTGAAAATTTTATTCCAAATATGAAAAAGAAAGTTAAACAATGACATTAATCACTTGGAAAGGGAAGGAGGGAATACAAATCAATTAAAATAATCGACTGGAGGCATTCCTGTCAAACCCCCATATTGTTTTTGTCTTCAACTTTCATATGCAATTTGGTCTTGTGGATCAAAAACCAGTACAACACTTTCATCAAACCATGAGCATCTATTTATTCAAACTATGACAACTACTGAAATATAGGATGAATCAAATGGCTTAATATAAAAGGATAAACATTGGAAAAACCCGACCACCTTGAACAAGACAAAGCATGGACTCCAAATCTGGAAGTAAAACATGCAATGAGGAATAGGCAATGAACCACATCACAATTTCAAATGTATTTTCATACATATTAAGAGCCTAAAAATGCACAAAATCCAATGAGCATAGAAGGAATGCACATTGTAAACTTGAAATCAGACTTGTCCTATAGCTATATATCTAAGTACCATACTCGTTTAGCATTTAAGAAAATTCAGAAAATCTGGCAAGAGTTTGGAAAGGATTTCGATAGCAGAATTCTCAAGGGAAACCAACACAAATAAAAAAATGCAAGCTTTTTGAATTATTTAATCGTTTATTTACATAAAACATGCATGGAAGAGGCAAGAATAGTAAATAAGGCAAAATTTGCATCACCAGCATCCATACTTAGCAACTTTTATGCGTGACTCATTGGTAAATTACAAAAGCTTGTAAACAAATGCACAATTCTGGAGTAACTTGTATACCGAGAATGAATTCAAAACTTTTCAATGACTTGGAAAATATTGTTGCCTTAGTATGAACAATTCTTAACCCTCTCTACCTATCATAATCCATCATTTTTATAAAAAAAAAAAAAAAGAACCCCTTACCAAGGACTCTTTCTTCCATATCCTCTTTGTTTAGACATTGGAGACATTCGGAAGAAGAATACTAGGTCGGACCACCACAAACTGCTCTACCTATGAAAGTAATTTAGCAATCCCATCTTGTTTCTCGTGAGCACAAAAAGAAGGCAGAAGTTGTCCACCAGAATTCACTCTCTATGATACCCAATGCCCACAAGAATTATGACGTACGTGGTTTACAAAACCTTAGCAGGACCTATCAAATGGTTTATACTATTTGCACACCAAAAGTTTCTGATGATTGACTCAAGTTTTCTCTCTCATCGACTAGAATTCTGGAAACAGATATCAATATCAGATTAAGCTTCCTTGAGAAAGTACAAGTTCGATGTCAAGGTTCTTCCATCCACAAACTCAGATATGACCTGGAACATGGTTGGGGAGCTGACAATTAGTTTTCTGCTTCCTTTTCAATTGTACCCATGGTTTTCACCTCGGTCAAGGTCTTATTTTGTATCAATATATAGCCATAAATCATCCTTAAACATTGTAGCTAATCTTGGATTCAGTTTACTGGTCAAGATTTTGATGTTTTGGTCCTCAAATATCAAGTTTGATATAAAAAATCAGTCCCTTCAAATTTTAAGCTTCCATATCTGCCAAGGTAATCCGATATTTGGATTCATCTTGGTCTTGGCAACCTATTGAGATGACTGAGATCAAGCAGATCTCTGTTTACAAAACCTTGAGTGTACACACCACCACTGCTCCTTCCCTCTCTTTTTTAATCCTCTCCTTCACCATTCTCCTTTTTTTACCTCCTTTCTCTCCTCTTATTTAGCCAAGGGCAAAGTTCTCATAGCATTTCCTCTTCTAATCATCCTTCTTTGAGATGATACAGATACAAGGACCGACAAGGCTCTTTCCCAACATTTAGTAGCATTTCTTGTCCAATTTCTTTTGGACTTTTTTCACCCGTTCCCTTAATCCAGCATACCCTGTCTACCATAGATACAATAAATAGGTGATCAATATGATATTATTTGCTTATTTGGACCAACAAAAATTTGTCAGCCTATAATTTAGGAGACACGCATCACTCATTGGAGTCACCTCGGTTCAAAAATGAGTGCCACACACTGAGGCTAGCATCATGATGATGCTACATGGGTAGTGATGGGGCCATTGAGCCCCATGGGCAACGGTAGTCCCACCAGGGTCGGACCAGTGGCCTCTGGAGTCGGCCTCGGCCTCAGCCAGTTGGCCCTCGACCCTCGGCAAGATAGCCACTCGGCCCCCTTGACCTCTTCCCCTCGGCCTCAACCACTCAATCCCCTCGATCTCAGCAAGACAGCCCTTTGGCCCCAGGAAACACCCCCTCGGCCTCGGAAAGACACCTCAGACAGCCCCTCGACCTCGGTAAGATACCCCCTCGACCTCTTCCCCTCGGCATGAACAATGCTCGGCCATGAACAGTGCTCGGCCTCTTCCCCTGGCCTCGGCCTCGGCACGAACAATGCTTGGCCACGAACAGTGCTCGGCCTCGGCATGAACAGTGCTGGCCATGAACAGTGCTCGGCCTCGGCCATGAACAGTGCACGGCCTCGGCCCTCAGCCTCGGCATGAACAGTACTCGGCCATGAACAGTGCTTGGCCTCAGCCACTCGGCCCTCGGCCTCGCATGAATAGTCCTCGGTTATGAACAATGCTCGGCCTCTTCCCTTTGGCCTCAGCTACTCGGCCCCTTCGGCTTCAACCCTCAGCCTTGGCATGAACAGTGCTCGGCCTCTTCCCCTTGACCTCAACCACTCGGCCCCCTCGACCTCGGCCCTCGGCATGAACAGTGCTCGGCCATGAACAATGCTCGGCCTCGGCATGAACAGTGCTCGGCCATGAACAGTGCCATGCAAGTATTCACCCACGGCCTTCTCTGAAGCTCATCTAAGGACATGAAAGTGCCATGCACATACTCTATAATCAATGCTTTACGAGAGAGAGCCGGCTTCAACTCCAAGCTTCATCTTCTGTCTCAGCGGCTACATTGTAGGGCCCACGTGCCTGACTTTATCGTCCATCACTGTCTGCACAAGACAACGGAAGTGTGGCATGGGGGACACATCTGGCAAATACCGTAACGATCGGCCATGCCCTACAGCAGCCTGCAACAGCTCTCCAAACCAAGCAGTACCTGCCAATTATGTAGCCACCCACATTTGATGGGACATGACCTGCACTTCTGACATGCCACTAAGAAGCAAGCCCTGTCATTGTTGCCATTGCTGCCACCATCATAAATGCTCTGACACGGACTCTATGCATCAATAAAATGGTAAGAGGAACCCCCGACGAGGTAACTAATAACTCATCACACTCTTAAATGCTCATTCTGGCTCACAGAGAGCTCTAAGCCTCTCTCTTTCTCTTTCGAGCTTTCTCAAGCTCGCGGCTATTGCCTATAGCACTAACTTGAGCGTCGGAGGGTCCCTGTCGGAATCTCCGATCCCTAGGACTTATTTGCAGGCTCCCAAGCGCGAGTAGCTCGTCGGAGGATCCGGGCTCACTGGAGGAAGCAATCGAACGCTCATGAGCACTCGAGGACAGTGATTTGGCGTCAACAGATTGGCGCGCTAGAAAGAGGGGCAGAGCACGGATCATCAACGATGGTAGCTTGCGGATCCTCGTCCCCCTTAGATTAGCATGGTAGATTAAAATGATGGTGATGACAAGAGCCCGAAGAGCTTCCGCCAGTCATGCTGGGGGGCACCCTCAACGAGCTGAGCAACAAGCCAATCGCTCCACTCCACCATCGCCACTACCTCAGGCCACTCAAGCAAAACAGCATGCCACCCTCATCTTGCAAATTCATACATCGACAGCAACTATCCAAAAGCTCCATAAGCAATATCTCATGGCTACACAGCAGCCAGCAAAAGCTTGCACTCCCTCTTTAGTTGCTGCTCGGACCAGCCATCATCCATCCCGCGGGAGATCTCCCCAGCAAAAGGCTCACCGCCATGAAGCTCATCAGCATGAGCATCTTCAAGCTCAAAAGAAAGAGCTCACTAGCAAGAGCACCACTACTCGCCGTCTAAACGGCCTCCTCTCCTACGGACGGTGACGCGGGGGAAGGCCCAAGCAAGGGCACCAGCACCTCCACTCTAATCAACTTGATTTCCGAGAGGCAGACCATCAGCGGGCTGATGTATCTAAATCATCAAGGAAGACAAATTCCTTCAAAGGCACTTCATAATGACAGCCTCTTCTACTCGGACAGTTGTAATCCACAAGAGGCGTACGACCCCGAGGCTATCTTCGATCAATAGGGAGCTGATCGGCACTCCTCCCGGCCGCTTTTTCTTCCTCCAAACCATCCGCATCAAGTGCCACATCATCATCATCACTTGGCACATCTTCTCAGTCGGGTTTCCTCTAAGGAGCAAGGTCCTGGCCTACCTATGCGGGGAAAGGATCGAGGACGTGGTCCAAGTCCCAACCTAGTGCTATGCAAACTTAAATGAACAAGATTTAACATATGAGGGAAAGTTTGGTGTCAGCAAGAGACAAAAAGAGGACGTTGGGTGGAGGGGTCATTATGCCTTCCTTGTACTCGGATGTCAGGGCTCCATCAAAAGAGACCAACAATGCAGGTTCTCCTCCACTCTTGAATAGTCTTCTTTGCATTCGCAAATAACCCGATCCAGCACCAGAAAAAGCTGGGAAAAGCTCTCTGTCCCGACTCCATGCCAACCCCAGCGTCATCGAACACGACGCAAAGGCCAAAAAGCTACAAAAACTAAGTACACTAGACTTTAAGAAAAGCTTCTTTTCATTAATACTCGAATGCTTTGCAAAAGACCGACTTCAGCATCGGCACCTAAGCCCGAGGCTAGCTCGGCACCAAAGATCGACTCCAGCATCGGCACAAAGAAAAAATGCACCTGAGCCTGGTCCATGCACCTCAGGTCACCTTTCGGGGTTCAAAAGGCACCTGAGCCTAGTCCACGCACCCTCAGGTCATCATCCGGGGTTAAAAGGCACCTGACAACTCTCAACTCTCAAGTTACCCTCGCGGTTAAAAGGCACTTGACGACTTTCAACTCTCAGATCACCCTTCGGGGTTAAAAAGCACCTGAGCCTGGTCCAAGCACCCTCAGGTCACCCTCCGGGGTTAAAGGCTCCCAAGCACGGTCCATCACAGCGACTCTCGGGTCATCCTTCGAGGTTAAAAGGCATCTGAGCCTAGTCCAAGCACCCTCAGATCATCTTTGAGGCTCAAAAGGCACCTGAGTCTGGTCCATGCATCCTTAGGTCACCCTTCGGGGTTAAAAGGCACCTGAGCCTGCTCCACGCATCCTTAGGTCACCCTTCAGGGTTAAAAGGAACCCGACGACTTCAGCAACTCTGGGTCACCACTTGGGCCGACCGCGAAACCCTCGAGGCTGTTTTATTGCAGCCTCAGCGGCTCTGTTCCTCTATCTTCATGGCCTCATTACAACCTCGATGGTGTCATCTCAGCCCCAACGGCCTCATATTTGCCCCAGCGGCATTACTGCAGCCTCAGCGATTCTATTGGCCTCAATGGCTACATTCCTTTGTCTCTGTGGCCTCATTGTAACTTCAGCATCTTTATCACAGCCTCAACAGCTTCACTTTAGCCTAGCGGCTCTAAATCTACCTCAACGGCCAATGGCTAATCGAGTAAGACCTTTATCTAAATTATATACTTACAACATATTGCTGAGCACTTTCAGCCATTCAAGAAGAAGCACCAAGATAACTCACAGTTGGAAGGGACTAACTCCCCAGCTCACAGTTGATGGGCACCCACCTTCAAATTTATGATAAAAGTAGAAGACCCAAAGTCAACTCACAATCAGGAGAAACCGACTCCCCAACTCACAGTTAACGTGCATCCACTTCCAAACAGTACCTGCCAACTATGCAGCCACCTATATTTGACGAAATATGGCCTCTACTTCTAACATGCCACTAAGAAGCAAATCCTACCATTGCTGCCATTGCTGCCATCATCATAAATGCTAAGTGATCATGCCCCAAGTCTCATGGACTCCAAGATTAATAAAATGGGTAAGAAAACCTCCGATGAGGTAACTGATAACTCACGACACTCTTGAATGCTCATTCTGGTTCACAGAGAGCTCTAAGCCTTTCTCTTTCTTTTTCAAGCTTTCTTAAGCTCGTGGCTGTTGCTCAAAGCACTGACTTGAGCATCGAAGGATCCCTGCCGGAATCTTCGGTTTTCAAAACTTGTTTGCAGGCTTTCAAGCGCGAAGCTCATCGAGGATCACAGGCTTGCTGAAGGAGATGATCGGATGCTCACGGGCGCTCAAAGACGGTAATTTGGCATCAACAGGTAGTACATAAAATTCACTCTCAAGTGTCAATGCTTGAAAAATGAAAAATTTCAGCTGTTTACTATAACCAATGAGTCTCCTTCAACCTATCTGCACTTGAGATAAAATCTGAATCATTACTCATCAATCATTCAAGTAAAATCTATGCTATTAGAAAATTTTTCTAATAATTGAACCTTCGTTGGATGTCTTATCACATCAGCTCAGTAGAAAAGCGGAGCCCAAATCATTGCCTCTCTCCTCACTTTTTTTTCCCTGAGTAAAACTGGAAAACCACCTCACCGAATCAAAATATGAACTCCATGAGCTAACTGTCTTCGAACCCGTCAAAAAAAAAAAAAACCAACTATCATCTTCGAAATCCCAAACTCTCGTTCCGTTCCTTATATTTCTTGTTAAAGAGGCCAATCAAAAGTTAAATAAAAACGAAATTTTGATATCATTTAAAATCTACAGAAGGCCAAAAGATCAAAGAAAAAAAGAATACATCGATAACACCTGACCCCTAAGAGCCCACCGGTCAGAAGGCTTAGAGAACGAGTGGCGTGATAACGAAATGGAGGGAAGAGAGGAAGGACTTACGCGTTTCCAGAGATTGTCTTGCGATTCCGCCGACCCCGGAGAAGTCGAGGGGGAGAGACGGAGAGGCAGAGGAAGAGGGAACGGGGAAAGGGGAATAGGGTTTGCGGGGATGCTTGGCGACTTCGCAGCCCTCGCGTTGGATGCGGTCACCGTCGGTACGCACCGTGGAGTCATCACCCCAAAACAACTTTGGACGGTCCGGACATATCGTATATTGATTTCTATGCGAAAGCAAGATCTGCCGTCCATGGTGACGGAGATCCGTCACGGGCCTCACGGCAAAGGCAGGAATTATACGATAGGGTCTGCATAGAACCTTCCAAGAAAGAAGTGCTGCCCTGATAAAGGAGGTGCTGCTTCCTTGTGTCACCACCCCAGTGATGTACGGTCAAGAGGGCCGTAGCGCAGTCCGCAACGCACAACATAGGCAAGACAGGTAGCCGAGGATCTACTAGGACGAAGTTTGACCGTGCCACGAGATGCACACATCCATCCATAGGACCGGCAAGCCCCACACTTAGTCAGACACTTGGTGCGAGATTGGTGGACCAAGCGCCAAGGCCGAATGCGGACCCATCTCTCGATGCGACGGTACGTGGAGTCGGCATCAGCAAGCCCAGTTTCAGCAAGGCATGCGCGGCCAAAGAAGACCCGGAGCCAACCCTTAGCAACGTGGAGTGCGGCAAGCCCAAAACCACCCAGACGCACCTGCACGGCCTCAACCGTCTAACAGACTTCCAAGCCAATTTTGGGAGGAATAATTTCGTCCAGATCAGACGAATCCAAACCTTATCCTATGGATAAGATTTGGGGATCCAGCTGGGAGGTTTTGGATAAGATGTTGGATAAGATTTTGGATAAGATTTTCAGCCCTTATCTACAACTAACTAACTTGAAGATTTGAGAGATTCTTGAGGGAGTTGGTTGATGGTTGTTTGGGCATTATCCTAAGCCATCGGTGGAGTCCTTTTGATGACGTTTGGAGGCATCTACCCAGCAGCAACAAGATCTCCTAATCAGCCTACACAACCGGTTATCTAGAAATAAGATTTGGAGAGGATTAAGCGGTGATTCAAAAGTGGTGTGCATGGAGATAAGGCCAAGGATGTCAAAGGGATAAGGACGGCAGAAGATGTCAAAGGGATAAGGACGACAGCTTTGGATGAGGCGGTCGCTCAACCTTATAAATAAGGGAGGTCTTCATGAGGGAGGAAGCAATCAACACAACAACACACGGAGAGGTATCAAAGGAGATCCTATCCAGCCGGCTATCAAGAAGGTGGGCGGCATCTTCTAGTCTCCACCACTTTGGGCGAGAAGGAGGAGAGAGAAGATACGATCGGTGCCATTGAGGAGCTTCCTACGGGCGATCATCTACGGGTTACGGGGTTAGTCATCTTGTAGCCTAAGGGCAAGGTGAGGGAGAGATCGTGAGAGATTTCTTGTAGTGCTGCGGCACATATTCATCTTGTCCTCCTCTTAGGATTGTATTAATCAAAGAGGTTGGGGTAGTGTTGACCCTGTACATCTTGTGTTTGGGGCTGGGCATTATCTGTGATTACTTGTTGGGGTTTCTGGGGTTCCTGTAGGGGGAGGTCTCGATCAACCACATCCTACTAGTTGTGCGCAACGACTCTGAGAGAGAGAGGCTGACTTAGCACGAGGCATGCTAAGGCCGGTCCCCTGCTAGGACGCTTCCGTACTTAGAAAAAAAAAATAGCCTATACCTAGCCGGGTGACAAGAGGGTATCAGAGCCTGGTTCAATACAAGAACCCAAGAACATTTTTTTTCTTCTAAAAATCAACCATGGTGAATCACAACGATCGAATAGCAAGGCTCGAGGCTATTGTCGGGATTCCTCCAGAGGATGGGTTTACTGATCTCATCACCCGATCCTTGGAGCAGCAGCAGCAGATCAATCTGATCCAGCAGGTGATCCCGGCACAACCAGATCATGAGTCGGGCCAAGCTCTTCCAATGAAGGCCAACAGGACGGAAGAGATGCCGTTCTAGAGGAGGTTCTGAATCGCATCAAGGAGCTGGGAGATGAAGTGGACGCCCTCAGGAGAGAGCGCGCACGCCAGCCCTACACGAATCTACCACATCCATCCCAGATCCGCGTACCTGATCCGAAGCCTTTCAGCGGCACGTGCAACGCCAAGGAACTGAGAACTTCGTATGGGATGTGGAGGAGTACTTCCTAGCAATGAATATACCGGAAGCGCAACGAATCCGCCTCGCCAGCGTGTTCCTTGCTGGTGATGCCAAGCTATGGTGGCGTACTCGCAACGCGAGGATCGAAACGCCGGTAGGCCAGGAATTACAACTTGGGAGGCCCTCAAAGAAGAGTTGAAGATTCAGTTTCTCCCTCATAACGTCACATGGGTGGCGAGGGACCAACTGAAGAAGCTGAAGCAGACGGGTTCCATCAGAGACTACGTCAAGGAGTTCAGCTCATTGCTACTCGACATACCAGACATGTCCGAAGCCGACAAGTTGTTCAACTTTCAGTCGGGGTTGCAGAATTGGGCGCAAGTGGAGCTGCGAAGGCAAGGAGTGAAAGATCTCAATTCGGCGATGGCTGCTGCCGAGAGCTTCGTCGACTTTCGTACCACTACGCCTACCCCCGCCCCTGGCAAGCAGAAAGCTAAAGCCAAGGAGGGCAAGACGTCTCATCCCAAGAAGCAAGGAAGAAGAAGAAGACGACAGCTCAAAAAGAGAAGGGAACTACTCAGCAGTCTAAGGATACCACGACCAGATCTGAGCGGCCCCAAGGCTGTTTCATCTGCGGAGGTGCACATCGGATGCGCGACTGTCAGAAGAAGGGGAAGCTCACGGCCTTGATCTCCCAATTGGTCGAGGAATCCAGCGACTCAGAGGGACCCTCCCGGGTGAACCCGTTGCAAGCGATTAATGCGCTTGTCACCAAGAAGCCGCCATCCTGCAAAGGGCTTCTCTATATTTCGGTGAAGGTCAATGGCCACCAGCTGAGGCCATGATTGATACGGGTACCACCGACAACTTCATCGCAGAGGACATAGCGAAGGAGTTAGGTTTGCAGACTTCCACCGCTGCAACCATGATAAAGGCCATCAACTCGAAGGCAGCGAGGGTGAATGGCCTTACGAGGCTGATCTAGAAGTCGGCCCATGGAGAGGGCCGTGCAGCTTTTTGGTGATCCCACTTGACGATTTTCAGATCATACTTGGCCTGGAGTTCTTCAAGGCAGCCAAGGCAATGATCATTCCACATCTCAACGGCATGCTGATAGGAGCGGAGGACAGCACCGGTTTCGTTTCAGCATTGCCACCAGCCGCTAAGGAAGAGAGCAGCGGTCAGTCAACCGTTGCAAAGCAGAAGATGGCCAACACCAGTTCGCGCACAGTTCCAGATAGCGGGCTGATATCCGCTAAGCAACTCAGCAAAGGCCTAAGGAAAGGAGACCAGACATATGTCGCGGCACTAGTCCAGGTTCAGCCCGAATCGAAGGATGCAGAGGAGGTGCCCGCGCAGGTGGGGGAGATACTACAGGAGTTCGCCGATCTCATGCCCGATGAGCTACCAAAGGAATTACCGCCACGACGCACGCACGACCATCGAATCGAGCTGGAGCCCGGAGCGCGTGCCCCGACAAAGGCCCCCTACCGCATGGGCCCTGCAGAACTGAAGGAACTGCGCACTCAGCTGGATGAGTTACTGGCCACGGGACTGATTCAGCCATCCCGCGCCCCTTTCGGAGCACCGTCCTTTTTCAGCGCAAAAAGGATGGATCTCTGCGCATGTGTGTGGACTATCGAGCCCTCAACAAGGTCACCGTGAAGAATCGCTACCCGGTGCCCAACGCAGCAGATCTATTCGACCGTCTTTCGAAGGCGGAATACTTCAGCAAATTGGATCTACGCTCTGGATACTGGCAGGTACGTATTGCACCAGGTGATGAATCAAAGACGACGTGTGTGACCCGGTACGGCTCATTTGAGTTCCTGGTCATGCCCTTTGGCCTAACGAACGCACCAGCTACCTTCTGCAATCTCATGACAGACGTCCTATATGACTTCCTGGATGACTTTGTCGTAGTCTATTTGGACGACATAGTCATTTACAGCGGTAGCCTGCAGCAGCATGTGGAGCACTTGAGGCGAGTTATGCAGCGACTTCGAGAGCATCGCCTCTACGTCAAAAGGGAGAAGTGCGAGTTTGCACGCACCGAGGTCCATTTTCTTGGACACATGTTGGCCATGGCGCGATACGGATGGACAGCGCCAAGGTCCAGGCCATCCTGGACTGGTCGACACCTGCTACAGTGAGCGAGCTCCGATCGTTCCTAGGACTCGCAAACTATTACCGGAGGTTCATCAAAGGGTACTCGGCCATCGCAAGCCCTTTGACCGATCTGCTCAAGAAGGAGCAAAGGTGGAGTTGGTCCTCCAACTGTGAGGAGGCCTTCGGTAAGCTGAAGACGACGCTAGCTACGGAGCCGGTCTTGCAGTTACCCAGATTTGAGGATCCTTTTGAAGTGCACACGGACGCATCCGACCGTGCGCTTGGTGGAGTCTTGGTCCAGGCGGGACATCCAGTAGCATATGAGAGCAGAAAATTCAAGGACGCCGAGACACGGTATTCGGCGCATGAGAAGGAGATGACTGCTGTGATACACTGCTTGGAGGTATGGCCATTACTTGCTCGGAACTAAATTCAAAATTGTTACCGACAACGTCGCCAACACCTACTTCAAGACCCAGCGCAAGTTGACGCCCAAGCAAGCTCGTTGGCAAGAATACTTGGCGGAGTTCGACTTCGATTGGGAGCATCGGCCAGGACGTCAGAATCAAGTGGCCGACGCCCTTAGCCGCCAAGTCGTACAGGAGTACGTGGCCGCGGTGGTGACCATGCAGTCAGGCATTATAGAGCGTATCCGCGAGGCAGCACAGGCAGACGCGGCATATGCCAAGCTAATGCATGATGTGATGAGCGGAATGGTGCGGCGCTTCTGGATCCAGGACGGCTTGCTTCGCGCACATGGAGGCAGGCTAGTCGTGCCGAAGAATGAAGCTTTACGGTGCGACTTATTAAAAGAGTCCCATGACTCAAGGTGGGCAGGACATCCGGGCATGGAGCGGATGTATGCCCTGCTATCTCGTGATTTCTACTGGCCAAATATGTGGAGAGACGTGGAGGCCTATGTGCGGAGTTGTCTGATCTGCCAGATGGACAAAGTGGAGCGCAGGAAGCCAGCGGGACTACTGCAACCGTTGCCCGTCCCAAGCCGACCATGGGCATCTATTTCCATGGACTTCATAGTGGGATTTCGGAAGTGGACGGCAAGCGGACCATCTTTGTAGTGGTGGACAGATTTTCCAAGTATGCTATCTTCATGGCGGTACCGGACCCATGCACAGCCGAGACGTGCGCGATGCTCTTCTTCACCCATGTGGTCAAGATCTTCGGTTTGCCCGGAGATATCATCAGCGACCGCGACGTCCGATTCACGGGTAAGTTCTGGACCACGCTTTTTTAGATCGTGGGCACGGAGCTTAAATTCTCCACAGCATATCACCCTCAGACGGACGGCCAAACCGAGCGGGTGAATGCATTGCTCGAGGAGTATCTGCGGCACTTCGTCACCGCAAGACAACGAAACTGGCTTGAGTTGCTGGATGCGGCACAATTTTCCTACAATCTAAACCGGTCTTCAGCAACAGATCAAAGTCCAGCAGAGTTATGCCTAGGCTACCAGCCTAGGACGCCCTTGGAGGTTGCACGACAATATGACGGCCCATGTCCAGCGGCGCATCTATTTGCAAGGGACAGGACAAAATATCGCTAAGGCGCGTGACAGCCTTGTGCGAGGGGCTATGCAGATGAAGCTGCGTGCAGACGAGCATCGACGACCAATGGAGTACCAGGTGGGCGATCTTGTGATGTTGAAAATTACGCCCTATCTTTGGAGGAAAGCGACCAAGCAAAAGTTCCACAAAGGCCTTTTGCCAAGGTATGACGGACCCTTCAAAGTACTCAGACGGGTGGGAGAAGTAGCTTACAAACTGGCCTTGCCGGCCAGACTGAAGATTCATCCAGTCTTCCACGTTAGCTTCCTCAAACCATACCATGGAGACCTGGCTGCAGACGAGTTAGAGAACCCAGGCAGGATGCGCCCTGCCATCCGACCCAAGTTCGCAAGGAAGATTGCAAGAATTTTGGCAGACCGAAAGGTGGGTACAAGTCAAGGACCCCAGTACACGGAGTATCTGGTACAATGGCACGGAGAGGATGTTTCGATGCCACCTGGAGGCGAGCAGAAGAACTTTGGCAGTTCGAGGAGGACATTCAGGCCTACGTGAGGGCAAGCGCGACGGGGACGTCAGCGTCTTCAGGTGGGGGAGGATTGTCACGCCCCAGTGATGCGCACGGCCAGGAGGGCCGTAGCGCAGCCCCGGTGCGCAGCGTGGGCAAGGCAGGTAGCCGAGGACCTGCCAGGACAGAGTTTGACCGTGCCACGGGATGCGCACGTCCGTCCATGGGGCCGGCAAGCCCCACACTTAGTCAGACACTTGGTGCGAGGTTGGTGGACCAAGCGCCAAGGCCGAATGCGGACCCATCTCCCGACGCGATGGCACGCGGAGTCGGCATCAGCAAGCCCAGTTTCAGCAAGGCATGCGCGGCCAAAGAAGACCCGGAGCCAACCCTTAGCAACGTGGAGTGCGGCAAGCCCAAAACCGCCCAGACGCACCTGCAACGGCCTCAACCGTCCAAGACTTCCAAGCCGATTTTGGGGGGAATAATTTCGTCCAGATCAGACGAATCCAAACCTTATCCTATGGATAAGATTTGGGGATCCAGCTGGGAGGTTTTGGATAAGATGTTGGATAAGATTTTGGATAAGATTTTCAGTCCTTATCTACAACTAACTAACTTGAAGATTTGAGAGATTTTGGGGGAGTTGGTTGATGGTTGTTTGGGCATTATCCTAAGCCATCGGTGGAGTCCTTTTGATGACGTTTGGAGGCATCTACCCAGCGGCAACGAGATCTCCTAATCAGCCTACACAACCGGTTATCTAGAAATAAGATTTGGAGAGGATCAAGCGGTGATTCAAAAGTGGCGTGCATGGAGATAAGGCCAAGGATGTCAAAGGGATAAGGACGGCAGCTTTGGATGAGGCGGTGGCTCAACCTTATAAATAAGGGAGGTCTTCGTGAGGGAGGAAGCAATCAACACAACAACACACGGAGAGGTATCAAAGGAGATCCTATCCAGCCGGCTATCAAGAAGGTGGGCGCATCTTCTAGTCTCCACCACTTTGGGCGAGAAGGAGGAGAGAGAAGATACGATCGGTGCCGTTGAGAGCTTCCTACGGGCAATCATCTACGGGTTACGGGGTGAGTCATCTTGTAGCCTAAGGGCAAGGTGAGGAGAGATTGTGAGAGATTTCTTGTAGTGCTGCGGCACATATTCATCTTGTCCTCCCTTAGGATTGTATTAATCAAAGAGGTTGGGGTAGTGTTGACCCTGTACATCTTGTGTTTGGGGCTGGGCATTATCTGTGATTACTTGTTGGGGTTTCTGGGGTTCCTATAGGGGGAGGTCTCAATCAACCCCACCCTACTAGTTGTGTGCAACGACTCTGAGAGAGAAGGCTGACTTAACACGAGACGTGCTAAGACCGGTCCCCTACTAGGACGCTTCCGTACTTAAAAAAAAAAAGCCTATACCTAGCTGGGTGACACTTGCTATTTGTGGTCAGAATCGTCAGATGCCTTTTTTTTCTTATTTTTTTATTAAATTTTTTTAATCCTCACGCCACCCGCTTTTAAGGAAACGAAGAAAATTCCATCAGATAGGAACAGAACTGGTGCCCTTCGTCTCAAAGAATCGCCGACTCTTATCCTATTTTAACCTATTTTGTATTATTTTAATATATAATTTTATATTTAATTTTTAAATTATATATATATATATATATATTATTTATTTATTTATTTATTTATTTATATTTATTAAGATTTATAATTGAAACTTTACCTAGGCTTATCCTAAATATAAGTAAAAAAGAAGGGTTGCATTAAGTAACTCATAATCAATATAAAACTCCATTAGAAATTAAGTATCAACTTGCTCCTACATAAAGGGAGTGAAGGAAGCAAATTCAGATAGCTGACCTGACCTCATATAATTAAAAAAAAAAGGCTTAAATGAGTTAAGTAGATTGAAATTTATGATTGAATATTTAACTTTTGTAAATTAACTCATAACCATACATATAAGAGAAATGATAGGAATAGTCTCAATTAAAAATAAAATGAGAGAAAATCGATTACGATAGTTTGAATGTATACAACGGACACTTTAAATGTTCCATTTAGAAAAATGATCTTTAAGAAAAAATTAATTACGATAGTTTGAACGTATATAATGAACACCTTTAGATGTTCCAGTTAGAAAAAGTATTTTTTAACAATCCATAATAAGAATAAAGATAAAGGTAAACCCAAACGAATATGGATAG
The DNA here is from genome assembly GCA_900491605.1 of Calamus simplicifolius. Lineage (NCBI taxonomy): Eukaryota > Viridiplantae > Streptophyta > Magnoliopsida > Arecales > Arecaceae > Calamus > Calamus simplicifolius. Next base: position 495,569 of record UESW01005033.1, on the reverse strand, counting down.
AAATAATTAAAAAATTTAACTATTTATAATTTAAATATTGACTTAATCCTGAATAGAGCAAAGTGAAGAGAGTAGATTCCTATAGCCGACCCCGTGTAGTAAAAAAAAAAAAAAAAAGGCTTAAATGAGTTGAGTATACACTAACCTCTTTAAGATTATAGTTTAATATGCTACTTATAAATTAGCTCACAAAATTTATAAAAAAATAAATTTATTTTGATTTATTTTATTTACTATATAAAACTTAATATTTTATATTTTAAAAATATTGTAAGAATTAAAATAAAAAAATAAATCTTTTAATATAAAATATCATTAATGTGGATGAAAATTTTTATGAGAATAAAAATATGAATCTTATTAAAAATAAAATAGATGAGGATGAAGATTCAAGCACCAAGATCCTTGTTGATGGGATAAGGATGAGAACAAAAGTTAAAATAGTAGTAAAAATGAAGGTGCAAAGTATCTCTCCTATCCTATTGTCATTCCTATTTATGATGCAATACGTCAATCATAGATCAATATTATTTTTTAAAATATAAATTATATAATAATTATTTAAAAAACATATTATTTATAGAATTAAATAACTAAATAAAAAGTATATAAGCTTATTTGAAATTTTAAATTTTTACATTTTTTTTCAATTGAATATTTTAACTCATATAAATTTGTTAATTAAATATTTTTTTTAACCGTTAATAATCACCTACATGAACAACCATTTTATCATCAACCGTGATCTCATTGGAAGCCGCTGACTGTCATTCTGAGAACAACTGCAACGTTATCCAATTTTCTGCCACTTCTACAGCCCTTTTCATTTTATGGGCACAAGCAAAAGGCCTGGCTGGGTTGCTGAGAAAACTTGATGGTGGTAGAATCACAGACGTGAATGCTACGAGGAACCGGTCTGGTAGGAGCTTCGGCATTCTACACAGGGACTAATGCAGATTATATTGCCGAAGCCCACCGCTGACCATCTCACGCTGCCGGCTGAAAGGAACGCCTATAGACACTCAAGCTTCTAAGCTCCACTTTTGTTGTGTGTATTCTCGCTCTTCATCTGATATCCTTCATATTTCTCATTGTGATATCATATTTCAGCAAATCTTGTGTCACAGAGTCGAAAGTTGAAACGTCTTTATTTTTTCACTTAAAATATACCGGAAAAAATTATTGGTTTATGCCATGGCTGCAACGATGTGGAAGTTATCCTGTTCGAGCCTCGGGAATAAAGCTCTACCATTCTTTCTGGATCTTTTGAAGAGGTCTAGTAGAGGATACTCATGCAGTAAGGTTGCCACAAACAACAGGCGAGTCATAATTGGCCTGTTCACAGAGGCCTTTAGAGCAAAGGCTATGCGTCTACCTGTGGATTTTGCTAAAACAGTTGACCAAGTGATCCTTCTGTGTGTGTGTGAGATCTGTATCCCTTGACATTAACGCTGATAACAGAATTTCTGGTCTCAAGGTCTGTTGACATTATTACTTCTCCTGGCGCCCGTTTAGTGATGCCAAACTTTGGGAACAGGGAAAGCTGCAGGTCTAAGCAATATTAGCGATTAACCTCTAAGTTCAGATCACCAAATATAATTTTAGTCCCCGTCATACAAGGGTAAAACAGATGCTGTTTTGGTTGAAGTACCATAGAATGAGTTTCTGATAATGATTTGGAAAGCATGTTGGAAATTGATTTAAGCCCGCATCAAAAGTATTAATTTACTGATCACAGCAATCCACCTCTGTTCATATCACAACCATCAACGTACCCTAATATGCATGGTAATATAGCCATACAACCCCTTCAATCAATATCTCAGGTTTTTCTTTAATTTTTTCCTTTTTTTATATGAACCCTTTATTTATTTATTTTCCGTGCTCCACCAATGGCAACGTTGTTTTGAAAAACATTACACAATCAATGTGATTATAACACCTGGTTATCCAACACTATTTGTAGCATTATATTAGTATGGCATGATCACACTATGGCAATAAGGAGGAAAAGGGGAAAAGATGCAGCCCAACAAAATGGAATTGCCCCACATTCCTTGGTTGCATAGATATGGAAAATATCGGTTATGCCATCATTAAAATTATTGCATCAAACAAATGAATCTGTGAAGCCCATAACAATGACTGATGTGAAAGCTGACCATTTTGATCCATTAGATACATAATTTCACTATCTATATTATTAGTAGTCTAATTTAAAATCTAGAATGCAAATAGTAGCAAACAATTTTTTTTGTCACAATCAAAAAACGATAAAAAAAAACATTGCATATACACCCAAATATGGACTTCAAAACTAATCCAGTCATCTTAAGTCATATCAAGCAGACATGAAAACCAGTATTCCAAATAAGCCAACGCAGGAAAATAAGAGAGAGACACTTGTGACTTGCCTACGACTACACATAAATATAGGAGAATGTCGCTTTCACTTATGTAGCCCCTGCTTAGGTATCCAAAAAAGAAATTAGTAGCATGGCCACTCAAGACCAGCGGAGAGAAATATACAGGCACCCATGCATACACTATGAGAAGCTAGGTTTGGATTTTTATGAATATAAATTATACATTGCACCCCAACCGAAAGAGAGAAAACTGATGAGAAACAATGTAGTAAATTCACAAAAATACAGAACCATAAATCAGTAATACAGGTAGAATGCGGTTGATATTAAAAGGATAGAAGGGAGGAAAAACTTAACATGTTGATGATCTTGGAAGAATTGAAAGTCCTTGGTTTCCTCTCAATTTGCCCTGGAGATTAATATGTGGTCAATGTCTTGTCAGTGATTTACTTGTGATTTGCTCAATCAAAACTTAGGTCAATTAGTGCAAAACAGAAATAGTAGACTTATTTTCAGAAGGCTTAATCTAGCAGTCCATCTTACAATGGTTTTGTAATAGAGTTGCTTGCATAAAGCAAGTCTTTAAAAATTATAAAAAATAAAAAATTGTCTGCCAACTTTCTGAGTTTTACCTAGGACTGGAAGTGAGCACAAGCTGAGCTGGTTTCAGGCTAAGCCATGGGCTCTATTTTTAGATATTCGGGTTGGGCCTAGCCTCAAAATTGAGGCTTGTATTAATTTTGGACCGGCCTGAGTAGAGATTGGCCCACCCTAGATTTGGCCCGGACCCGACCTCGAACCAAGCCCATGGATTAGCCCAAATTAAGCTCAGGTTCAATACTAATTAATCAAAGTCCATTTTTGGGGCAAAGATCAATTTGATGGACAGCTACAATGTGAGAGAAAGCACGCCGTATTCAGAGCTTTACCTCTTTTCCCCATCGAATCTCAAGGGTTGTCACTAAGGTTAGGGTTTGCAAGCAATCTCCCCATATTTTGAGCTCAATACGATGGGTTAGAGCAATGACTCTCTGCTAGCAAAGTCATTCTACCAATCTTCCCCTTGTCACCAATGTTGCCATCTACGAAGGCCTCGATATCTTCCACTTCGTTTCCTTCCCGCTCGTTGCTCTCCAACTTCACTTGTGCTATCGCCACCACCTCCTCTGCCAAGGTGAAAAGTCATAGCCTAGGAAGCCTAATAAATCCTAACTGGAGTCCCCATGGCTTGGCAACATGATGTAAATTAGAAGTTTTTGACTTTTAGCTCGAATCTAACCTTTTGGTTGTCAAAAAAGAGAGCACTTTTTTGTCTTTTCAAGCTGATGAACCATACAATGAAATTATATCAGGACATAATAAGGCGAGATAATTTCAGGCTAGGCTCAAGTAGAGGTGTGGCCTGACCCAATCCAGCCCACTTTCAACCCTAGTTTTACCTAACATTAAATTTGGTACAACCATTCGTTGTTCCCTCCATGATCTCTACCAATCTTAAAACATCAGCAGAAATTCTCTGTGAAAGATTGGTGATATGTGATTATACATTAAAGTGGCTTCAGACCTGTAAGGCATATCATACGACCACTTCCACAACACCATGCTTATCCAGGTAGCACAGCAAGTATGGGTTATGATTGTATCACAGGCTGCCATGGTAGCAAAACAATTCAAATGTGATGCCATCAACTCAAAGCTCATCAACGTTGTTCCTAAGTAGTAGGTTTTCGAGTGTGTCTTAAAAGCTAAACCACATTGTAGAATAAAAGCCAACAAAGCAATCATGTCCATCCAGCCATGGGAAACAAAGTGGTTCCCTAGAACTCCATGGAGCTGGAGAAAAAACAGATATTTCTCAGAAATGACGGTTTCAATGTCACCTGCCTGACGGTTGCCCCTCCTATCTAAGAGAGATCATTGTCACTCAATAAAATGGAAGGAGAAAGATAACATGGAGCTCCTTTAGTCGGAAACTCCAACAATGAGGGAAAAGCCTCTTATCTCACCTCATTATCAGCTCTCTATTATGCTAAGAAAAGGGCAATACAGGACCCAAGTATTGGCGTGGATTGCTTACCTGCAAGACTCATCCCTCTCTGTACTTACAAGACAGGAAAACACTATAGTTCACTAACCAAGACACTTAAAACCTGCCTTCCAGAACTCAGTTGCAAGCATGCCCAAAATCACAAATCAAGTCTACGGATGGAATCAGGCCTATCGAACCTTTTCACCCATTGAAAATCTCATTACCATTGTTCCAGCCCTAAACAACCACTGGAGAATGAGGTTACAGGGACATGCAATCCAGAAAATCTGAAGATCCAACTATTCAACTTCTGAACCATTTTGCTCTCACAATAATAGCTAGTGAACTCAAATCTCCTCACCAATAGATTCCGATCAACTCAAGCAACCACAGTTCCACTTATAATTAACAAAGATCCAATGGTGGTTGGCATAACTTGGATTCAACTTGGCAACTTGCTACTGACATCATGTACCCTAGCAGAGTAGTAGGAAAATGAAAATCAAGGTATGCACTAACTCTGAAGATGCCTTTCAAAAACTTCACATAGGAGATGAATATCCAAATCTACATACCTGCATTGCTTGTGTAATTTCTGAAAAGTCCAAATACAGATGGAATATTCAGACTAGATAAACTCATCACATGCATCAACTGATAGCCAATCTCATGCTGATATATTTGACATAGAACTTGCATAATTGTATAGTGAAAACATATTCTCAGCAGCTTCTCAAATTTTAGGTCAAAAAAGTAGTTACCTTGGCCCATGCAGTTTTTGATATTCCCCACACTTAAATCCTTCAAGCAGATGTTACCAGATTAAAATCAATTTGAATTCCAAAATTCACATGATCAATATGTACCAGAAGATAAACAAATAACCACACCTATGCCATCAGAAAACTTCAGAAACACATACTGTTTGCGAAGGACTTACCGTGACACCACATGTCAGAACAACCTATAAAGCAAACAGTGCATATCATTTGTTCCTGTTTGAAATCATGAGTAAATTTGGTCAATGCACACACCATGAACTGTCATAAAAACTGTCAGCCTTCTCTAATATAATATAGATCTCCTTCTAATATCATTGTGCAGGACTGTTGCCTTTGCAGCAAGCTGCCGACGAACCAATTTTTTGCACAGTAGTCAATTCGTCACCCACATCTTAAGATCAAGCCACCAACTCCCTCAGTCTTGATGGACAAGAACTTAGTAATATCCTATAGTATTCCCATCACTGACTCGAACACATCTGAAGAACCACTTTCCTAAACTTCTAATGGAGTTGGTCCATGTAAGCGGCTTAAGGAACTTTGGCATGTCATGGTCACTGCTCTATATATGAAGCCCTCTAGGCTCAGCACAAGAATGGGTTAAGGTTATCAGATAAGGAATTTTGATGCTAACAACCTAACTTTGGTTACCCATGCCCAAAATGTTGACTCAAAAGACGGCCACTTTCTAACACTTTTTAAAATTCCACCTTGTATAGAGAGAAAGCAATCTCTCAGATCCTCAGGAAGGATCCTAGGAATGGGAAAGCATGGTTAAAACACATGCACGCCAACCCATGCCTTTGCTTGACAAAAATAGTTGACATGCAAGATATCAACAAAAGGACAAGATCTGTAAATCCTGCGAGCCAGAAACTGGTTATCAACCCACCCAACTACAATATAGGCAAAAACCTGAAATGCACAGATTCTATGACACAAGGCCTACATCATTCCACAGCAATGAAAAACCATGGTTGGCTTGGTTTGCACCACAGATGCACTTGTTATACTGCAGACAAGCTAAGGTGCTGCAATGTATTGACCTCAAAATGACTGTTTAGTGATGAGGTCATGAGGAAGCATGCATCTGTGACTCAAAACTTACACAAATTCAGCATTAACTTTATTGAGCTCAACCAAAGTCTAGCAAAAGAGATAAGTTTTGAACTCGCGGCTTTTTATACATATTGCAACATTCTAGCTAACCAGCAACCTGAGTAGCCATGTGAGCAGCAAAATATGAATTTGATAAATACTTGTTTTGGAACACTAAAGATATGGTTTCGATCTTCAAAATCTAGAAATCAACCTAACAACAGTAGAATCCAAGGACAATTGGATATAAGCTCAAACATAGCAGCCATATAATGGGAAAAAGTCGCCTAACTATAGGGCACAGTAGCTTAGTTGTTTCTACATAATCTTTAATAGCCAAAATTATATTATAAGATTTTGGCATTCCATTTAATGCTACTTTTCCAATTATTTCCAGCATTTTTGGCCCCCCAACAAGCAAACAGCAACCAAATTGCTAGCAAGATCAGCTTTTTCGCGAATTCATCCATATGGCTTATTGCCTCTTATTTGATTAATCAGTATTTCTTTTTTCAAAAGATAAAAAAAGAAGAACCTTAGGCAAGATTATAAATTGTGAAGACTATGTCCAGCTCATGTTATCAATACCTGACAAGCTGGATGCTATTTAAGGCTTCTATAGGTCCATAAACTGAAGAATAAAAGCAAGTTCAAGTGAGGATGTGGGACCTCTGCAAGTATGGACAAAGTTGGAGTGCCCCATCAAAATGGGAAATATAACTAAAACTGCATGGTGGTTGTATTGCAAGAAGTATAAGAAATATATATAAAATGATAAGGCAGCATTAAGCATAACATACATAGACTACAAGTTCATTTACACAAACTAATAAAGATAGTAAATAGCGTATAATGAAAGGTGACCATTGTTAAGTGATGGGTGCTGCAAATAGTGCAACAAGGTAGTCACAAACTTAGCTATTAAGATTCCAGACAAGTTAAACGAAAGTTTACCGCATATCCAACAGTCTCCATGAGAGACTGCATCAGAGCCCTACAATATATCACATGCTGCAAATGGTGTTACATAGATTAAATTCTATGTTAGTTTATCTCCAAAAAAAAAAAAAGGGGGTACATTCCATATGCATATAAGATAGTCAGTACTGAGGAGTATAATAAACCAGCTTTGCCAAATCACGAAATCTCAGATAAGCTGGGTTAATACTAAACTTGAAAGAGAAGTATAATTACAGCAATAGCCAATAGAATATCAAAAGATGGATCTTCAAAATGACATGAGCTAGTATTTTCATGATGAAATCAATCATATGCAAGAAAACTGCATATCACTTCAAGCTTCTTTGCAACCCAGCTTAAGCTCAAATCAGAAAAATATGATTGCATTTGTCTCCAGAAATTGCAAGCTACCACTTTTTTAAAGAGATTCAAGCAATAAGTCTCAGTATAAGAGCAAAGAAATTTCAAAACATTTAGTCACACAAGCAAGGTTTGACCACAAGTAGGATGGAAATTGTAAAAGAGAACAGGGAGACCAAAATATAAGATGGATTATACAAATTTAAAAGTGCAAGCAAAACTTTCAGCCTAAAAGTCAAATTGAAACAGGAATACCAAAAGTAAGCACTGATAAAAGAAGATACCCATGTAACACAGAAAAGTTAATGCTACCATGCCAATCTCTCATCTTTGCAACAGTCAATCAGAAAATCCATTGCAAATGTTCCTTTCACAGGGTTTGGAGTGATATATGAGTTTTCGACTATATCATTTGGACAAAAGCTTCCTCCTGATAAAAACTCTTTCTAATATGGACAGACCTATTTTTCATGGTTCTCTATCAATTTTTCCTTCCTTACCACTTAAATAAGAAACTTGAATTACTTGATAATCAATCAAATGATTAATAACATTGGCTTAACTATTATCTCTCCACAATATAGACACTAAATCTTCATTTGCTCATTTATATGAGTTTCTTAGCATTGTATGCGAATATGAAAAAGAAAACCTGAGTAAAAGCAAATAAGGAAAGATTTGCCTAGTGATTAAAACAAATTCAAAAGCATCTATTGATGTATAACATAATGTATATATCAACCTCATGGTGGCTAAATGTTTTTGTTAGAATCATGACAGATAAGAAATTCTCTTAGAATCAGGCAAGTATGGAAGATCAATAAATCTCTCAACCTGCAAAATAAAAGGTTTTAGATCACAATTCTGGAAGTTTCAAGAAACCAACCTTCAAATGCATCCCTTTGAACTTGACATACAACTTTGCTCAAAAGCCTGAAACATTTTCTATTACTAAACATATCAAATCTAGCATTAAAATTCAACTACAAATAACAGACTTCAAAGGTGGTAAATAGATGACTAAGCCACAAAAATAGACATTTAAACTATAGCCGCACCCAGTTATAGAAAGGAGAGGGCAAAGCTTCTGAATATGGATTTCTTTGCCAATGCTGTATACTAGATTATTATCTTAGAAATAACCATAAATGCTTCGTTTGCAGATATTAAAAAAAAAAAAAAACACATCAAACTGTTGGCTGAGTAAGAAAGTTAAATTAATGTAAATACACAAAGAAGCATGTAGCAATCTCTAGGTAAAGCATCTGAATTAGACAACATTCATAAAATGAAGAGTTAATTTACAATGTTTCTAAAATGCATCTTGGCCATCTCACTGGGTAGCTAGAACCAAGATGCACCAAGATCTCGGTTTATTTCCATCAAGATGAAAGACTAGAAAATTTGGTAAGCAGCAAGACATTCCTAGTTCTTGGCCAATATACAGAAACTGGTATTAACTAGTACTTTAAGGCATTAGCTTTGATATTTAATACTTTAAATGTCCATTTAAGATTGTTACTTGAATATATATAATACATTGGAAGTAAAAAAGAAGAACACTAGATAAATTTTCTGAAGAATGATGGTAAGTAGCATCGCTGAATCACCTAAACCACCAATTAGTTAGGTACATTGCATCCATACACAGTAGACATAGAAGATATCTTAGCATAAATAGCAAGACCTGACAGATAATCATTTTATCAACAAGATCCATTATTCATGCCAATAATGACTGACGACAAAAAAACAAACAATTAATTTTTTTTTAAAAAAGAAAAATTTCAACATCTTAAAACTTATATTTTTGCTCGATTTATGAGAAGGATTCCTACTCTTACAAACGGCTTAAAAGAACACGAATTTTCAAACAAGACAATATATTCCATAGAAGTTTACCCTCACATTATTGACCTCCTTGAATCTATAATCGTACACCAGAAACGTCTTACCCATAATCTTATGAATACCAAAAAAAAAAAAAAATTCTTTTCACCACTCGATATGACAGATCCAATATTGTCGAAGTTATATAATCAAAATCTGCATCAATTTCTTTCTCCCCATTCCAAAACATTTATGTTTTAAGATGATCTCATGTCGAACCTGCCGCAATAATAACCAACCGACCGATCTGGCTGAACAAATACGAACTTCTTTATTTGAACAAGGAAAGATGGGACAGCCGAACTAAAGCTAAGAGGAAAGCCGGGAGAAACGAAGCCCTAATGACCAAAGAAAGGAAAGCGAGATTGGGCGTGCGGAGCGCCGGGAACGTGAGAGCCGGATGCAGAGGTTTATCGACCGATTCCCGCTTTGTGTACCCTCGACTCGTTCCCTTTTCTCGCATTCTTGACGCCACAACCCACCCACCAAATCACCAACACACAAGGCCGGGAAGAGATCGATAAACCGCTGCGTCCAGAAATCACTTGGGGGACAGAATATAGAGAGAAGAAATAGACAGAGATCTGATTCAAAGAGCCCAGATCGCTTACTCTAAACGATACGACGATCGATTCACCCGAGAGAGAGAGAGAGAGGACGGGATGATGAAGGCCAGAGTGGGGGAAGAAGAACAGGAAGAAGCGAGGACCATGCTTTTCCCAAGCCAGAAGGGAATGTGGAGTGTGGACGGATGCTAGGGGGCTAGCCGTGAGCTCAGCATGACCGAGGCCAATGTGGTCGAGCGCCTCAGCACCTCAGACGGCGGAGGTTGGTAGGATTCCATTTGCCACGGTACCCACCTTGACCGAGACGTGAGATATCGTTAAAAGAGGTATGAAGTATGGACTCGCCACTTCAATAACTATATCTCTGATTCCTTGGAGCCCCAGCTTGACTGCGGCTGATGCACGGTTTTGCTTTAATTCGTTTGAACATTTCTTCGGTCTTGCTTATTTTTTCTTGTTTCAGCTGAAGAGACGAAGCGTTTGGTTCCAACCAAAGTTATTGTTAAAATATAGGATGGGAAAAAGATAGGAAAGTTAAAAAATTCAGGATGGCATTGACACATATAAATATGTAAACTATAGATAAATCATGATCACTGAGAATAAAACAGTTCCGAAAATGAAGCAGGGCCAATATGGACTCTAGAATTTCTATTTGATAGCAAAATATGAACATGCCTTGATGTTGTTATGCTAATCAGTATGAAATTTAAAACATATATGATGCTACCTATCATGCAATAGGATATTAGAACATATATATATATATATACTTATAAAATAGAATATAATTAATAAATATATTAAATTTGTAATGAAATATTGAATAATGATAGACAGTGGACTAGTTATCTATTATGGTTGTTGCTATATACTGAAGCCTGGTTTTTATGTAGATGGTTGCTTGTTGCAAACAAGATGCAATTATAACTTGTGTAATATGCTTACCTTACCCGATCAAAATATATGAAACTAAGTAAAATGATGGAGAATTAATGGTATATTGATAAAAATTACCTTGGAAGGAAATTGTTGAAATGAAACATGATGCTAATTATGTTGTAATAGGTTAAGTATTGATGACGCCATTTATTGTTAACATGATGCATATGCTTCTTCTTAAGAAGCTATTGTTCTTTGTTTTTTGAATATGGTTTTATTATCTATATTTGGATATGATTTTTTTTGTTTTGACTATTCTCATGTATTATATAAATTACATATTTGTTATATATACTAAATATAAATAATAATATAATATTAATAATACTATAGTAATATATAATTAACATTATATATTATAATAAACAATAAATAATTATTAATATATATTAATAATATATTATGTATTATAATAATTAATATTATATAAATGTTATATATTAATATTTATATATATATATATTAATTTTCTTAAAAATTATCTTTGCTCCAAAAAAATTATATTTAAAAATAGAAAGTAAAAAATAGTGCAACGAAATTTATTTTTAGATAATTTTCATGTTTTTAGTTTTAAAATAAAAAATAAATTAATATGATAAAAATTGGATCCTTTATTTTATTTTCTTTTTTAATAAAAAATAGTAAATATATCTTTAAACTATGTTAGTTTCTTTCATTTTATAGTTGCATTTTGTAGTAGAGTATTTTTATTTTTATTCACCAAATATATTTTCACATGTGTTTTCTGTTTGTTATGAAAATAAAAAATAAAGTTATTCTCAGAAACCAAAGACACCGAAGCTTGTTTGGTTTTGATACAAGTTTCACCGTACGTCCTTATTGCTGGGTTTGCGATGGAGGAGTGATTCTTGTTGCAGCAAGGAGTTTTTTCCTAATGTACCATCGATCGACGCCCATGGGCCTTCTTCCTCCTACCTTATCTCGCTCTTGCCCTTCCCTTGCCCATGGGTGCTAGCTGATTTTTTTGTTACATAGGGCGGTTTTTCATAGATCAAGGACCGAAGCAGATTGAATGGTTGCACTGGGTTCCGCTGAAATCAAGCAGCTGATGTGGTCCGTGTAATAACCCGTCGCTTTTAATGGTCCTTATTTTATTTCTATCTTTCACTAATTAAGAAGTGATAACAGCCCCCCCTTAATGTTGAACGCTTGCTTGATGGGAGCATGCGGTGAAGGGATTTGAGTATAAATAGGGAACCCTTCCTAAGGCTTTCAACAGGTTATCGAAAGAAAAACCTAATAAGCGGAGGCATTGATTGAGTCCCTGATCAAGAGCACATCCTGAGGGCATACACCATCAGAGTGCGATGGCTCGTTGATTAGAAGAACTCAATCAAGATCCATCGAGAGAAGGAAGATCAATCAAGATCGAGGAGAGAATCAATCAAGATCCATCGAAGAGGAAGATCGAGATCCCTAAGAGAAGGAAGATCAAGATCCCGTGCAGCTGATTCAAGGAAGATCGAATTCCTTACCCTCATCGGATAGACCATTAATAATAATGGCTGGAGGTATTTATCGATCATAATAATATATTGATACCGTATTTATATTTGATATCTTGATCAATATATTTAAATTAAGTCTTACATTTGGTATCAGAGCTTTTTAAACCTCTGCCTTATTTTGTGAGTGTTTCCATCAAGTTTCTCTTTTCAAGCAATTTATGCCGCGTGTTTTCCGTTTTCAGTTTTTCGGATCTCAGGTTTCGATCAGTTCTGATTTTTGTTCACGGAATTGAGCAGAAACCATTAAACCTATCTCAGATTCCGATTTTTGCGGAAACAAAACGTGGCCTCTTTCTTTTCTATTAAAGATTTCTTTCTGGCATTAAAGGTTTCCGGATTTCTTTTTGGTATTAAAGAGATAGCATTAAAGAAAGGAAGAAAAAAGAAACGTAGCATTAAAGAAAGAAAAACTAAAGAAAGAAATGCAGCGGAAACGTGGCTTCCATAACCACATGCGGTGACATATTAAAAAAGAGAGAAAACTTTCGGTTTTCGCTTTTCTCGCTTATGGTCTTTCCGTTCTCTCACGGGATTTAAAATCTGGATTGGTTGAATTTTAAATGCATTTATTATCTGTTTAATGTTTTATTAAATCATGTAACATGATTTGTTTTTATCATTTGTTTCTTAAGTTTAAATTTTTGTATTAAAATACGCCTCCTGAGTCTCTATGCCTACGGTGTTTTGCATAGACTGGCCCAAGGGAATAATGAGCTACGGCCGGACGTGTTTTAATTAACAAAAATTTTTCTTAAGATGATAATTTTAAAATTCATTAAATAGATAATTGAAATGTTGTCTCTGTTCTGCATACTAGATTTATTCTATGCATGAATTTGGTGGTAGTGTGAAAATCACAGTGCAAATCCTTTCAAGGTCTATTGGTCAGTTGGTGTCTAGAAAGGTAAAGAGATTGTGGTTACTTAATTGGTTCCGTTGACTGACCTAAGGAAAGCAACGGGGGGACCCCCACTTCTCTTTCACTGGCCTGGCCAATTTGACTAACTCAGATCTTGATTTGGAAATGTTACGTTGATTAAGATCACTACCTAATAATCATGCTAAATTGGTTAATCTATATGCATATAATATTCAATGTCATGTGATCAATATGATTTTGATTAATTGAGGAGTAGCCACAGCATCTTTGATTAATCAAAATTATATATTGAGTTGCAAAGATCACATAAGGTTAGATGACATTAATTGTGACTAATTATATTAATGTAATGAATCTTATCCCACAGGAATTTTTGTTGCACTAATATAATTAATTAGGATGCGATAACAAATTATTTTCTTAATTACCCACAGGAATTAAGAAAGGAATATAATTTGTTAGTCACATCATTAAGTTAATGAGTCTATTTGAGTATAATAACTTAGCCCACAGGTAGTTATTGTATGTTATTGATTCATGTTATTGCATGTTTACATTGGTAAAACATGACATCAAGTTATATGCCTCAAATTCAATTACATGAACATGATTTTATTTTTATGCAGCTATTTTGCCTGTTAATATTTCTGATATGAAATGTGACGTTCCCGATTTAAGTGGTGATAATTATAAATTATGGAAGGAGAGAATTCTTCTTCAATTAGGGTGCATGGATATTGACTATGCTATCAGGAAGGATGAACCACATTCAGTTACATCTACTAGCACTCAGGCTGAGATTGCTGCGTATGAACGATGGGAACGGTCCAATCGCCTCAGTATGATGTTCATACGTACTAAAATTTCTGCTAGTATACGTGGTTCAATTCCTGAGTGCAAAAATGTCAAGGAACTTCTGAAGGCTATTGATGCACAATTTGAGTCTTCAGATAAGGCAATGGCTAGCACCCTAATGACAAAATTATCATCAATGAAGCTCACTACGGTTGGAGGTGTGCGTGAGCACATCATGAAGATGAGGGACATTGCGGCTCAGTTGAAATCCCTAGAGGTTGAGATGTCAGAATCTTTCTTGGTGCACTTTATTTTGAGCTCACTCCCACAGCAATATAGTCCCTTCAAAATATCTTACAATACACATAAGGACAAATGGTCAATTAATGAACTTCTGACCATGTGTGTTCAAGAGGAAGGGAGGCTGATTTTAGAAATGGGAGAAAGTGCACATTTAGTCACTCAGAGAAAGACTAAAGCTCCCAAAGCCAAACGCAAAGGAAAGGGTAAAGTATCCATCCATACAGAAGACAAGAAGGAGTCCAAGTGCTTCTTTTGCAAGAAGAAAGGGCATATAAAGAAAGATTGTCTCAAATTCAAAGCTTGGCTTGACAAGAAAGGTACTCTAACCTCATTCGTATGTCATGAATCCAATTTGGTTATATGTCATAACACATGGTGGATTGATTCTGGTTCTACAATCCATGTTTCAAATACCTTGCAGGGTTTTCTAAATCAAAGGAAACCATTGGGAAGTGAACAAAGCATCTATTCAGGAAACAAGATGGGTTCACATGTGGAAGCAATTGGAACGTGCAGACTTATTTTACATTCTGGTTTTGTTTTGGATTTGGAAAAGACATTTTATATTCCAAGTTTCTCTAGAAATTTGATTTCAGTGTCAAGGCTTGTACCAGCAGGATACTCCTTTAATTTTAATAAAAGCTCTGTTGATTTATTTTATAAATCTAAGCTTATGGGAATGGTACATTGTCAGACAATCTTTTCAAATCAATTTGAAAAATAATACCACCTATAATGTGATGCACGCCCAAACTGGTATGAAAAGATGTGTTATAAATGAGAATTCCTCTATTTTGTGGCATCGAAGATTAGGTCATATCTCCATTGAGAGAATTAAAAGATTAGTAAAAGATGGAGTACTTGATACTCTTGATTTTACTGATTTTGACACTTGTGTGGACTGCATAAAGGGAAAGCAAACCAACAAGTCCAAGAAAATGCCAAGAGAAGTTCGGAAATACTGGAGATCATACATACGGATATCTGTAGCCCAGATATGGATTCGTATGGTCAGAGATACTTCATCTCATTTATTGATGACTATTCACGATATATGTATCTCTACCTACTTCATAATAAGAACGAAGCATTAGATGCCTTTAAGGTATTTAAGGCAGAAGTAGAGAAACAATGCGGCAAGCAAATTAAAATCGTGAGGTCAGATAGAGGTGGAGAATATTATGGTAGATACACTGAGAATGGACAAGCACCTGGTCCGTTTGCTCAGTTTCTTGAAGAAAATGGAATTGTTGCACAATACACCATGCCAGGGTCTCCTGACCAAAACGGTGTAGCTGAAAGGAGAAACCGACATTATTGGACATGGTAAGGAGCATGATTGTCAGCTCTAACTTACCTAAATCCTTGTGGACTGAAGCTCTTAAAACTGCTGCGTATATATTGAATCGGGTTCCAACCAAGGCTGTTTCCAAAACGCCATTTGAGTTATTTAAAGGTTGGAAACCAAGTCTGCAACATATACGTGTTTGGGGATGCCCATCTGAAGTAAGAGTCTATAATCCACAAGAAAAAAAACTAGACCCAAGGACTATTAGTGGATACTTTATTGGATATGCTGAGAAGTCCAAGGGTTATAGATTTTATTGTCCATCTCACAGCACTAGGATTGTGGAATCAAGAAATGCAAAATTTCTTGAGAATGACTTGATCAGTGGGAGTGATCAATCTCAGTATTTGGCTTCTTCTGAGAAAGATCATTCAGTTATTCCAGCTTCCACTTCAAGTGAGGGATTGGTTGTTATTTATAGCACTCCTCAAACTCAATTAAGTGCCCAACAACAGTCATTGAGATTTCACAAGCTGATGGTAATCTAGAAGATCGTGTTGTTCATCAACAATCAGTTGTGCAAGATACTCCTCAAGAGGTCATTGACACAACATTAAGAAGATCAACTAGAATAAAGAAATCAGCAATTCCTAGTGATTATGTTGTGTATCTACATGAATCTGACTATAACATTGGAGCCGAAAATGATCCTGAAACGTTTTCACAAGCCATGAGTTCTAAGGAATCAAACTTGTGGTTCAATGCCATAAAGGACGAGATGGAATCTATGGCATCTAATCGAGTCTGGGATCTTGTTGAGTTGCCTGATGGTGTAAAAGCCATTGGATGTAGATGGATCTTCAAAATAAAGAAAGACTCACAAGGCAACATTGAGAGATATAAAGCAAGACTCGTTGCCAAAGGATTCACTCAGAGGGAAGGAATCGACTACACGGAGACATTTTCTCCTGTATCCAAGAAAGACTCTCTCCGAATAATTATGGCATTGGTAGCTCATTTTGATTTTGAGTTACATCAAATGGATGTGAAGACCGCATTCCTTAATGGAGATCTAGAGGAAGAGGTTTACATGAAACAGCCTGAAGGATTTTCCTCTGGTGATGGTGAGCATTTGGTTTGCAAGCTTAAGAAATCCATATATGGATTGAAACAAGCCTCACGTCAGTGGTATTTAAAATTTCATGATGTGATCTCTTCTTTGGTTTTGAAGAGAACATCATGGATCAATGTATATACCAGAAGGTTAGTGGGAGCAAAATTTGTTTCTTGGTCCTATATGTGGATGACATTCTACTTGCAACCAATGATAAAGGGTTGCTATATGAGGTGAAACAATTTCTCTCCAAAAATTTTGATATGAAAGATATGAGTGAGGCATCTTATGTCATTGGCATTAAGATCCATAGAGAAAGATCTCGAGGCATTTTGGGATTGTCTCAAGAAACTTATATCAATAAAGTCTTGGAGAGATGAAAAATTGTTCACCAAGTGTTGCACCTATAGTGAAGGGTGACAAGTTCGCTTTGAACCAGTGCCCTAAAAATGAACTTGAACGGGAACAGATGCACAACATTCCATATGCTTCAGCTGTTGGAAGCCTAATGTATGCTCAGGTTTGCACAAGACCTGACATTGCATTTGCAGTAGGAATGTTGGGAAGATATCAGAGTAATCCAGGTTTAGACCACTGGAGAGCTGCTAAAAAGGTCATGAGGTATCTTCAAGGGACCAAGGACTACATGCTCATGTATAGACAAACTGATCATTTGGAGATAGAGGGCTACTCAGATTCGGACTTTGCTGGCTGTGTTGATTCTCGGAAATCAACATCAGGATTTATATTTATGTTAGCTGGTGGAGCCATATCATGGAGGAGTGCAAAGCAGACTTTGACTGCTACCTCTACTATGGAAGCGGAGTTCGTTGCTTGTTTTGAGGCTACATCGCAAGGTGTATGGTTGAAGAGTTTCATCTCAGGGCTTAGAATTGTTGACTCTATTACTAGGCCAATTAAACTGTACTGTGACAATTCAGCTGCTGTATTTTTGGCTAAAAACCATAAGAGTGGTAGTCGAAGTAAACATATCGACATTAAGTATTTAGCCATAAGAGAACGTGTTAAAGAAAACAAAGTGGTCATAGAACACGTTAGCACTGAATTGATGATAGCTGATCCTTTGACTAAAGGCATGCCAATTAAGAATTTTAAGGATCATGTGATAAGAATGGGAGTTGGTTCCATGATATAATTGTATGGATAACAATTTGTACAAAGAAACTCTTATTTCAATTATTTGTTTATTTCTCATTCAGGTGTACACGTTATATGACTTTTGAGAAATGACAAACTTTTCTTTTGGACTCTGAATAAACATATGGTTTATTCATTATGTTATGTTGTCACATTTGGAATAGTGGTAAAGAAATTGAATGCATTGTAATACATAGAAGATAATACTCAATTATAGAGGACCTATCGCTATGATTCATGTATTTAGTTTCTTGTTCAGTGTTGATAAAATATACGGACCAAGTGGGAGAATGTAATAACCCGTCGCTTTTAATGGTCCTTATTTTATTACTATCGTTTCACTAATTAAGAAGTGATAACAGCCCCCCCCCCTTAAATGTTGAACGCTTGCTTGATGGGAGCATGCGGTGAAGGGATTTGAGTATAAATAGGGAACCCTTCCTAAGGCTTTCAACAAGGTTATCGAAAGAAAAACCTAATAAGCGGAGGCATTGAGTCCCTGATCAAGAGCACATCCTGAGGGCATACACCATCAGAGTGCGATGGCTCGTTGATTGGAAGAACTCAATCAAGATCCATCGAGGAGGAGGAAGATCAATCAAGATCTATCGAGAGGAAGAGGAAGATCAATCAAGATCCATCGAAGGAGGAAGATCGAGATCCCTAGAGAGAAAGAAGATCAAGATCCCGTGCAGCTGATTCAAGGAAGATCGAATTCCTTACCCTCATCGGAAAGAACATTAATAATAATGGCTGGAGGTATTTATCGATCATAATAATATATTGATACCGTATTTCCGCATATTTGATATCGTGATCAATATATTTGAATTAAGTCTTACAGTCCGCTCATCATGCATATATATATATATATATATATATATATATATATATATATATATATATATATATATATATATATATATATATATATATATACAACTTTGCTCTATAGCCATTTATTTAGTTTCTTTGCGCCTGTTTGATATTGCCAGGTTGATTAATTACTTGTAACACAGGTAAGAAAAAAGTCTTTGCTATAATAATAATAATAATAATAATAATAATAATAATAATAAGAGAGAGAGAGAGAAGAGGAAGGAGGAAGAAAGGGGTTCAAACTGAAGAGGATGATCAATTATAACTGCTCACAATAACTTTAGATATTATTAAAGCCGTGCTGGATTATTCGGACTACCATTTTTCCAGTTCAAATCCGATCTTCTTGACTCTCAGAACATAAACTCCCTCCAGGCTTTTTCGCTGTATGATGTCTGATACTAGTCGACTGCCCTCGGTAAACGCAAGGCAGTGGTAGCTGATGGGCCAGTGGGCCCCCATGGACCATAATAACATCATTTGAATTTGGCAACTCGGCCTTCCCTCATTCGCCACCTTTTCTCTCTCCTTCGCATGGAGCCGATTTCTGTTCGGTTGGCACTTGGTGTCGTCCTCGTCCCGGTCTCTTCCAAGTCGGCCTCAGCACTCGGTGTCGGCCTCACCCCGGTCTCTTCCAAGTCGGCCTCACTCCGACATCATTCAGGTCGGCCTCGCTCCGACATCATTCAGGTCGGCCTCACCCCGGCCTCTTCCAGATCGGCCTCGCCCCGACATCTTTCAAGTCGGCCTCGCCCCGGCGTTATCCCGCTCGGCCACAGACTCCTCGGCCCCGGCCTCGAGCCTCCGTCTCAGCCCCGGCCTCGCCTCCAGTCTCACCTCGGCACCTCAGCTCGGCCACGGCCTCGAGCTTCCGCCTCGGCCCCGGCCTCGAGCCTTCCTCCTCGGCCCCGGCCTCGAGCCTCCGTCTCGGCCCCGGCCTCAAGCCTCCACCTCGGCCCGAGCCTCGCCTCCAGTCTCGCCTCGACACCTCAGCTCGGCCATAGACTCCTCGGCCCCGGCCTCAAGCTTCCCTCCTCGGCTCCGGCCTCGAGCTTTCACCTCGGCCCCGGCCTCGAGCCTCCGTCTTGGCCCCGGCCTCGCCTCCAGTCTCACCTCGGCACCTCAGCTCGGCCACAGACTCCTCGGCCCCGGCCTCGAGCTTCCGCCTCGGTCACGGCCTCGAGCGTTCCTGCTCGGCTCCGGCCTCGAGCCTTCCGCCTCGGCCCCGGCCTTGATCCTTCCGCCTCGGCCCCGGCCTTGCCTCCAGTCTCGCCTCGGCACCTCAGCTCAATGACAGACTCCTCGGCCACGGCCTCGAGCGTTCCACCTCGGCCCCAGCATCTCCAATCGAGCCGAGGCGGCCCCGACTTCCTCATGTCGGACCTACGTCCGTCAGATCCATCAACCTTCTTACCCGCGCCGACTGATGGGACCTGGCCCGACAACCGGATGACTTCGCTGACTGATGGGACCTGGCCTGACAACCGGAAGACTCCATCACCTTTTATCTCTCTTCGTAAGGATGGCCCAGTGAATGTGAAGGATATCTGCCCATACCCTGCCAGCCTGCAGCGGTCCAAATCAAGTGGCCCACCTGCAGACTGACTCCGCCGACCGATGAGACTTGACCCACCAGCCAGCTGCAACCACTCACTCTGACGGGACTTAACCTATAGCCCTGACATGCCAAAGGAGGGAGCAAGCCCTACCATCATCTTAAATGCTCTTACAAGTGGCAGCACCCCCAAGTCATCTCATAGACATCAGCCTAACACTTCACCCATCAAATTCATCATTATGAGGTCTCAACCACTCAAACCAGACAGACTCTAAGCGTCTATAAATTGGGTAAGAGGGACCCCCGACCAAAGAAAGGGAGGTAACTCAACTCCAACCACAATGAACCACAAACAACACTCCTAAACGCTCATTCTTGCTCACAGAGAGCTCTTCTCTGAGCCTCTCTCTCTTTCTCTTTCAAGCTTCCTCAAGCTCACGGCTGTTGCCCAAAGTACTGACTTGAGCATCGGAGGGTTCCTACCGGAATCTTCGACCCCCGGGACTTTTTGCAGGCTCCCAGACGCGAGAGGTTCGCCGGAAGATCCCAGGCTCACTGGAGAAGGCGACCGGATGCTTGCGGACGTTCGAAAGGGGTAATCTGGCAACAACAGTAGCATTTTTTTATCGGACAACACTTCAAACATTATTATTATCTCATTAAAATTGATCGAGCGTGCGTGATGTTAGAAAATTATTTATCTTTGCAAAAAATTCTTTTCTAGAAATTTAAATACATAAATAAAGTAAAAAATAAACGATCAAACTAGGATCGAAGCATGTTAGACACTGCCCTAAGGATCAGATTTTTATCTCTTCCTGCAGGTTGTTGGCGATCTGTCCCTAAGGTACAATGACCTGGCTTGACCCAATTCTCCTATTACGAGCACGATCATATGGAGGTGCAAACTTAATGATTACCTTCATATGCCTAAGAAAAATATTAATGAAAATTAGAAATAAAATGAGATGAAAATTAAAAATAAAATGGGACCACAAAAGCATTCTATGTCATTTTGAATCTTTTAGTTCTTATTTATATAGGCTTAGCCAATAAAAACTCCAACGGCTCAGCCCATAATGGCCTTTAAGGCCTGATAACCGTTAGCCCCAAATCACGTTAGAAACAGTTTACAAAATAAATTGTGTGGACCGTTCTGAACGTTGATGAACGTTGCCTCCCGCAACATTCACGCAATGCCGCAAGCATTTCGAAACGCTCGCAAGCATTTCCCTTTTTTTTATATATATATTTAAACTTTTTTCAATAATCCCCTACAAAAGTTTTAAATAAATAAAATAAAATAAATATAATAAAAATCTTAGGGCATCTTATACTACGTAATAGATGAGGCGTCCTATGGACTTGAACCTCACTTAGTTTTGATTGTATACATCTGAAGGAACCATAGTAGATTAGACCTTAAACTAGGTCCTTTGACTCAAACTTCTACTAATCACACACACAGTATCGATCAATTGGGTTTAAGCGATCAGCGCATATTAAAGGCCTTGCGCTTATACCTTGATTTTTCATGAGAATTCTTTAAGGTTAGCCCAAACCTTTAGTCACGGCCTAATATGACGATTCTCATATAAATGAATCCTCCAAGAGTATTTGTGACAATACCCCATAGATAACATACCTCAGATCTATTAAAAGTATGACTTAACCTTACACAAATTTACTTTGTCACTTTATAAGAGCACTCATCATAGGGATAGGATGAAAATTTTTTTAAAATTTGTGCTCTAACACGATCAATCAATCAGCTTCGTTTCTGCCACATTGAACCTTAATCATATGATATTCAATCACATAGGTTGGGTATCCACTGCTGATGACCAAATAATGGGCTTAAGCCCCATCCCCCTCGATAAATCTAGGACTCCACCCCTAGATAATCCCTTGATTAATTGATTTGCCAAATTCTTCTTGGATTTGACAAATTCCAAGGAAATAACTTTTTTTTTTTAGACTAGACCTCAAATAAGAGAATCAAACAAAGATATATTAGAATTGAATATCCAAATACAAGATAAACAATAAGTTGGATATTCCAACTGTCATGAGATTATTTAGTAAATTATAGAAACTTTTATTAAATCTCATGGCAATAGATTTCAAGAGACTCAAAATAAAGCATTTATATGACATAACTTGTCACAACGTCCAAGTTTATCCATTCTTTACCATTTAGTAACATAAAAGATTCACAATAGTAGGTAAGCAATAAGTATTTGCCCAATGCTATCACTTTTGTCTAACAACGAACAACACAACAAGGAGATATTAAATATTGACCACTATACCAGGAAACACTTATCTGGAATAGAAAAACTTTTGCATTTATGTAAGAATGCAAATATATGCTAGTATCTGCAAATAAAATAATAAAATGATATGAAAATACATCTATATACAAGCACGCATATATTATGTGCACAAGTGCAAGCATGTGTGTACACATATCTAATAGACTAATACATATATATACACGTGTATATCATTTGGGCCTAGAATACAGCTTAGCTAGGGATGTTATATGCACATTATTGTATTGTAGTCCGACTTAGTTTCTTGGTAGGTTTGATGCATCCATATGAATACCCTACAACATACAAAGGACAATTGATTGTAGTGTACATCTACCTACATAATGTGCTGATCAACGGTAGTGTAGCATGATAACCATGGTTTAAAGTTCAACTGAAGCTTAGAAAACTATCACCAAAATGGTAATTAAAATATAGCTACTTATGGAATTAATATAATACAAATATACTATTATTAACAAGAAAGGTTTTGAGAAAGGCACAAACTAAAGATGGAAGGAATTAGTGGTGCATCTTCACACTGTTGCAAAAAAAAAAAAAACATAGTGTTACGGTTCGATTGATATGGAAATCCTAACAAAAAGCTTGGAAGTAGAGGTTTAAGGTGGACAACTGATTAGTTCCCAAGAGTTTGTTTCCTTCCTTATGAAGGTAAACAATTTGCTTCATTTTGGATAGCCTGGCATGCAAACAATGTCTGATGTACCTCAGATACAAAACATCAAAAGCTTTTCCAGAGTTCTGGATGTGATACATTGAATGGACAACATACCAATACTCTATGTTCCCCATTATTACTATAAGATGCTTCTAAATTCAGAAGGCCATGAACGTTCATATTGGAGAAAATATGATATAAGCAAGAAACTAATAACATTTTAAGTAAATTTACTATTGTTGCCGTCGGGATTCGTCCTCCGACTCGGGCGCGGTCAATCTCCTGGTCTGGGTTTCCTCCTGGGTGGACCTGCACAGAAGTCCTCGCTTGAGAGGCGTTGGGGGTGGCCCTCCTTGGAAGACCCTCCGATGCTTAAGTCAGTGGGAGGATCGGTGATCAACAGAAAATGGGGAGGTGGATCTCTCCGGGAAGTCTCTCCAGGGGCGGCCGATCGGGAGCTCTAAGGGAGCACCGACGAGCAGCGGGGGAGAGTGAGAGAGTGAGAGTGAGCCGGGAGCAGTGAGCGCATACCTGAGAACATCTGGAAGTGTCGTATTTATAGGTTGTCACCTGGATCTTGAGCGCCTTCTGGAAGGTTCGAAGGTTGTTAGGATACGGAGATGAATCGAATCAGGCTGTTGTGGGGCCATTGGGATCCGTATCCTGCTTGTTAAGGAATCGACGGCAAGGAGAGCTCCTTGTTGGCCTGAGATCTGGTTGATGCATAGGTCCTAGGTAGCTGTATTAGGTTCTAGACCACTCTTCGATATAATTCCCTGCCTGGGATACTGTTACGATAGGTCTAGGCTCTCCCGCGTCAGGTTCCGCGGAGGTGAGTATCGGATCATGGATCGCTCAGCAAGGTCGAGCTATAGGTAGTCTGCGAAGAACGAGCTATGGGAAGCTCGGGGAAGGTGAGCTATGGAAGCTCGAAGGAGACCGAGCTATGGGAAGCTCGAGGGAAGCCGAACCATAGGAGGCTCGGGGGAGCCGAGGTCGGGAAGCCCAGAGGAGACCGAGCTATGGGAAGCTCGGGGAAGGCCGAACCATGAGAGGCTCGGGGAAGGCGAGCTATGGGAGCCCGGAGAAAACCAAGCTATGGGAGCCCGGAAGAAGCCGAACTATGGGAGCCCGGGGAAGAACGAGCTATGGAAGCTCGGAGAAAACCGAGCTATGGAAACTCGAGGAAACCGAGCTACGGAAGCCCGGAGGAAGCCGAACCACGGGAGGCTCGGGGAAGCTGAGCTATGGAAGCTCGAGGAAACCGAGCTACGGAAGCCCGGAGGAAGCCGAACCACGGGAGGCTCGGGGAAGCCGAGCTATGGAAGCCCGGAGGAAGCCGAACCACGGGAGGCTCGGGGAAGCCGAGCTATGGAAGCCCGGAGGAAGCCAAACCATGGGAGGCTCGGGGAAGCCGAGCTGTGGGAGCCCGGGGAAGCCGAACCATGGGAGGCTAGGAGAAGGGCGCATGGCCTGACAGACCACATTAATTTAGCTTATTCCTCGGGGGCATATCGTAGCTGGCAGAGGGATGGGGTCGGTCCCAGCCCCCTTGCACGATTATCAATGCAATGACGATTCTACCCCCCAACAACTATCATCAGTCTTGGTAATATATTTGTGGAGTGACCCTCCTAGTCAAGTAGCATGTATAATATCAGGAAAGAAATGGAATAAACATTAAGTCAAATAAAAATTAGATAAAATTATTTGGAGTCAAGACGTAGATAAATTTGTTGTCAACGTTATATTAGCAAGCAGTATTTCGAGAGATAATTATGATGATCACAATTTAGCATAGCAACATTTGCACCATTAATGCATAGACATTTCAGGGTGGCATAAAATCTTTATATGTTGAGTAAACTCATGCAAAAGCAGAATAAGAAGATGGTTGGAAAAGTTAAATATTAAATAAAATATTAGACAAATATATGCCAAACGATTTGCTTAATTTACTGTATCAAAGATAAAGTAAACATTTTAAAGATTTTATAATTAATTAAATAACTTAAATGGTACTTACAATGAAAATCTAGCAATTTCTAAAAAGGAAGGAAATCTGATCCTTAGAAAAATTATTTTTATCTTTGCAAAAAATCTTTTCCTAGAAATTTAAATATATAAATAAATTAAAAAATAAAAGATCAAACAAGGATCGAGACGTATTAGACACTGTCCTAAGGATCAGATTTCCATCCCTTCGTGTAGGTTGTTGGTGAATCCTTTGGCAAATCCTTCTACTACGAGCACGATCATTTGGAGATGCAAATCCAATAATTATCTTTAAATGTCTAAAAAAAATTAATAAAAATTAAAAATAAAATAAGACCATAAAATTATTTTTGTCTTAAATCTTTTAAGCCATAAAAGCTTCGATTCATAATGATCTTAAAAAGCTTGATACTCAAATCACGTCGCTCACAAAATGGATTGTTTGGACACGTTGATCAATCTTAAAAAGCGTTCCCTTTTTTATATATATTTAATCTTTTTCCAACACGTGACTCATTCAAACGTCTACTCCAAGCCATGCCCAGGGTGCTACAAGCAAGGACCAGCGTTCGACCCGTCTCGATCCTTGGCGTTCCGAGCGGTCCGTTAGGACTCTCAAACTTGTAAAGATTTTCGGGACATCGTCGGCTTGAGCAAAGGAGGTAATTGTCAATATTTTACACGGCCAATACTTCCGGAGTTTGGTCCAACTTGCCTTCCGATCAATAGATATGATTCGAGGGTTTCACAAACACAGAGTTACCATGGTATTTTCTCCTGCTGCCTTCTGATGGGTGGCGGAAGCTTGTCCTCCAACATCAAGTTTACTCTCTTGCAGTCTGGTTATTATAGTGCCCGAGTCGATCACCGTCCTTCCGTCTACCGTCATCTTCTGGCCTCCCACCCTAATTTCAGTCAGCTTGACGGAATAAGATAGGCTTTCCTCCATGGTTATTGGCACAAGCTTGATGTTGGAGGACGATCGATCTCTCGCCACCCAATAACAAGACCCAGGATCGATGTCAACATATATATATCCATCCCCAGATCCTCTCTGCCGATGCCTAAACCTAAACTGGAAGCCTGGAATCACGTCTATTGTCCAAGGATAAGGTTGTCGGCGGACCAAACTCCCAAATTATTGGCCTTGCTCGAGTGCCGTATTAAGTATTGGCAATTACGTACCTTCTCGGCTCGTACCGACAGGGCATCGAAAATCTTTACTTTACTGTACTCAAATTTTTTTTGCCACTGAATTAAAAATTTAGATAATTTAATATCAAAGAACAGTAAGTTATTTACAAGTTATCATGGTCAAAAAAAAAAAAAAAAAAACACTTATATTTATATTTCTTAACAAATATTTTTAACAGAAGAGCGTTTCGTAAATTGATCTGAAATATCATATACTTTATCTATGTATCATATCAGTTGATGGGGCCAGTTGACCCCATAAAAAATGAAATTTTTGGACGACCCCAAGGGCCAGGATTCTAACTCCAGCGACGGCTTCCAGCGTCGGTCTCCTGCGCTAGCCAGAGGCCGACGGCTCAGCGTCGGCTTCCAGCATCGACTCCAGCGCTAGCCAAAGGCCGACAGGCTCAGCGTCGGCTCCCTGCGTCGGCCTCCAGCGTCGGCTTCAAGCCCCCAAAGGCCCGACAGGCTCCAGCGCTAGCCTGAGGCCGGCACATCAAAGGCCGACGCCCGCCAAAGGCCAGCCTCTCCAAACTAGCCGGCCCCAGCACTTTGCTGGCCGGCCACGGCGTCTCCAAGTCTGGCCGGTCCCGGCATATTGCTGGTCGGCCTTGGCCTCTCCAAGCTAGCCGGCCACGGCGTCTTCACGCCAGGCGGCCCTTACTTCTCCAGGCAACTCGGCCCCGGCGTCTCCAGTCCCGCCGAGTTGGCCAAGGCCATCCCAGGCTGGCCCGACCCGGCCCCGGCGTCTCCAGTCCCGCCGAGTTGGCCAAGGCCATCCCAGGCTGGCCCGACCCGGCCCCGGCGTCTCCAGTCCCGCCGAGTCGGCCAAGGCCATCCCAGGCCGGCACGATCCGGCCCCGGCGTCTCCAGTCCTGCCGAGTCGGCCAAGGCCATCCCAGGCCGGCACGACCCGGCCCCGGTGTCTCCAGTCCCGCCGAGTCGGCCAAGGCCATCCCAGGCCGGCCCGACCCGGCCCCGGCGTCTCCAGTCCCGCCGAGTCAGCCAAGGCCATCCCAGGTCGGCTCGACCCGGCCCCGGCGTCTCCAGTCCCGCCGAGTCGGCCAAGGCCATCCCAGGTCGGCCCGACTCGGCCCCGGCGTCTCCAGTCCCACCGAGTCGGCCAAGGCCATCCCAGGCCGGACCGACTCGACCCCGGCGTCTCCAGTCCCGCTGAGTCGGCCAAGGCCATCCCAGGCCGGCCCGACCCAGCCCCGGCGTCTCCAGTCCGGCGAGTCGGCCAAGGCCATCCCAGGCCGGCCCGACTCGGCCCCGGCGTCCCCAGTCCCGCTGAGTCGGCCAAGGCCATCCCGGGCCGGCCCGACTCGGCCCCGGCATCTTCGGTCCCGCCGAGTCGGCCAAGGCCATCCCGGGCCGGCCCAACTCAGCCCCGGCGACTATTGTTCCGCCGAGTCGGCCAAGGCCGTCCCAGGCCAGCCCGACTCGGCCCATCATCTCCAGGCCCGCCAGTTCGGCCCCAACAAGATGGGGCCCCCGGTTCCCGCCAGATCAGCCCCAGTAATTCAAAAATCCATTCCTCTGACGCGCGCCACCCGACAGGGCCCGACGCGCGCCACCCGACAGCGCCGATGCGCGCCGCCCGACAACGTCGATGCGCACCGCAGCGCCAACATGCGCTACCTGATAGCGCCATATCCGACAATCCAACGGCTCCGCCAGCTGATGGGACGCGGATCCATGTGATCGCGCCAGCGTCACCCCCTATAAAAGGATAAACTACGTCGGGAATCGGGCAAGGCATTATAACGCACATTTTACACACTTGATGCCCTAACTCTCAGAGGAACTACCTGATCCTTCTGAGACTTCTCCCTTCTCAAGAGCTCTCTTGAGCTCCTTCTCTGCTGTGACCTCTGTCACTAACTTGGGCATCGGAGGGTCCCACCGGAGAACCCTCTCTGGTCTTGGGACTTCTTTGTAGGCAACCCGGTGAGGAAGAAGAGCCTCCGTTCCCGACGTCCAGGAGGGGTGATTGAGCGTCATCAGATTGGCGCGCCAAGAAGGGGGCGCTAAGAAAAAGTAGCGAACGATCTCCCGAAGCTACATTCGTCGTCCCCTTTTTCTCCCAGAAGCCATGGCGGTGACGTGAGCTCGGGATGCCTCTGTCAGCTGTCCGGCTGGGCTCATCTCGCCAGCTGGACAGCAAGAGGCCAATCCCCCTGCTGCCAGCCTTCCTGTTGCCAGCCCGCCGCCGGACGCCGCTGTCCAGACGGCGGAGCGGCTGGCAACCCTCTCCCAGCAAGTTCAGAACCTCACTGCCATGGTCCACGGGCTCCAGCAGCAGCAATCCGTAGCCACCTAGCACCAGACTGCTCCCCCCGCCAGCCAGATGTCGGCGAGGGGAGGCTCCCCCCGGCGAGGGACCGGCCGACGTCGAGCTTCCCCCAGGAAGCCTCGTCGCGAGCCTCCCAAGCGGCCACGGCCCCAGCGAGCTTCCTCCCAAGCCACATCATCGCGGGGAACCCAGGCGGAAGTCCCGACTCCCGTCCCCATCTTCTGCCTCCTCTTCTTCTTCTTCCTCCGAGCCATCCCGGAGGGCTCGACGATCAACCTCCAGGCGGAGGAACGCCTGGAGGAGTACAACCGGCGCCTCGACGAGCTCGCCAGGAAGATAAACCATCAGCCGAAGGAAGAGTTCGACACTCGTCCTCCTTACACATGCCGCATCCTGGAGGAACCGGTTCCTTCCAGGTTCCACTTTCCCTAGGTGGACCCATACGACGGTACGACCGACCCTCTCGACCACCTCGAGAGCTACAAAGCCATGATGCAAGTCCAGGGCGCCTCAGACGCCCTCCTCTGCAAGGCCTTCCCTGCGACCCTGCGGAAGGCCGCCCGTGCATGGCATTCCCGCCTGTCCCCCCACAGCATAGACTCCTTCCAGGAGCTGGAGAGGGCATTCCTGGCACACTTTGACGCCTGCCGCCGGATCCCAAGGGTGGCGGACAGCCTCTTCTCCGTCCGCCAGAAGGAAGGAGAGCCCCTGCGGGACTTTGTGTCCCGGTTCAAAACCGCCGCCCTCGAGTCTACCATCTCGATGATGCGGTGGCCACCCTGGCGCTGAAGCGGGACTTCTTCCGTCCCGCTTCACCTTCTCCCTGGACAAGAAGCCCCCGAGCTCCTACTCCGACCTCCTCCTCCGAGCCCAGAAGTACATCCGGATAGATGAAGCCGACCTCACCCGCCGGGAGTCTTCGAAGGGCTCCAGCCATAAATCCGCTCGCCCTGAGCCGAGCGGACCTCCTCACCATCGCCGATCCGACCCCCCTCGCCGGTCCGACAACCGGCGCCGAAGCCCTGTCCCCGACGAGGGTAAGCTCACTCCTCTCCTCGCCCCTCGATCCCACATTCTGATGGAGATCGAGGGCGAACCCTACCTTCAACGTCCTCCCCCCATGAAGAAAGGTGTATCCCGCGACAGAAGCCGCTACTGTCGATTCCACCGGGACTACGGCCACGACACCGATAACTGCTACAGTTTGAAACGGGCTATCGAAGAGCTCATCCAACGGGGCTACCTCGGCAAGTATGTCCAGAAGACGCCGCAGCCGCTGCCGGCCATCATGGGGCCTCCACCAGCTCAAGCCACCGTCGACAACACTCCCACGGAGCGGACTGTCGGGATGGTGTCCTGGGGGTCAGCCTCTGCGTCCAAGCGGCCGAGGGGGGAGGATGCTCCAAATAATGTAATGCCCAGGGGGGAGACTGCTATAATGAAAAATGTAAACAATGAAGGCGTAGTCGTCGCTATGACGATCGCCAAACACCCTGTAAAAAGGATTTTAGTTGATAGTGGCAGCTCAGCTGACATCCTTACTTACGACGCCTTTGTTCGAATGGGTTTATCTGTTGACTCCCTTCAGCCCGTGGCGGCCCCGCTAGTTGGATTCACCAGAGACTCTATGAGGGTCGAGGGCGAAATATCCTTGCCCGTGACGGCCGGAACCCCGCCATGCAAAGCACCGTGATCATGTAATTCCTGGTTGTGAGGGTCCCTTTGGCATACAATGCCATTCTTGGGCGTCCCGGCCTAAATCTTTTGGATGCGGTTATCTCCACCCGACGTCTATTGGTGCAGTTCCCCACCAGCGAGGGAGTTGGAGAAATGCGTGGGGAGATGAGCCCGGTCTTACCTTGCTACCATGCGGCGTCGAGCCCTCTGGAGGCCGACCCGGCCCTGGAGGCGTCTGACCCTAGAGATTCCGCCAAAGGAGGGGAGCCCGCCGAGCACCTCCTGACTTTCCCTCTCAACGATGACCCAGCAAGAACGTCCGTGTGGGCGGACTCCTCCCCTTGGAGGACCGGGAGCGCCTCTTGGCTTTCCTACGGGCTAACTCGGACGTATTCGCCTGGTCAGCGTCCGACATGCCCGACATTTCTCCAGAAGTCATCACCCACAAACTTAACACCGACCCGCACCACTGTCCAATCCGTCAAAAGAAGAGGAGCTTTGCCCCCGACCGACAAAGGGCGATTGATGAAGAAGTCCACAAGTTGATCAGCGCCGGCTACATCCGGGAGGCGCATTACCCAAGCTGGCTGGCCAACGTAGTCATGGTGCGCAAGGCAAACGGGAGCTGGAGGATATGCATAGACTTCACTGACCTCAACAAGGCGTGCCCAAAGGATAGCTTCCCCTTGCCAAGAATTGACCAGCTGGTCGATTCCACCTATGGTCACGAGCTTCTCAGCTTCATGGACGCCTTCTCCGGATACAACCAGATAAGGATGGACCCCAGCGACGAGGAGCACACCTCCTTAGTGACAGAGAAAGGCATTTACTGTTACAAGGTGATGCCTTTCGGCCTCAAGAATGCGGGAGCAACCTATCAGCGGCTGATGAACAAGGTGTTCCATGACCAGCTCGGCCGAAACATGAAAGTCTATGTGGACGACATGCTGACAAAGAGCACCCGCGCCGCCGACCACATCTCTGACCTGGAAGAAACTTTTAACAACCTCCGTCGCTTCCAAGTTAAGTTGAACCCTAAGAAGTGCGCTTTTGGGGTTACGGCAGGTAAATTTCTAGGCTTTATGGTGACCCAGCGCGGAATCGAGGCGAACCCAGAGAAGATCAGCGCCATTCTTGACATGAGGCCGCCATCCAACAAGAAGGAAGTTCAATGTCTAACTGGAAGGGTAGCGGCGCTGAGTCGTTTCCTCTCTAGATCGGCAGAGAGGTGCTTGCCTTTCTTCAAGGCCCTGCGGAAGGTGAACAGTTTCACGTGGACGGACGACTGCCAGGAAGCTTTCGAAGGCTTAAAGGCGTTCCTATCCTCCCCACCGCTCCTCTCCAAGCCGGGAGACGGGGAGAGTCTCTTCCTTTACCTAGCCGCCTCCTCGGAAGCCTTCAGCTCAGTCCTGATGCGCCTAGACGCCGACGGAACCCAGAGGCCAGTCTACTACATGAGTAAGGTCCTGCATGACGCCGAGGTCAGGTATTCCAAAACAGAGAAAGTCATTTTCGCCTTGATAATTTCCGTATGGCGTCTTCGCCCATATTTCCAAGCCCATCCCATCGTGGTGCTCATGGACCAACCTCTTCGAGCCATCCTGACCCGTCCGGATACTTCAGGTCGACTCGCCAAATGGGCTATCAAACCGGGGGAGTTCAACATCTCTTTCCAAGCACGACTGGCCTTGAAGTCCCAAGTCCTGGCCGACTTCCCGGTCGAGTGCACTTGGACGGAAGAGGATCCCAAGGAGGTCCCCGGGGAGCAACCCAAGCCCGAGCCGAGGGACGATGGAAAGACCTGGATCCTCCACGTGGACGGCGCATCGAATTCTCAAGGAAGTGGAGCCGGCCTCATTCTTGTCGGGCCGGAAGGAGAAAGAGCCGAATGCGCCCTGAGATTTCTTTTTGAAGCCACCAACAACCAGGCAGAGTACGAAGCCCTCCTGGCCGGGTTAAGGCTAGCCCAGGAGGTTGGAATAGAGCACCTCAGAGCCTACACGACTCGCAACTCGTCTCTGGGCAAATCAACGGAGAGTATGAGGCGCGCGACCCCGTTATGGCACAATATCTGAAAAAGGTTCAACTCTTGACCTCCTCGCTGCCCTACTTCAGCATCAGCTACATTCCCCGGAGCGAAAACGCAAAGGCGGACATCCTCTCTCGACTGGCTACCTCTGCCGACGGCCTGACAAGGGACGCCTACATCGAATATCTAGAAAGGCCCAGTGTAGAGGGGGGGAGGAGGTCCTCCCGCTCACCCCAGAACCTACATGGAGGGACGCCTATGTCCGCTACCTCACCGACGGCACCCTCCCTGACGACCGCAACGAAGCCAGATTGCTCAAGTGGAGGGCCTCCAAGTTCATCCTCCTCGACGGGCGCCTATACAGAAGGTCATTTTCCTACCCGTTGCTTAAGTGCGTAGGCCCCGCCGACGCCGATTACATCCTCAGATAAATCCACGAGGGCATTTGTGAAAATCATCTGGGGGGCAGATCCTTGGCCTAGAAGGCTCTCCGCCAGGGGTACTTCTGGCTCACTATGAAGGAGGACGCGGCCAAGCTAGTTCAAAGGTGCGACGGCTGCCAGCGCCACGCGCACATCCAGCGTCAGCCACCTGCCCCGCTGAGCCCACTCTCGGCTCCGTGGCCCTTCGCCCAGTGGGGGATGGACATCCTTGGACCGTTCCCCCCAGCTTCAGGACAGCGGAGATTCTTGCTTGTCGCCATCGACTATTTCACCAAGTGGGTCGAGGTCGAGGCGTTGGCCAAAATCACGGAGAGCAAAGTTAAGACTTTCTTCTGTAGTCGATCATATGCCGCTTTGGCTTGCCTCACACCCTCGTCACGGACAATGGTCACCAGTTCAACAACGAGGCATTCAAGACCTTCTGTGAGGAGCTGGGCATTCGTCACCGATTCACCTCCGTCGGCCACCCCTAGACCAATGGGGAGGCTGAGGTCATGAACCGCACCATCCTCAAAGGGCTCCGGACTCGCCTAGACGGCTCCAAGGGGCGTTGGGTAGAAGAGCTCCCCAGTGTGATATGGGCCTACCACACAACACCCAGGACCCCGACGGGCGAAACTCCTTTCAGCCTCTCTTTCGGATCCGAGGCCGTCATCCCCGTCGAGATCGGATTGCCCAGTCCACGGGTAGAGTCCTTCAGTGAGGAAGACAATCCCGCACTGATTCGGGCCAACCTAGACTTCATCAACGAGGCGCATGACAGGGCGAGACTGCGCATGGCGACCTTTCGCCAGCGAGCGGCTAAGTACTATAACGCCCGGGTTCGTCCCAAGGTTTTTCGCCGCGGAGACTTGGTGCTTCGAAAGGCCAAGGTATCAAAGCCTACCGAGGGGGGCAAGCTATCCCCCAACTGGGAAGGCCCCTACCGTGTCGCCGAGGCGCTCCATCGGGGGGCATACAAACTGGAAGAGCTTGACGGGAAGCCCATTCCACGCACCTGGAATGCGGACAACCTCCGCCGATATTATCAATGATGTACCCCCAGGAGCATAAGCAATAAAGAAAAAGGTCCTTTCTGGCGACACAGTTTGTCTTCCCTTGCGCAAGTCTCTCAAAAGGAGCTCACTAGCATCACAGCCCACGGGACACCACTCGGCTCTGGCACGGCGGTGCCCCCGAGTTGGTTAAGACCCTAAAGGCTTCGTACCCGGCTAAGTTGCCACGAGGGCGGAACACAAACCCCCAAGCTGGTTCAAAAGGAGCTCACTGGCATCGCGGCCCATGGGACACCACTCGACCCCGGCACGGCGGTGCCCCCGAGTTGGTTAAGACCCTAAAGGCTCCGTACCCGGCTGAGTCGCCACTTGGGCGGAACACAAACCCCCAAGCTGGTTCAAAAGGAGCTCACCGGCATCGCGGCCCATGGGACACCACTCGGCCCCGGCACGGTGGTGCCCCCGAGTTGGTTAAGACCCTAAAAGGCTCTGTACCCGGCTGAGTCGCCACGAGGGCGGAACACAAACCCCCAAGCTGGTTCAAAAGGAGCTCACTGGCATTGCGGCCCACGGGACACCACTCGGCCCCGGCACGGCGGTGCCCCCGAGTTGGTTAAGACCCTAAAGGCTCCGTACCCGGCTGAGTCACCACTTGGGCGGAACACAAACCCCCAAGCTGGTTCAAAAGGAGCTCACCGGCATCGCGGCCCACGGGATACCACTCGGCCCCGGCACGGCGGTGCCCCCGAGTTGGTTAAGACCCTAAAGGCTCCGTACCCGGCTGAGTCGCCACTTGGGCGGAACACAAACCCCCAAGCTGGTTCAAAAGGAGCTCACTGGCATCGTGGCCCACGGGACACCACTCGGCCCCGGCACGGCGGTGCCCCCGAGTTGGTTAAGACCCTAAAGGCTCCGTACCCGGCTGAGTCACCACTTGGGCGGAACACAAACCCCCAGGCCGGTTCAAAAGGAACCTGACGACACCCCGCTCTCAGGTCACCCTCCGGGGTTCACTCCCGGTCCCCGCGCTGGGGAGGGATTACTGGCCACCCTCGGCTGGCCAAAGAGGCACACAGACGTCCATCCAAGGCAGCGCAAGGTACAAGGGTAAAAGTCCTACACTCCTTTCGCTTAGCCGATGCGGGGCACGCAAGCTCAAGGAGTGTGGGGGGCATTTGATGGGGCCAGTTGACCCCATGAAAAACGAAATTTTTGGACGACCCCAAAGGTTCGGATTCTAACTCCAGCGACGGCTTCCAGCGTCGGTCTCCTGCGCTAGCCAGAGGCCGACGGCTCAGCGTCGGCTTCCAGCGTTTTCCTCCAGCGCTAGCCAAAGGCCGTCAGGCTCAGCGTCGGCTTCCTGCGTCGGCCTCTAGCGTCGGCTTCAAGCCCTGGCCAAAGGCCGACAGGCTCCAGCGCTAGCCAAAGGCCGACAGGCTTAGCATCGGCTCCCTGCGTCGGCCTCCAGCGTCGCTTCAAGCCCTGGCCAAAGGCCGACAGGCTCCAGCACTAGCACCTGAGGCTGGCACATCAAAGGCCGACGCCCGCCAAAGGCCAGCCTCTCCAAACTAGCCGGCCCCAGCACTTTGCTGGCCGGCCACGGCGTCTCCAAGTCTGGCCGGCCCCGGCACATTGCTGGCCGGCTTTGGCCTCTCCAAGCTAGCCGGCCCCGGTGTCTTCACGCCAGGCGGCCCTTACTTCTTCAGGCAACTCGGCCCCGACGTCTCCAGTCCCGCCGAGTCGGCCAAGGCCATCCCAGGCCGGCCCGACCCGGCCCCGGCATCTCCAGTCCCGCCGAGTCGGCCAAGGCCATCCCAGGCCGGCCCGACCCGGCCCCGGCGTCTTCAGTCCCGCCGAGTCGGCCAAGGCCATCCTAGGCCGGCCCGACCCGGCCCCGGCGTCTCCAGTCCCGCCGAGTCGGCCAAGGCCATCCCAGGCCGGCCCGACCTGGCCCCGGCGTCTCCAGTCCCGCCGAGTCGGCCAAGGC
Source organism: Calamus simplicifolius (assembly GCA_900491605.1). Taxonomy (NCBI): domain Eukaryota; kingdom Viridiplantae; phylum Streptophyta; class Magnoliopsida; order Arecales; family Arecaceae; genus Calamus; species Calamus simplicifolius. Next base: position 459,462 of record UESW01005033.1, on the reverse strand, counting down.
CATCCCAGGCCGGCCCGACTCGGCCCTGGCGTCTCCAGTCCCGCCGAGTCGGCCAAGGCCATCCCAGGCTGGCCCGACCCGGCCCCGGCGTCTCCAGTCCCGCCGAGTCGGCCAAGGCCATCCCAGGCCGGCCCGACTCGGCCCCGACGTCTCCAGTCCCGCCGAGTCGGCCAAGGCCATCCCGGGCCGGCCCTACTCGGCTCCGGCGTCTCCGGTCCCGCCGAGTCGGCCAAGGCCATCCCAGGCCGGCCCAACTCGGCCCCGGCGACTATTGTTCCGCCGAGTCGGCCAAGGCCGTCCTAGGCCAGCCCGACTCGGCCCATCATCTCCAGGCCCGCCAGTTCAGCCCCAACAAGACGGGGCCCCCGGTTCCCGCCAAATCAGCCCCAGTAATTCAAAAATCCGTTCCTCTGACGCGCGCCGCCCGACAGGGTCCGACGCGCGCCGCCCGACAGCGCCAATGCGCGCCACCCGACAGCACCGATGCGCGCCGCAGCGCCAATATGCGCCGCCTGATAGCGTCAGATCCGACAATCCAACGGTTCCGCCGGCTGATGGGACGCGGACCCATGTGATCGCGCCAGCGTCACCCCTATAAAAGGATAAACTACGTCGGGAATCAGGTAAGGCATTATAACGTACATTTACACACTTGATGCCCTAACTCTCAAAGGAACTACCTGATCTTTCTGAGACTTCTCCCTTCTCAAGAGCTCTCTTGAGCTCCTTCTCTGCTGTGACCTCTGTCACTAACTTGGGCGTCGGAGGGTTCCATCGGAGAACTCTCTTCGGTCTTGGGACTTCTTTGCAGGCAATCCGGTAAGAAAAAAGAGCCTCCATTTCTAACGTTCAGAAAGGATGATCGAACGTCATCATCTGTATTACCATATTTCTTGATAAAAAGGATAATCAATCTATATGACATACAGCGATCGCTCCGGATCGAACAGCAGATCTACTTGCTGGCAGCACTGTGGGCATGGCCTGGATGGCGCTGGACTGAACCCAAAGCCTCGCTGATAGTGTCGAACACCACGCGGTATTCCTGCCAGCGGCCATCCCGATGACGACGAGGTAGAAGAGCGGGTCATATATATCTTTTGTCACGATAAGCTCCAAGACTCACCTTGGATTCAAGGTGACGCCTGTCGAGCTCAGTAGCTGCTCAGTGGTGAGATTCAGCCGCAGCTTCTCGGGGCTTATCGGCAATGTTTCGTGCAGAAGGGCATCTGTGGCCGCTTTCCTCCCGGGAACCGAGGTCAGATTCATTGAACCCTGTGGCATTTCCATGGGGAATCCTGAAAAGCAGCAGTAAATGTGAGCACAAAGGAGACAAGCTAGTAAATAAAATTGAAGGTGGCAAGACAGGATGATGCCATCCGATGACTAGGGAAATATTTGAGGACGGGGCCGTTGCAGGGTGCTGATGTGATGGAGGAGATTGAGATCGAGAGGGAAGGAAGGAGACGGAGAAACAAAGAGTCTCCTCCACACACAAAAAAAAAAAAAAAAAAAGCACAAGAGCGTTTGTTATTCGTTTTGGTTGGAGAAGGCCACCGGCACATGCATGGTTCGACCTTCACACAATCTTGCATCGGATGCTCGACATGCATTTATTTGCCTGTGCTCGAATTAAAGATTCGTTGTCAATTTATTAGAAGATGGAACTCTCTGTCCCATCATAGCATCAGTGGTAAAAACTTCACAAATGCTACGAAACAACTTTGCCCAGCCTTAAACACTCGTCCTTTCTAACACCTTGATACGTTCACTGCCGTGTGTATTCACTATTCAAAACTGCATCTTTTCTTGATATGTAATGAGAGCTCTAGAGGTTGATATCTACTGTACAAGGCCCAGTAGGCCTTGGCATGCATGGCAGTACAGGTGCTGCTAATTTGCATGTTCGGTGCGTGCTTACTACACCGCCCTTCAGTGCAGCAAGTATTTTTCATAATCAAATAGAAAAAGTCTTTATGCATAGCCTCCTAATAAATTCTATGTAGGCTACACTGCTCCTTCTTATTGGTCCGCATGAATCCTATATAGCTTGACATAATGGGACGGGATAGCGTATTACTTACGAATTCGTAATTATAATTTTGCCACTTCTGCAGCTTCTTCACATATGAAAAAAAGATATTTTTGCCCTTTTTATCTTTCGAAAAGGATAATTTTAAATGTTTTAGAAATCATTTCTTCTTCCATAGGCGGGATAAAAAACCTTTGTATGGGTGTTGTTTCTTCTTTTTCAGGCGGAATAAAAAATCACTACACCCTTGTTAGAGAGAAAAATCCTAAAGTTCCTTCAATTTTCTTGCTTACACTTTTTCTCTTCTCTTTGGTGGTTGAGTAACTATTGGTGTCCCATAATTCCCTCCATTGTTTTTTCTTTTTCTCTTATCTTCGATAGTCGAGTAGCCGCTTTGTTTTTCATGCTCAAGCATCCCGCGAAAGATAGAGCTTCAAAATCTTTAGTCAATGAAGAAAAGTGGTTTTGCATTTTAACGCAGTCTACGAATACAAAAGTGCTGTAAGAAAGAAATGCAGATGGCGGAAGAAAGCAAAGTAATGGTTGTTTATTCAGAAGAGGATCCAAAAGAAGTTACAGAACTAGAAATAGGTAAACAGTTTCATGACATCCTAATTCATAATTTATGATACCCTAGTTCATAACATGCCACGATAAAAAAAAATCAGAAGGGATTCAGCTCGAAACAGTTTCATGATACCCTAATTCAGATATTATGACACCCTACACATATTTAAGAAACTAATTGTTTCAAACCTTCCTACCAGGAAGGTCTTTAATCCGTAGGATGAATTGTGACACCCACAATGTCACAATATGCCATGGCAAAAAAATCAAGAGGGTTTCAACCCAAAACAGTTTCATGACACTCTAGTTCAGATATTATGACACTCTAACTCAAATATTATGACACTCTATACATATTTAAGAAATTGACTGTATCAAACTTTCCTAATAGAAAGTTCTTTCATATGTGGGGTGAATTATGACACCCACGATGTCATAACATACCACGGTGAAAAAAATCAAAAGGGATTCAACTCGAAACAGTTTCATATTACCCTAGTTTAGATATTATGACACCCTATCTCAAATATTATGACATTCTACACATATTTAAGAAACTGATTGTATCAAACCTTTCTACCAAAAAGGTCTTTCATTCATGGGATGAATTATGATACCCATGATGTCATAACATGCCACGATTAAAAAAAAATCAAGAGGGATTCAATCCGAAATAGTTTCATGACACCCTACTTCATATATTATAATACCCTAGCTCAAATGTTATGATACCCTGCACATATAATAATTAGTTGGAATTTATTTTTTTCTATATTTTAGATGACTTTGCAATTATTTTACTACCTGGTGTGAAAGCTTCACGATTGTTTAAAAATTGTTGCAAGCTAACGATGTATGTTTAGAATGTGTGGAAGATAGGTTTTTATACTCTTCATTTAGAAATAGTCCAAAAGACTCTATTTGATGTCTTTGTCAACATGCAGCCATTTACAGTCAACAGATGACTACTTGTAGATATAATAGGATGTCACAAGGAAAGTAACGAGTTTATTTTTTGTGGTAAGGTAGTTACATTCAATATCAAAGAAGTGACACTAATTTTGGGTCTTCTATCCCATGAAAAGAAGATCAAAAGGACAAGTTAAAAGAATAAGGGCAGGTTATTTCGAAGATTTGGTCGGATATTATATCTTCAGCATAAGGGGCTAGAGAAGTTAATAGCGCAACTTCAATCATCCAAGATACAAGAGGATGTTGAGGACATCGCTAGACTTTGTATCGCTTATATGTTTGTAACGTTTTTTGCTCCAAAGTCTAATCAAACATGTTGAATATATCACATCCCTTACTTGGATGATTTATCTCAATTGGAAAAAATTGACTAGGCTTTCGCAATCAAGGAGTTGACTGTTATGGGTCTCTTAGAGGTTGTTGCTTGCTTGCGATATGAGGAGCCAGTCCAATCAAAGAGACGTGACAAGGATAGGAAGCAGCCTATCCTGTTTGGATGTTCAACTGCATTGATGGTAAGGATCATTCATATGCAGAAAGAGTATAATTATCTTTATTTTAAATATTTTATTTTTAAAGTATAAAATTATTATGTACAGGTATGGTTTCTCGAGCATACCCTAATAAGAGCCCCAACATACCCTAATAAGCTACCTAGGCTATTGAAGTGGTATGACAGTTGGTTGAAGATGCAGACTATTCAGGTTGCCAATATGCAGCCTCATGAGTTAGTAAAATAATTCATATCATAAATATTTTAAATAATAAATTATTATTATAAATTTAAATTTAATTTATTTTTAATCTTGGCTTGCAGTTGAAGGGAGCTACAATACCTATGTCATAGGAGCGGTGGCTTATCACTTCAGAAACAGTAGCATCCCTGGAACCAACAAATAGCTGTGCAAGCTATACAGAGTTGAATAATGAACTCAAAGATGTGAAGAATGAACTCGAAGATATTAACAAGAGGCTTGCCATAGCTGCAAACCTTCTCAATTTATTGGTAAAAAAAAGAGAGCAACGCCAATAAAAAAGAGGATAAGGGGGAGGAGGGGGGTGATGTAGAGGAGTGGTGGAAATCATAGGCCAAGATGAACCTAGGTTAGAGAAAAAAATGAAGGACACCCCTATGACTAAAGATGCTGAAGGGGACAAAAAAATATCTCTAGTCCCTTCACTTATCAAGAGGGTGAAAAAATAGCCTAGGCTGTGGAAGGCCTTCCAATTGAGAAAGAATTTCACTTTTGAAATGGGCCGACCCACAGAAAAGTCCAAGACAATGGGCACAACAAAGGCCAATCAATCAACTGCTCATCTACAAATTGAAGAGGATAAAAATTTGATCATCAACTTTTTGAAAAAAAGCATCAGCACATAAGTGATATATTTTTTTTGCTATTTTGTATGCTAATTTGTCTTCCAAAATGTATAATATCTTTTTTTGCTTACCCATTTTAGAGAAGTCGTTTGCGCTAATCAATTTGGTGGTAGTATCATAAGGAGAAATGTTTATGATCTCCTTAACAAAGATATGATAGTTGATGATGTAAGTATCAAAGTATAACTTTGTTTTCCTATAATTCTTGATGTATATTATGATATCTTTTTTAATATTTTTTATATTGATTTTAGAATTGTATGACATCATGTTACATTTTATTAATCAATTTATATTACATTGCCAGATAATTGATGTCGAATGGGAGTTTCTTAGAGAACTGAATAGAGCATTCGATGGATATCATAAGTGCATCATTGCACCTATTATGACACCCGGGATGTGTCTGACATCTGCATCACCATTTCACGAACTTGCTGGAACGACTAGGAGTATCATATTTGATGGAGTTAATAATGAAGAAAAGAACAAGTTTCAGTTTTTTTTTCACCATCATCAACTTAGACAATTTGCACTAGCATCTGATTACAGTTGACACGAAAAGAAAGGTGTTCATGCACCTAAATTTATTAAAATGCAGTTTTAGGTACAAAATCATTGCGAAGAAGTGGCAAAACATAATCTCTCCAATGTTCCATATCTACTGTGATAATATAGAGGTTATGAAGTGATCAATGGAAGAAATTGCTGAATACCCATCTTAACCTATCGGTTTACTAGATTGTGGCCTTTATTATTTGAAATACATGAAATTTCTTGCTTGTAGGGATAAGCCTGATTAGAAGATAGATTTCACAGAAGATGATATCAGTGCTTATCAGTGATAATTAGCAGCAAAATTATTAAGAGAATGCCTCAATCAAAAGATAGAGAGTGCTTCTAAAATTTAGAATTCAAAATCTATATATTTGTAACATTGTACAGAAATTTCATATTTGTAACATTATACAAAAAAATTTTCTCTTTAGTTCATGGACTTATGATGTTTTTTCCTTTCTAGTTCATGGACTTCTGTAACATTGTACAAAAATTTGTAACTCAATTGATGGAATTTTTTCAAATAATAATGAAATAAAATTAATTTTCTTATTACATTAAGTTTGTTGTATATTAGTTATTATGTTTTGTTTCTTATTATCAAATTTTTGAATGGATGTCATGATGTCTTACAGGGATATTATGTTTCATGACAGGGTGACGTAATTTTTTAATTAGAATGTCATAATTTTATAACTAAGATATCATAATTTTACAACTGGGGTGTCATAATTTTTTTTGGTCTATATCAGAAATCTTTTTGGGATGTCGCAATGCTTTGCCTTTATATTTTTTGAATAGGCATCATAGGTTTACAACTAGGGCATCGTAATTTTTTTTGGCATATATTAGAAATCTTGTAATGCTTTGCCTTAATATTTTCTAAATGGGTATCGTAAGTTTCTAATTAGGGTGTCGTAATTTTACAACTAGGTTTTCATTTCTTGGGATGTCGTAATGCTTTGCCTTGACATTTTCTGAATGGGTGTCGTAGGTTTCCAATTAGCATTTCATAATTTTATAACTGGGGTATCATATTTTTTTCAGCCTATATCTAGAATCTTAGATTGTCCATGATGGTTTACCCTAATAAATGGATAAAAAGGTAATTAATATCTATTTGTTAAATAGGTTGAGTCAAAGATCAGTACATCACCAAAGTAAATGCATGCCAATCTTAACCTTGGATGAATTTAGAAGACAGACCTAAGCTGTCCATTATCATTCAGGTCTAAAGTATAAAAGAAATTTATATTTTTTACTTGCATTTATGTAAAATAAATTGCCATTGACTATACATCTCCTTTTTTTAGCTGAGTCTAATGTTCGTGACGGATGAAATTATGAGCATATCCTTTCTTGTGAAACCTAATTATCTTCTACCCCCTTCCTTCTTGCCATTATAGAGTATATTTGAGTTGTGTGAACATTCACGGCATGTAAGTTGCTGATCTCTGTCTTTTTTGGTATGCTGATCCTCATGGCATGTAAGTTGTTGATCTTTGCCTTTTTTGATATGCTGATCCTCTTATAGGACTGCAGATAACCAGCTGATGTTATGGACAGCACATGGTTATGTTCTACAAAAACATCAACCAATATCCACTTGCCATTTTTAGAATTTAGTCTTATTTTATTGATGCCTTACAATCAATTTTGCCCGTATCCCTAAGATTCATGATCTTTTTGATTTTCTAAATTTTTCTTGCCTCCAATGTACTAGGGTTGAATCATATTTCTTTGTTGTAGTTAGACTTACTACACTATTGTAATTGCAAAACCAACTCTTCTTACATATCCATTGTAGAAATTATATACGTCATATGCTGAATTGAACTTCATTCCAATTTGAGGATCAACAGAACCATTCTCTACATTCGGGGTAATAAGAGAAGGTGCATTCTTTTGAACAATGCCAGCAACCATATCCAACTGATCATGTTCGATTTCTTCCATATTTATAATTTCAACATCATCTATAAAAATATCTGTACAAAGTCATAAACATTGATATCTATAGTTTTAGATGACATTTTATCTATAGCATAACAATTATTGGACAATGTCATAACATATCACAGAAATACATAGCACTTATGGAAAAAATTATGACACTCTAGTTAAAAAATTACGACACTCTAATTAAAAAACTATAACACCTATTCAGAAAATGTTAAGGTTTATATTCCATTCCTTAATACCTGGAATACATATTATACATGGCTTGGGTTATGGCTCCCAAGGTGTCATAACATGCCACAGATACTAGAAGATTACTGATATAGGTCGAATAGAATTACGACACTTGAGTTAAAAAAATTATGACATCCTAGTTAAAAAAACTACAACACCAATTCAGAAAATGTTAAGGTTTATGTTCCAACCCCTAATACCTGGAATACTTGTCATCTATTGTTTAAATAATGACTCCCAAAGTGTCATAACATGCCACAAAAGCTAGAAGATAAGTGATATATACCGAAAAAAATTACGACACCCCAGATAAAAAACTACGGTACCCATTCAAAAAATGTTAAGGTTTATATTTCAACCCCTAAAACCTAAAATACATGTCATACATGGCTTGGATTATGACTCCTAGAGTGTTATAACATGCCATTGAAATGACTTTGTACATGCGGTGATTGGCCATGCAGGCGTGCAGCCATTCATGGCCAAGGACAAGTTTGTCCTTTCATGCACCGCATGTGCACGTGGCGCAGGAAGACTTTTCCTTACTGATATAGGCCAAAATAGGATTATGACACTCTAGTTCAAAAAGTATGACACCTTAGTTAAAAGATTATGACATCCCTATAGAAAATATGAAACTAGGTATTGACCCCTCCTACTAGGAATACCCATCACTTGTCATCACTTATGAACTAAGTTATATGACTCATAGAATGTCATAACATGTCATGAATGCTAAATGAGTATTATATGGTTTCCTAATGCATTAATTTTCTCTAACTAGTAAAATAGTTTGTATAATAAAGAAACTATAAAAAGATATATAAATAATATTTTGTACAAGGTTTTTTACTTCCTATTAGGAATGATATTTTCTTATGAAGTCATTGAAGAAGTCTTCAGTGGCTTATTCCAACCTCAGACCAAAACTATTTTCTCATACCCACAACTCAGAACACTTTTCATAGCACTTTTTCAGAGCCAGAAAGAAGCTTATATCACCATTCAAAAACTGATTCCTTAGACCGGACTCTTAGAGCACATTCTAGAGCGAGGGAGAATGTTGCTCCAACCTTGGACTGATTCCTTATACCCCAAAGCCAAAGACAGATAGAATGTTTTAGAATCAGAAAAAGTTTTTCATCAGCAAAATCCAAGCAAGATGATGAATAGAAGTAGACTAAAGGGAAAGGGCATTTTAGTCTTCACACAAATTTTTAAAAAAAGACTGAACAAGTATTAATGCACGTCACGCTCAAAACTTAAGATATTATCCCTGTTATTCTGTCCTGTCGCATCAAGCCATGTAGGATCCATATGGATCAATAAGGAGGGGCGTGGACCAATAAGAAGGGCAGTGCAGTCCACATATGATTTGCTACACTAGAGGCGGTGCACATACTTTTCCTTGATTAGGAAAAAAGAAAGGACATTGTGCACCAAGAGCAATGCAGGTTGTGCACACCGCGCACAGGCCCCGCGTGTGTGCGAATGCGCGTGCCAAGGATAATTTCATCTTTTCGTGCACCATATGTGCAGCCCACGCGTGCAGGCGGTGTGCATGCTTCTACACCATGTGTAGTGCAAAAAGACTTTTCTTCCTAATTAAATAAGATGATGGAAAAGACTTTGTTGCACCGAAGGATGGTACAACAAGCGCACAATGGGCGCGCAGATTGGCCGCATGTGGATGCGGTGAGTGACAAGGCCCATTGGTCCTCAGCATGCGTAGCGGTATGGGCGCGTGGCCAATCTGCATGTCCGGTGTGTGCTTGCTGCACCACCCTCTAGTGCAACAAGTGTTTTTCATAAGATGATTACATTGCAATGAAATTGGGCCAAAGTTGTCCAAACTATTAGGCCCATCAAATCAAAACTGTGATTAGGAAAAAGGAAAGGACTTTGTGCACCAGGCGTGATGCAGGTCGCACGTACTACGCATGGGCCCCATGTGCATGCGAATGCGCATGCCATTGTGCCAAGGATAATTTTTTCTTTTTTGTGCGTCGCACATGCGGCCTACGTGCGCGGGCAATGTGCATGCTTCTGCACATGTAGTGTAAAAAGATTTTTCCTCTTAATCAAATAAGAAGGGTGGTGCAGCAAGCATGCATCGGGCGCGAGGATTGACCGCACATGCATGCGGTGCGCGATAAGACCCATTGAGCCTTGGCATGCGTAGCTATATGAGCGCATAGCTAATCCGCATGCATGATGTATACTTGTTGCACCACCCTCTGATACAGCAAGTGTTTTCTATAAGTTGATTGCACTGCAGTGAAATTGGACCTCAGCTGTCCAAACTATTAGGCCCATCGAATCAAAACTGTGAGATTGGATCAAATTGGTTTCTTTTCTTCATTCTTTTTCACGATCGTGCGTCAATCTATTTTTGAACATTGCCAGATTGATGATACTGGTTAAGAGCGTCCATTCACCATGGTAATATAGAAGATTTTGAGTTACAAATGAGTGAGTCTATGATAGGGACTGATACTGTTATTGGGTGGCAGGATAGCACTGATACTGATCCCATATGCGCCAGTTTGTTGGACAATCAAAATCTAAACAAAGTGTAGTTGGCTAAGTTAGCTATCCTAATCTTATCATCATGCGGACCGGTTTCTAAGTCAAGTATCAAAGGAAATGCTATGTAATAAAGATATAAGCATGCCAAATCAGCTTTCTCATAAAAGATTCAGACACGGTTCAACCTGAACCCCTATGCAACGCACCCACAGGGATTCAGGTTGCATTAATCAGAGATGGCATTGAAATGCATTCTGGATGAAAAGTAACAAAAAAAAAACTGTTATAAAGGATATCCAAAATCTCAGATCATAATGAAAGCTTCTGGCCAGACAAATTGCTCTTGCAGATTTGAATAGATCATTATAAATTATTTGTTAACCATTAAGATATATGCAACTTGGGTTGCTATGATATTTTGCAGTGATATCCCCATCCTGCACCTGTTCGTGTTGGGCAGACTTCTTTGGACGAAGCTTAGTTTGTTTTGGAGTCAATAACCCTCTTTGCAAAGGATGGCAAACAAAATGAAGCAGAATGGATCTGCAAAAAAGAATCCGAATAAACAACAGAGAACTATAGGCCCATACAATGAGAAACAGAGAACTGTAAGGCCTATACGACTGCAAAAAAGACAACAGAAAATATACCTCTGAGTTATAAATTTCAAGAGCCCTTTTGATTTGTTCGATTTCTCATCCTCGTCTATGTTATAGACAGAATGCTGAAAATCAACCGGTGGACCCTCAGTGGAACAAAGCATGAAACCAATCACCCCACTGCGTGTATGAACTGATATGTCAAGACATGTCCATTTGTTGGTCTAAATTAAAGAGAGCTTTTGAAAAAGCAATTAAGTTAGATATCAAGCATGCCTTGGATATGTTGGCACTGTTGTCCAAGCATAGTTCACAGAACCCTTAAAGACTTGCCGGCAGACATTAACAATATCTTCAATTATGTGCATATGTAGCCATATGCTCTCAGCCTGAGTGCACACGACTCCACCTGGACGAAGAGCTCTAGCCACAGATTCAAAGAAAGGCTTCTCAAATAGTTCCTGAGCTGGACCTGATTGACCAAAGAAAGGAGGTTAGAAAAATATCTGTGAGAAGCAATAAAAACAAGCAACTTCATCAATCATGCCATACCTATTGGGTCAGAAGAATCCACAATGACGGCATCATAAGTACCTTCTGGAACATTTTTTAAGAATGCAACTCCTGTATGTTGGTTATCCAGTAAGTGAAAAAGCAAAGGTCTTTCATGATTAAGTTCTCACAAAGAAGGGTATGCATAAATCTTATAATGTTGCATACGAAGTTCTTAATGAAGTTAAAAAGAAAAATGCAAGTGAGATGATTGTAAGTTTTTTAAGAGAAATTGTAAATGCCATTGCTACACATTTGAAATGAAAGGGCTCATCTTCACTGAAAATTAATAATTTGCATTCTGGTTCACAAAAAGTTTGAGCTACTCTTTGCTGCAAGGAATGTGACTGTAACATTGACTTCGCATGAAACTTCATCACTTGATGTGGCAGTTAAAGCTGCTAATACAAATCACTGGTTTCAATGTTGAAATACTGGAAGGAGGGGATTTATTTATTGTGATGCTCTTCATTTGTATAAGATAACTATTTTATAAAAATGTATCTCACCATCACCAATGTGAAGATTCACACGAGGATCCTCATACCCAATAGCCAAGTGAGGGAAAAATTGCTTAGAAACCTGCAAAAAAATACACTGCAAATAACTCATTAACTTGCACAGAATTATAAATAATATATAAATAAATTTCAAACATTAAAGCTTTTGTGTTCTCTGCTAAAGAAACAGAATTTCACCAAGAGTGTTTACATGGCAAATCTTACAATATACGAAGTTGAGAATAAATGTTATATCTTATAATAAGAAGAGAAAGAACACATTTATAGATTGCCAAGAGAAGAAAATGTACATCATAGTTCAGAGCTCCAAGTAGACTAGCAGTGTTAGATGTAGCTTGCAAGCAATCAGCATGCAATGTAAATAGCCAGCCATCAAACTTCTAGTTATAATGGCTGTAGTTTTTGACTATTCTATCAATATTAGTAAGTAGCATATGCGGTGCATGTGGAAAGTTCAGCAAATGCAGAAATCCCATTAAGCAATAATATGTTCAAGATTTTTTTTTCCCCTATGCTATTATCATATTTAGAAAATGTCTTGTTTGTCTCTTTCCCAGTCATGGATAGGAGAATCAGGAAAGCTGTACTATTGATGCATACATATACTCACACTACATGTAGTTGAGATACATATCTATGCTTAACTGATGAACTGACTTACCTAATACACACATTGGTATTGTAAATTTTAATTTTCCAATGAATTACTTGGGAGGGTAATTTGATGGTGCCAATCAGCATGGATGGTAAATTATTTGGGGCTTGGTATCAAGGACACACGTTTGAGTCTTGCCCTTCCCCGATTTTGGTCAGGATTTCTCCCGTTCTGGTTCTCAAAAAGAATAGAATGGTGGTCTTAATAGGCCATTATTGGTGTTTTTATTTACAATCAAATCGTTAGGCACAAATTTTTAATACTTTATAATATCTCAGAAAAATAAGAGGCAGTCTTTCATTGAGAAAATTTTATTCTAAAGCAATGGTAGTAGGTTTACCGTTTGAAAGAAAATGAAAGGAAATGATATTTTAAATGAATACTATTTTTTTCACCATTATTTTTCCTTCCACACTAATTATAATTCATTTAAATAAAATCCAATAAATTTTTTTGGGAGTTTGCATTATGATTTTTTTTTTTACAGGGATACATATAAAGGACAAGCAAGTTACAAAGCAACCAATGAGAAAAACCCAAAAAATTGCTTGCTGATCTAACTAACAACTGCATATGAATCACCGACATTGTGTATCCAAAATGATGTTGAAAGTAGGGATCAACATTCCTTGCAAGATCTTCTTAATATGTTAAAACTTGAAAGTGAAGAACATGTATACACATAGTTCTCTTTGTAGACCTAATACTGCAAAAAGTAATTTTTTAGATGGTCAGACTCATATAAAGATTGACAGACTCTCATTACATGCTTTTAGTTCATGAGTAAACTGCAAATTATATTTTCTTGCATAGCTAGGAATTTGAAAAAAAAATCACATCACTTTCATGGAAAATGGGAAATGGTAAGTAGTTAGTGTCCTTTTGGAGGGTGGGCTAGCATAGATTTTTGAGACATCGGTCATCCTACATATCCGGAGAAAAGGAGAAGGGTTGTACAGTTGTGCCCAAAATACTCTTTAACTTGATAGGTGGCTCCAATTGTATTAAATAGAATATAGGTTTTGGGTTTTCTTATCTGTACTTTCTGATGTAACCCAGAAGTTCTTTATGATTCTCTATCATTTTGCAAAAAGTTATTTACATGGAAAATTATGCAGACAATCAATAAGCCATAATAAACATCAACAAAGGAACCAACTCATATTATGTAAAGTTAACTGGGAATTTTCCTAAACAGGACATTCACTTTTCTGATATTCTATATTTTGTAGATTAAGGAATATCATTAAATAAATCAGTGGCATTAATTGTTATAACTTGCTGGGAGACTGTGATTGAGCATGACCACATGCACCCCAGATATCAAAAAAGTTTCAGTCCTTAACTATGGAACATCATGTAGATAGTCAGATGAAAGATAAACACTTGAGTACAGGAATGACAATTCATTTTTTAATGTTGCAACACAGTAATATGAAAGATAAAAGGGCCAACAACAAGAGTTTAAATTACTCACATCCACAACCATTTTATCAATTTCACATATGTCTATTTGTTCCACAGAAGAATAGCGTGAAACCTCACGCAGAACACCACCATCACCGCCTCCAATCACCAGAACCTATAACAATAACAGTTGTGTCAAACAATAAGACACATGAAAGATTTAAAAATCCTAAATGAAGAAGCATGCTTATCAATTTGTTGTCAGTATGTAACAAAATAGTAAATACAATACCTTGATCACCACATAATAAATCAAAGGGAACAACAATGCAAAATAATAAAACTAAGTTGTTGGAACAACGTGTCAAATATAGCCACAAATTAATTTATGGACTAACAAAGATGAAATAACTTTGCCTGGAAACGGAATAATAACTTCAACATGGAAATTTCTGCATGCACTAAGGAGCACACCACAAGTTATATAAAATATCTAGCTTAAGTTTGTTAAACAAAAAAATAGTGAGCAAAATTAGATGATAAGTATGGCTAACTCAATATCAAACTGCACTATTATCATCAAGGTTAGGTTTTAATTAAAGATACCAGGACTAGTCATGGCAGAGTAAATCCTTCACTCATCAAAATGTGAACATAGTGCAAAAGCATTCTTGGTGCTTTGTGTGCAGAGTAAGTTAACCAATAGTAATGACCTTTCATTTGTTGAAAACACTCTTAGCAAGCACATTAATTGTTGTTCAAATCGAGTTGGGTTCAATGAAACCAGATCTGAGCCAATGTTTCTTTAAGCTGAACCAACTCTACTACATCCTGACCAATATAGGTTTAGTTTTCTTCTAAAAAAGAAATGACAGATAAGTCAACATGACACAAACAGACAGAAACCATTTGAGTGTTCCCACAAGGAATCCCAAGGAATTTAGTTAACGGTCCTTTTGTGGCTCCTTCTTCATGCCTCAATGAAGAGGACTTTTAATTTGCTATGCCCTCAGTGAATTGAAATGCAACCATAGCCTGAACTATGGACTCAATTGTTCTTCCTTGAGATAGAGAAGTTATGCCTTCAATACTTTCAGATTGCTAAAAGAACAATTGATAAATCAAATGCATTGACTGATAAAATCATGCCATAGTTTAGCTGATCTATGATCTATCTATATGATTATCCCCACGGGCCATGTTAACTCATGATGTGCATTCTAATGATGACCAGTTGATGATCTTCATATGGAAGAAATTCAAAACCTTCCAACTCTCTATTTTTCAAGTATTATTTCAGAGAACTATCTTGAAATGAGCCAATCTGTATGGCGAAGAACAAGCTCTACAAAAGGTTGTTGATAATTACCCAAGTCCGCTTAGAATCGATGCTTGAAAAATGAATAATCAACCAAGCACAGCTTACCATTAAAACACATCTGCTACTCTCTCCAGATGAGAATGGAGCAATCAAAACCGCAACGATGCCACTTTGATTCTTCAATATGAGCATCATTACATATTTGACCACATCAATCCTCTGAAGAGGCCTACCAATCAATCTGGAGTTAAGGTAATGAAAGGAAAATAAATCCAGAATAAGTCTAGGATGATGTGTCGATCTCAATCAAGTGGTGTAAGATGAAAAGTCCAATGGCTGAAGCTTTAACCTTCACCATGACACAAATCCAACAATTTAAAATGTAAAAAGAACTCATCCACTTATTTATTTTATTTTTGTTAAAGATATCGTAATCCACATGTGAAATCCTGGAAGAGAATGCTGTCCATTTGACATAACAGACAAATGGTGTTTAACTTAATCAATGAGAAAACATCTAGAGCACGATATCAAGATAAAAGTTTTAGCCTATGATAATTTGCAAAGATAAATATGGAGTCCATTAAGATTAACCAAAGAGAAAACATCTAGAGCAAGATATAAAGAAAAAAAAATGGTCTAAGCTAATTTACAAAGATAAATAAGGAGCCCGTTAAGCTTAACTTAATAAAGCTACCTTTTTAGGATTTGGAATAGAGCAAAGTGGTAAGTGAGTAATCATCTCTTGGTAAGCACACTCATCCCTCTCAGTCACTTGAATGACTCCATCCAAAACAAGAACTTTGCCATAAGTCGATGACTGAAACCATGATAACGCAGACATGTTATTGCCAGTATAAGTACATCCAGATGAAATGAAGACAAATGAATAGTAGCTACAGGGAATATTCATGGTGTCTGAAAGTGACGAATACCTGAAAAACCATGACTTTCTGGTATTCTGATTTTCCTTGGAACAAAATCTTCTCTACCTTTAACGAGTGAGCCTCTCCTGTAAATGGTACCAAGCATTCTTAAACATCAATTGTTGTCACAAAAGACATCAAGAGCATGAAATCACCAAGATTTAATTTATAATAAGCATAACATGATGATCGTAGAATTACTGACACAATTTAGTATTTTAAGAATGCATAGAACCCCAAGAATACATAGCACTAAATTTTGGTAAAGTTTGAAGAAAATCTACTACATAATCTAAATCATTTTCCACGATCCCTTATACGTTCAGGAGTTTAATTTTAGCCCAGCAGTGTTAGATATATTTTAACAATCAGTGACAACTTCCAGGCCCATGCCTTCCAATATCATTTTCTTCTCAGAGTCAGATTTGTTGATCCACTGTAGAGTATTCACAGGGCATATTTCATGTTTCTCTCTTCAGTAACTTGTTAAAAAGCAAAAATAAAGAGGTGTGAAATTTTTAGTGACACCTACAAGTGCTACAGGATCAAATAAAAAGAAGCCTTCAATCGGGCTCTGTTATGATACTAGGAAAGTTACAAGAAAAGACAATGAAGGTCTTGGTCTGGATAATGTAGGCACAAACCATCTGTTGAATCCAGGCATAAGTGACACTTATTTTTCTAGTTTTATTTTTCCTTGTTTTCTTGGAATCCAATCCAATCCTAAGAAATGCCTTGACAATCATTCAAGCAAAAAAGGGCCTTCCTTTTAATTTGCAAAAACAAATATTCTTAAACTGACAGCAAATCTGCACACAAAAGACAATGATATTTGAGGAGCAACAGCTGCCTGTTATAGTCAGAAAATCTGCTTAAAGCTAAACACCTTAAAAGACCCAGAACAGAACAAAATGCTTAACATGAACACATCATATATATATATATATATATATATAAGAAAAATAAGGAAAGCTTGCAGAAACACATGGAGCATCATGAGAGTAAACCCATCTTATATGAAAATAAGAGCAGTGATCTTCACTTCAACTTAGCACAGAAAGAAAACAAAGAACAAAAGAGATCCAACGTTCTGCCAAAAGTAACACAAAAACGCATACGCCAACTAAATAGGAAGCGACTCTAGTGAATCAAACTTAACCAGAAAAAAAAAAAAACGAAGGGAGACTTAACATTCAATAAGACAACAGATTTTTCAATAACTTTTCTTAGTTTCACTTTGTCCAAAGTTAAAGTAAGGCAGAAAAGTAGATATCTAGAATCTATGTATATGTATATGCCACAACAATAATAATAATACGGTTATACCTTCTTTCAAGCTGCATCCATTTGTAGAGGATCAAGAAGAATAAAATACTTAATATAAATAAAACCTAAAGAATATTAGTTGGGTTAATACCAGTTAGTCGCCCTGAACTATGGGTGTTTTTGCACTCCCCCCATGCAAAACTAAAAATAATTACAATTGATCTTCTAATTACAAATTAACTTGCACTCTGCCACTGCTGTTTAAATAGACCACATGACCACTTTTAGTAATCCTATATAGGTTTTGATTAAATCAGTTTTGTTTTTGTGATTATTTTTGATGTCTGATGAAACACTCAGTGGTCAGGTGACTATTTTTTGTTAACTTTATAACGATGATAGAGTACAAATTAAATCATAATTAGAAGGTGAATTACAATTTTTTTCAGTTTAGGAACAGTACAGATACACCATAGTCTGAGGGGCTAACTAGACTCAAATTATTTTCTTGAACTGCAAATCTAAAAGCAGCTTAACGAGAACAGAAACTAAGGAAAACAATTAAAATGAAATCAATTAAAAAGAAAAAGGAGAACACTTCAGGCAACTCAAGTCTACAACCACAAAGCCAAATAATGATCGAAATAAATTTCAAGCATCATATCCATTGACCACCATAAATTACATGGCTAAAAGAAAAATAAAAAGGATTAAACCATTAAAAATAAAACTACTCGTAGAAAAAAATTCAAGGCTTAATCTCGAAACACAATAGTAAACAAGCCAAATAATGACCATAATAAATTTTAAGAATTATATATGATGTGGCTGATAAGTGCCACGAGTAAAGTTAACGGCCAAAAGTTATCCAAGCGGCCCCGGCTCTAGGCGGCCCCATTTTAGGCAGCTCGACTTCCAGGCGGCCCCGCTTTAAGCAGCCCCACTTCAGGTGGCCCCACTCCAGGCAGCCCCACTTTCAGGCGGCCCCGGCTCCAGATGGCCCCACTTCCAAGTGGCCCCCACTTCCAGGCGGCCCCGAGAGGAGTCATATAATGAAGAAGACAATCTTCATTGCCTAAGAGCTAGTCTCGACTTCATTGACGAGGCCAGAGACCGAGCGTGACTCAAAATAGCTGTTTTCTGCCAAAAGCAGCAAAGTATTATGACGCCCGAGTCCGCTTCAAGACCTTTCGATTGGGGGATCTGATCCTTAGAAAGGCCGAGGTGTCAAAGCCAACTGAGAAGGCAAGCTATCTCCGAATTGGAAGGACCCTACCGGGTCACTGAAGTGCTCCGTCATGGAGCATATCGGATCGTGGAGCTCGACGAATGGCTGATTCTATGCACTTGGAATGCAGAGAACCTCCGTGTTACTATTAGTAGTGAGTATGGTCAGTCAATAAATGAAAAATGTCAAATACATTCCTTTCATTCCTCTACTTTAAAGTTAGAAGATTCTGTAATAAAAAAGGCCTCGATGGCCCCGCGATCATATGGACACCCCCGAGCCGCCGAGAAACCCCCGAGGCGATTCAAGTCCTATGACAATCCGACGACCCGATCAAACTCCCGGGCCGGACGAGAAACCTCCGAAGCAGTTTTGAAAGGCCCTCGGTGGCCCCGATCATACGGACACCCCCGGACCGGCCAAGAAACCTCCAAGGCGGTTCAAGTCCTATGACAATCCGGGGCCCCGAGTCAAACTCCCGAACCGGATGAGAAACCCCCAAGGCAGTTTTCAAAGGCCCTCGCGGCCCCGCGATCATACGAACACCTCTGGGCCGGCCGAGAAACCCCCGAGGCAGTTCAAGTCCTATGACAATCCGGCAGCCACGAGTCTAACTCCTGGGCCGAACAAGAAATTCCCGAGGCAGTTTTCAAAGGCCCTCGATGGCCCCACGATCATACGGACACCCCCGGACCGGCCGAGAAACCCCTGAGATGGTTCAAGTCCTATGACAATCCGACGGCCCCGAGTCAAACTCCCAAGCCGGACAAGAAACCTCTAAGGCAGTTTTCAAAGGCCCTCGGCAGCCCTGCGATCATACGAACACCCCCGAGCCGACTGAGAAACCCTCGAGGCAGTTCAAGTCCTATGACAATCCGGTGGCCCTGAGACAAACTCCTGGGCCGGACGAAAAACCTCCGATGTAGTTTTCAAAGGCCCTCGGCGGCCCGCGATGATACGGACACCCCCGGACCGGCCGAGAAACCCCGAGGCCGTTCAAGTCCTATGACAATCCGGCAGCCCCGAGTCAAACTCCTAGGCCGGACGAGAAACCTCTAAGGCAGTTTTCAAAGGCCTTCGGCGGCCTCGCAATCACATGGACACCCCCGGACCGGCCAAGAAACCTTCAAGGTGGTTCAAGTCCTATGACAATCCAACGGCCCCGAGTTAAACTCTCAGACCGGACAAGAAACCCCCAAAAGTTTTCAAAGGCCCTCGGCAGCCTCGCGATCATATGGACACCCCTGAGCCGGCCGAGAAACCCTCGAGGCGATTCAAGTCCTATGACAATCCGATAGCCCCGAGTCAAACTCCCAGGCCCGACGAGAAACCTCCAAGTCAATTTTCAAAGGCCCTCGGCGGCCCTGCGATCATATGAACACCCCCGGATCGGCCGAGAAATCCCCAAGGCGGTTCAAGTCCTATGACAATCTAGCGGCCCCAAGTTAAACTCTCGGACCGAACGAGAAACCCCCAAGGTAGTTTCCAAAAGCCTCGGCGGCCTCACGATCACATGGACACCCCTGGGCCGGCCGAGAAACCCCTGAGGCGATTCAAGTCCTATGACAATCCGGTGGCCCCAAGTCAAACTCCCGGGCCAGACGAAAACCCCTAAGGCAGTTTTTAAAAGCCCTTGGCGTCCCTGCGATCATACGGACACCTCGGGACGGCCGAAAACCCCGAGGCAGTTTAAGTCCTTGACAATTCGGCAGCCCCGAGTCAAACTTCCAAGCCGGACGAGAAACCCTCGAGGCAGTTTTCAAAGGCCCTCAGCGGCCTCGCGATCATACGGACATCCCCAGGCCGGCCGAGAGGTCCCCGGGGTGGTTTAAGTCATATCCCAATCCTAAGCGGCCCTGAGTCAGATATCTAAGTGGCCGAGGAATTCCCGAAGCGATGTTTCAGGATAACGATTGACATCGATGTTCAAAGGACACTTCAGCAAGGACCAAAAAGCAAGGATAAGTATGGACGATCCTACTAGGTCCGCGCGCCTAAGTGCTGACTCTCCAAGCATATTCAAAAAAACCAAGATGGTGTCTTATCAAATCGAAAGGCTAAAGCCGGGACTTGGTCGTCAAAAGATCAAAATACTACAAACAGATAAGTATACTAGTATTGATAAGATTATTCTTTCCGTTCAAAATGATGACAATATCTTACAAAAGGCAGACACTAGTCGAGTTACGAAATGTAAGTAAAGCAAAGGAAAGGAAACATAAACTCTATAACTCGGCGGGTCCCGATACACCTTCGGCATCATCATTCTTCGAGCCCTCCTCATCTTCAGGCCGAAAGGGCTCAAGGTTGCTTAATTTGAAGGCCCGGGCCAACCTTCTTTTGCACCGCTCGAAACCTTGAGCAAAAGCGTCGATGGCCGCCTCATTAAATTCCGAGGCAAAATCTAGAGAACTCTTATAGCACTCCACGGCCTCTTGAACTTGCAGCTTTGTGGCGGCCACTTTTTCTGCGGCCTAGGTTTCGGCGGCAGCCCCTTTCTCTATAGCCCGAGCCTCGGCGGCAGCTATCTTCTCTACAGCGAGAGCCTCGGCGACAGCTATCCCCTCCTTCACCTGGGCCTTGGCGGCGGCTATTTCCTCCTTAGCCCAGCCTCAACGACGGCTACCCTTTCATCGGCCTGGCCCTCGGCGACATTCAGCTCTTCCATGACATCCCGAACTTGTGCCTCGACGACGGTCATCCTATCCATGGAGGCTCGGGCTTCGGATTGCGCACTATTGGCTCTGTCTTCGGCATGTTCCACTTTGCGAAGAGCTTCTCCAATTTTTTCTCAGTCGGCCCTAGCCTCGACATGACGTCTGTCAGCTTGGCCTCGCAACTCGGGCCCTCCTTTCAGCTTCCTCCGCCTGCTCCTACGGTGCATGGCTTTCCTCCTAGGCGGCCCAGAGTTTGCCGGCTGTCTTCAACTCTCGGGTTTGGACCTCAGCCAACTCTTTGGCCAGTCCCCTGCTCGGGTCTTTGTGGCGGCCAAATCATCCTGGACGATAAACAGCCATTAGACCGACTAGTTAGACTTTAAGTCATAACCAAAGCAAAAAGGAATTAAGACAGTAATCTTACTTGAACAGCGGCAGTAAAGAGAGTATCAAACGACTCTTCGGTTGGTAGGCGGTGGAGCATTGCCTGAAATTTGGGAAGAATGGTGAGTCTCAAGATGGATTCAGACAGTCGGCTCCTCGGGGCATTGATGGGAAGCATTTCTTCCAGTGTCAATTGAGGGGTCAACCGAGGGGTCGGCAGGAAATCTTCTCAACTTCTAAGGACACCTCGGCTCCACCTCCGGAACTGACTCACCCGTCTGCTCAAGAGCAGCGGGGGATTCACCTCGATCAACCCCTCCCGAGCCTCAGCAGGAGGGATCTCCATGGCCGGCACCCCGACGGAAGGGATCTCCGTGGCCGGTACCTCGGCAGGAGAAGGCTATGTGATGGGCATCTCGATAGAAGACTCCCCCTCCTCAGCTCTTCTATCAGCATGGCCACGGGGAGATCAAGTGGGGGCTGGGTCGACCTACCCGGCTCCCCCAGACAAGGTTTCTTGGGCGCCACTCACTGCATTGTCGACGGCCCCCAGCCTTTTCCGAAGACTCGCCACTAGGAAGTCAGGAGAGAACTTCATAACTGCACATAGAGACAAGAGTCACTAAAAAAAAGGGGGGGGGGTTTGATAGCACAGTGCCCACCGGATGCCGATGGCAGCGACACCGGCGTTGAGGCGATCTCACGGAGGTTGTCCTTCGATTGTAGTTCTTTACTGGGAGGAATGATGGTAGACATAAGACCGTAAAGAACTCTCGGTCCCTCTCTTCAATCGATGAATTCCTATTAGGGCTAGTGTCGGAGTGCCCTAACTCGTCCCTATCCTATCTACATAGGCGTAGAAGAATCAGGATTTTCAATCTTTAACTTTGGAAGGAAGGTTGAGTTCTAGGGTTCTTTGGGCCTGAAGGCAAAACTCCACCACCCGGACTTATTGGGACTGCGGAGTCTATACATGGCCTAAACAAAGAGACTCGGGTGGAAACGCCATGATAATGGCAGAGTACCAAAAAAGAGTAAATAATCCGAATGAAATTCGAAGACAATTGGGCTGGGATAAGATCATACCTCTTCAAAACTAAGAGAAAAAAAGGATGAAGAGGGAGGCGGAGCCTACTCTTAAAAAACTCCTCATTTAAGGCAACCCTACTAGGCTGGATGGAGGTCACCCTGTCCTCAAGATAGGATAGGATAAGGAAAATACTATTAGGTACTCATACTGGGCCCTAAGATTCTTTAGTCCTTGGGCAGTCATGGTTGAGGCCAACCTCGTCGGGCCGGCTGACTTATAAGAGGTAGACGGGGGCGATCCCTTGCGGTTAGATGATGAAGGGGAAGCCCTAGGGGAAAGAGAAGAAGATTGATCCCTAAGCAGTGAAGAAGGGATTCTGGGCGGTCCCTGAGTCACAGTCGCCGGACCACTGCGAATGGATATACCACCAAGGCCCGACACCGCGCCTGCAGGATCTTGTCCCGGAAGGGTTCACCATGGGACCCTTACCTTTTCTATCCTGACTAGACTCCATGAGAAGGAAAGAAATGATGTGGAAAAAGCAAAGAGAACTAACCTAAGGACCAGGGGAGCAAACACAAGAACTCGGGGCTCAAGAGGCACAAAGAAAGCAATGGAGACGGGACAAATCAGAAAAGACAACGAACAAATCAGAAAGGGCAGAGGACGGCCTTTTATATATCATGTTTGAAAATGTCCCGCCTACGACGATGCCACGTGGGAACCCTTGACTAGAGCTAATTATCCAGCTGCCCATAACTTCTCAAGGAAAGGCGTAATGCCTCGGTGACGTTTGAAAAGGGTATTCTCCTCGATTTCCCTCCGAACCGCATTGCCTCTGATGCTGCCTCTTAAATGATGAAAAGACTTCGAAGAAACTCCACCGCCTCATAGGCATGCGCCCGCCTCTGCTAAATTATGGCGCCCAAAATCTTACACAAAGCAAGAGATTTTACACTCCTTTCTCTTGGCAAGTGCTGCGCACACGAAGCATCAAAACATAGGAGCGAGGAGGCATATATGATGTGGCTGATAAGCGCCACGTGTAAAGTTAATGGCCAAAAGTTATCCAAATGGCCTCGGCTCCAGGCGGCCCCACTTCCAAGCGGCCCTGGCTCCGGGTGGCCCGGCTCTAGGTGGCCTCACTTCCAAGCGGTCCCGGCTCTAGGCAGCCCCACTTTCAAGCGAACCCGCTCCAAGCGGCCCCACTTCCAAGCGGCCCCAGCTCAGGCAACCCCACTTCCAAGCGGTTCTGGCTTCAGGCGGCCCTACTTCCAGAATAATCTTTAGCTTCTCATGCAAGCCTTTTTTTATCCAGACCAGGCCCACCAACCGTCATTGCCTTGTATATGTCTAATAAGACAAGTGCTATGATCCTGACACAAGTCTTAAAAGCCATCATTCATCATGAGGTTTTAATGATATGGATCAGATGAGCCCCAGAAAGTTATCATCAGCCAAAAAAAGTGCCAATCACCCAGTTTAGACAAGACAGATATATGCTAATTCTGATATCCCATTCAAAAAGTCAAGGCTCATCATAAAATTCCAGGGCTTCTCAAGCAAACTTTAGAACCCCATACGTAGCCTATCATAGAGTGATGCATGGCTCGTTCTTCCACGAAAAAGGAAGAGAACTACGTGTATCTATAAACAGGTAAGAAGAACCCCTAGCCGAGGTATGAACACTTAAGCACTTAGAAGTTTTATCTTTTTTCCTAACTATCCTTATCTCGAGCTTCTTCAAACTCAGGGCTGTGAATCAAATCACTAATTGAGCATCGAAGAGTCCCTATCAGAATATCTGGCCCTCGAACTTCTTGCAGATCTCGTGCTGCAGTGAATGTCTTCATCCCACCGGTGGTACGATCGATCAATGACGTTCAAGACGTTAGCTCAAGATGATCGACTTCAACAATATCCATCAACCATTATAAATTACATGGCTAGAAGAGAAATAAAAAGAAATAAACCATCAAAAATAAAACTACTCTTGTGATGTAGAAAAAATTTAAGGCTTAATCTCGAAACACAATAGTAATAATATTCAGCATAAGTTATATCCAAGAACCAAGGTCGAGCACCCACCGGGCCACATGGGGCTGATCTCGGAGAACCACCCAGGCATGATGCCGTCCATCGGTTTCCCGTTTCCCGCCTCCGCCGTCGCGGCGGCGGCACCGTTCCCGTTGCTCTGACCACCTCTTCGCTTGTTCTCGCCCTCTTCGCCGTCACCTCCTCGCCGGCTACCGCCGGGACTCCGCTCTCGGTTTCCATCGCAGATTTCAAGCGCTACTTTCCCTCGCACGCTTTCGGCCTCGCACTCCCTAAGATGCCGCCACTCTTTTCTCTCGATAAAATATGATAGAGACGGGCTCGGACGAACGGGTTTATTTATTCTGTTTTCTGTGACCGACCGGCAGCGTACGCATGATTGGCTCTTCAATTAGGGTTTCTGGGCAGCTGGACCTTTTCCTTTTACGGATTCCAATTCTCACAGACTCACCCCTTATCGTGATATTTATAGCAAATTAAATAGTTTTAAATATAAAAATAAAGGATAGGAGAATACCACCAAGAAGATACTTGCATGCTTGAACTAAACTTTTTTTTTTTTTTTTGGTCAAACTTCATTATTTCTATCCAATAATAATTTTTAATTTTAAAAATATCAAATGGATCATACTAATGTGCATGCATCACATGAGTATATACCTAGTATCAAAAAAAAAAAAAATTCAGTCTAAAAACAAGTTTAATGCATTTAATTTATAATTTAAAATTAAGTAATATTATAGAAAGTCTATTTCATCCACATCCATAGCATATGAGAAGATTATTAAAATATAAGAAATGATTAAATTTTAAACTATTAGGTTATGATGAATAGGATCAAATATTTTATTATATTTAATAAATACTAGGCTAAAGAGCTTTTTTTTTTATATAATCTAGTTTATATAATATATATTGCAGATGCAAGTAGATTAAATAGCTCTTAAGTGCTATTTAATTGCAGAGAGAAAGCATTAGCAAAGAATAAGGAGAAGCATTTAGTTATTTCCACAATTCTCATGCCATTATCATAAAAAATTTTATTTCATTTGGATTATATCTTTTTTTAAAAATCGTTTGTAATTAAATTTTATTTTTTAAAAAAATATCCATGTTTTAGTCCATGGTTTTAAATCAATTAACTTTTCAAAAAATTTAGAAATATTTTTATGTAATATGCATACTTTATTTGTTACATCGTTATTTTCTAATTTAAAATCAATAATTTCTAAATTTAAAAGAGTTATAAAATATATCACATTAGCACAACAAACGTCTGGATGTAAAAAAAGACATTGCCCAATCCAAAAACCAATTTAATGTTTTTAACTTGTAATTTAGAAAAAGCAACATTATAGAAAGCCTTTTCTTTTTTTGAAAAAAAAATTATGATTGAATCCTATTTTTCATTAGAAGATCGATAATTTAAAGGTTAAGAGATATAAAATAGATCAAGCATTGCATAAGTATATATCTAGTATTAAAAAAAAATTATCCAATGTGAAAGAAAATTTAATGCTTATGACTCGTAATTTAGAATTAAGTTATATTTTAGAAAGCCTATTTCAGCCACATTCATAGCACATAAGGAGGTTTTATTAAAACCCATTTAAGCTATTGCAATATACAATGGTTGGTTAAATTTTAATTTATTAGGTCATCATTAATAGACTCAATTTTTTTATTTTATATTTAACAAATATCAGTCCAAGGATTTTTTTTTTATTTTTAAAATAGGTAATATAAAATATTTTTATGATGAGTTTTCTGATTATAATAATATTATAATAGGTTTAGTTGCAATTTCTTTGTTAAGTTATACATAAAGAGTGTGTAAATATACAGCAATCATTTCAACATAATTAATGTTACATAATATATTGCTAGATACTTATAAAATAAATTATAATTTATATAAAAAAATTCATGCAATAAAATATTTTTCTATCAAAGATTCAAAATTGTCATAAATATCCAAGTTGTTAATTTGTAATATAATATTTTGTTTTGCAAGCAATATTTTTTTAAAAAAAAAACTTCTTATCATTAGTACAGTAAAAATGAGATGATAGGTTTTTTGATCTTTAGTTATAACCATATTTCTTAGTTGTTAAAATAAAAAAACGAGTATAAATGTTAACAAAGCAATAGCATATCTAGATCTATTATTACCCATAAAAAGTAATTTTAATTAAAACCTATGTGTATTTTTACAAATATTGATATGAATTAAATGCCAAACCTATCAACAGCCATGTAGAGATCAATCAAGCACTTTTTTTTTGTGAGTCATTTTAGATTATCATGGTTGTTGAATATAAGTTATTATCTATATATTTTATATAAATAAAATATGAGATGTGGCATCATGTTATTTGAGGAATATTAATTTTAGGGGACGTTTGTGTTGGAGATGATCCATTAAGGATCATTAATGATTGGAATAAAAGTGATTAGATCAACGCATTTGGTTACACAATACTATATTGTGATACTCTTGGATCATCCGTACTTCTAACAGTAATCTCACACCTATTCTTGAGATTGGATATCTTAGATAACACCTAAACAATGATATAACTTAAGATCACAGCGTGCTAAAAAAATTATTATCTATAAAATAGTAAAATATAAGTTGAATTTTGTCTTAAGAATCATGAAATTTTATTTTTAATTTCAGAAACTACCAAAAAACTTCTTTAATTGATAATAACATTTTGTGAACTTTGTAGTTAATTTTTCTTTAACCTTCTCTCAATTTAACTAACCAAAAGTCTAACGGCTTATGGTGACCAAAGATAAATAGCCAACTCTATTGATCAGGAGTTATCAATAAGTTAGCGATCTAATATTCTATGATATAATATTTATAAGATCAAAATATAATGTTAATAAATAATTAATATAAAAATAATGATAAATTATAAAGATAGTCGTAAACTATATAAGAAATAATTTTGATGTTACATGGTAATGTCATGCAATCACTCATTTTGAGAATAAGGGATAAACAAAGGGTTTTAACTGCAAAATATTTTATTAAATATGATGATTTTATATCATTTAAAATAAAATTAGTTCGGAATAGGGATCGATCATCATGATGAAAGAATCATCACGGCATCTCATTTGACCGGGCGCCTTCTTCGGAGGGGCAAGCGCACCAAACCACGTGGAATGGAGGGACGGTATACAACGAGAGTGGTCGGCGAGAATAGGATTCTTTTATTATTTTAAAATATTAATAAAAAAAACTTTTACGCCCCCTATCTTCTGTAAAGAATGAAACGCGGTGCGGGACTCCGTAAAGTAAGGCGAAGTAGTGGAGTCGTTTTTTAAACCAAAAGCACCGGTTTTAAAAGAAAAAGATGATGAGAATCAAATTTATTATAAAAATAATATTAAAATAAAAAATATTATTTTTTATTTTCATCTTATACTTCATGCCAGCAAAAGTTTTTCGTTTGAATGGCAAAGGTTTAATTTGAAATCACCATATGAAGTGATGATTGGCGATTTCAGATTCACTTCCATAGCCCGCGTAGGTGGATTTGTTATAGTGGAAGGCTATAAACTTTTTGCTATAGCAATTGCATTTGTTAAATTTTTTTTATTTTTTATTATATCAAAATTATCTTGTTATATCATCATTATCTTGTTATATCAATTATCTATTATCTATAACAAATAATAGATATAACAAGATAATTATAATATAACAAGATAATTCTAATTGTTATATCTATTATCTTATTATAAATAACAGATATAACAAGATAATAGATATAATAAGATAATTCTGATTAATAAGATATTAGATATAACAAGATAATTTTGATTGATCAATCATTAACTATCATCTAACCTTTTTTGATTTGCTAGAAGATTATGCGAAAGAAGGGAAGCGATTGTGATGTGAAAGTAAAAAATATCATTTGAAATGATATTTTTTTATTATAACATCATTTTGATAAATTTTTTATTTTTATCCTTTTATTTTAAGGTAGTGTTTGACATAAGGGATATCCCCTCTTATTCCCAAAAGCCATAACTATAAGGGATAGCAGAGAATAAGTTAACCAAAGGGATAATCCATGGTTAACCATGGTTAACCATGGGATATCCCTTCAATTTATTCCCTAGAGAATGCAGGAATAGCTGGTTATCCCTTCAAATAAGAGTAAAAAAGGTTATCCTATTGATTTACCTTTTTGCATTTGATATGATCAATGGGATAGCTAAGGGATAGTCAGGAGATAACTCTATCCCATACACTTATCCATGAATAATATTTTTCCTATCAAACATTATCTAAAATAGATGCCAAGAGACAACAGTTTGAAAAACTACTCTCTCAGGAAGTGGGCTTATCAAAATTTTTCAAAGTCCACAATTTTTGACTCCTGAGTCAAAGATGAGATAGTGGTCGGAAAG
This sequence comes from Calamus simplicifolius, assembly GCA_900491605.1. Lineage (NCBI taxonomy): Eukaryota > Viridiplantae > Streptophyta > Magnoliopsida > Arecales > Arecaceae > Calamus > Calamus simplicifolius. The sequence continues at coordinate 430,195 of UESW01005033.1, read as the reverse complement.
TCGAGCATTTTCCCAGTAGCTCACGGGCGTGCGCTGCCCGTTGCCGGTGTCTTTTCCGCTGGAGGAATTATTGGACGTATCTTCCACTGTCTGATTTCCAAGTGGCTTTCTGCGGTACAGATTCCATTTCATGTAGTAACATATCTAATTAATGGTCCTAATTTATTAAATCAACGTATCCCCCATTAAAGTGATAACAGCCCCCTCTCTTAATTCCTAAGCGCTCGCTTCCTCCCTTAATTCCTGAGCGCCCGCTTCCTCCCTTAATTCCTAAGCGCTCGCTTGATGGGGCAAGCGTTGAAGGAAAAGGGTATAAAATAGGAACCCATCCTAAGGTTTCATTACGAAGGGTTCTCTAAGGGTTCAGAACACTATTCTCTCAAGAGAGATCCTAAGGTTTCTGAATACGGTTCTCTCAAGAGAGATCCTATAGTTTCAGAACAAGGTTCTCAGAGATCAAGGGTCCTCGAGAGAGATCTTAAGGTTCTATAGAGAGAGATCAAGGTTCGTCCTCGAGAGAGATCTTAAGGTTCTATAGAGAGAAACCTAAAAGTGGAGGCATTGGAAATGAGTCCCTGATCAAGAGCAATCATGAAGGCATACACCATCTGGATGCGAGAGCTCATTGATTAGAAGACCGATCCATCGAGAGGAAGAGGAAAGATCAAGAAGATCAATCGATATCGTTAAGGAAGGAAGATCTCCCGTGCAGTCCATAGGAAGATCAGATTCCTTACCACCATTAAATAATAATGGCTGGAGGTAATTATATTTAAGTAAATTAAGTCTAACATTTGGTATCAGAGCAAGGTTAAAACCTCTGCCTTATTTGCGATGATTTCTATTAAGTTTCTCTTTTCAAGCCGTTAATGCCGCGTGTTTTCCGTTTTTAGTTTTTCGGATCAAAGGTTGGTTTCGATCAGTTCTGATCACGGAATTGACAGAAACCATTAAAAATAATTCAGATTCCGATTTTGCGGAAACAAAACGTGGTCTATTAAAGATTTCTTTCTAGCATTAAATGTTTCCCAGATTTCTTTTTATGGTATTAAAGAGATAGCATTAAAGAAAGAAAAAGAAAAGAAACGTAGCTTTAAAGAAAAGAAAAACTAAAAGAGAAATGAAAAACTAAAGGAGAGAAATGCAGCGGAAACGTGGCTTCAATAACCACATCGGTGAAATATTAAAAAGAGGAGAGAAAACTTTCGGTTTTCGTTTTTCTCGCTTATGGTCTTTCCGTTCTCTCACGATTTAAAATATGGATTGGTTCGATTTTAAATGCATTTATTATCTGTTTAATGTTTTATTAAATCATGTAACATGATTTATTTTTATCATTTGTTTCTTGAGTTTAAATTTTTGTATTAAAATACGCCTCCTGAGTCTCTATGCCTACGGTGGTTTGCATAGACTGGCCCAAGGGAATAATGAGCTACGGCCGGACGTGTTTTAATTAACAAAATTTTTTCTTAAGATGATAATTTTAAAATTCATTAAATAGATATTGAAATGTTCTGTTCTGCATACTAGATTTATTCTATGCATGAATTTGGTGGTAGTGTAAAAATCACAGTGCAAATCCTTTCAAGGTCTGATTGGTCATTTGGTGTCTAGAAAGGTAAAGAGATTGTGGTTACTTAATTGGTTCCGTTGACTGACCTAAGGAAAGCAACGGGGGGACCCCCACTTCTCTTTCACTGGCCTGGCCAATTTGACTAACTCGGATCTTGATTTGGAAATGTTACATTGATTAAGATCACTACCTAATAATCATGCTAAATTGGTTAATCTATATGCATTTAATGTCATGTGATCAATATGATGTTGATTAATTGAGGAGTAGCCACAGCATCTTTGATTAATCAAAATTATATATTGAGTTGCAAAGATCACATAAGGTTAGATGACATTAATTGTGACTAATTATATTAATGTAATGAATCTTATCCCACAGGAATTTTTGTTGCACTAATATAATTAATTAGGATGCGATAACAAATTATTTTCTTAATTACCCACAGGAATTAAGAAAGGAATATAATTTGTTAGTCACATCATTAAGCTAATGAGTCTATTTGAGTATAATAACTTAGCCCACAGGTAGTTATTGTATGTTATTGATTCATGTTATTGCATGTTTACATTGGTAAAACATGACATCAGTTATATGCCTCAAATTCAATTACATGAACATGATTTATTTTTTATGCAGCTATTTGCCTGTTAATATTTCTGATATGAAATGTGACATTCCCGATTTAAGTGGTGATAATTATAAATTATGGAAGGAGAGAATTCTTCTTCAATTAGGGTGCATGGATATTGACTATGCTATCAGGAAGGATGAACCACATTTAGTTACATCTACTAGCACTCAGGCTGAGATTGCTGCGTATGAACGATGGGAACGGTCCAATCGCCTCAGTATGATGTTCATACGTACTAAAATTTCTGCTAGTATACGTGGTTCAATTCCTGAGTGCAAAAATGTCAAGGAACTTCTGAAGGCTATTGATGCACAATTTGAGTCTTCAGATAAGGCAATGGCTAGCACCCTAATGACAAAGTTATCATCAATGAAGCTCACTACGGTTGGAGGTGTGCGTGAGCACATCATGAAGATGAGGGACATTGCGGCTCAGTTGAAATCCCTAGAGGTTGAGATGTCAGAATCTTTCTTGGTGCACTTTATTTTGAGTTCACTCCCACAGCAATATAGTCCCTTCAAAATATCTTACAATACACATAAGGACAAATGGTCAATTAATGAACTTCTGACCATGTGTGTTCAAGAGGAAGGGAGGCTGATTTTAGAAATGGGAGAAAGTGCACATTTAGTCACTCAGAGAAAGACTAAAGCTCCCAAAGCCAAACGCAAAGGAAAGGGTAAAGTATCCATCCATACAGAAGACAAGAAGGAGTCCAAGTGCTTCTTTTGCAAGAAGAAAGGACATATAAAGAAAGATTGTCTCAAATTCAAAGCTTGGCTTGACAAGAAAGGTACTCTAACCTCATTCGTATGTCATGAATCCAATTTGGTTATATGTCATAACACATGGTGGATTGATTCTGGTTCTACAATCCATGTTTCAAATACCTTGCAGGGTTTTCTAAATCAAAGGAAACCATTGGGAAGTGAACAAAGCATCTATTCAGGAAACAAGATGGGTTCACATGTGGAAGCAATTGGAACGTGCAGACTTATTTTACATTCTGGTTTTGTTTTGGATTTGGAAAAGACATTTTATATTCCAAGTTTCTCTAGAAATTTGATTTCAGTGTCAAGGCTTGTACCAGCAGGATATTCCTTTAATTTTAATAAAAGCTCTGTTGATTTATTTTATAAATCTAAGCTTATTGGGAATGGTACATTGTCAGACAATCTTTTCCAAATCAATCTGAAAAATAATACCACCTATAATGTGATGCACGCCCAAACTGGTATGAAAAGATGTGTTATAAATGAGAATTCCTCTATTTTATGGCATCGGAGATTAGGTCATATCTCCATTGACAGAATTAAAAGATTAGTAAAAGATGGAGTACTTGATACTCTTGATTTTACTGATTTTGACACTTGTGTGGATTGCATAAAGGGAAAGCAAACCAACAAGTCCAAGAAAAATGCCAAGAGAAGTTCGGAAATACTGGAGATCATACATACGGATATCTGTAGCCCAGATATGGATTCGTATGGTCAGAGATACTTCATCTCATTTATTGATGACTATTCACGATATATGTATCTCTACCTACTTCATAATAAGAACGAAGCATTAGATGCCTTTAAGGTATTTAAGGCAGAAGTAGAGAAACAATGCGGCAAGCAAATTAAAATCGTGAGGTCAGATAGAGGTGGAGAATATTATGGTAGATACACTGAGAATGGACAAGCACCTGGTCCGTTTGCTCGGTTTCTTGAAGAAAATGGAATTGTTGCACAATACACCATGCCAGGGTCTCCTGACCAAAACGGTGTAGCTGAAAGGAGAAACCGAACATTATTGGACATGGTAAGGAGCATGATTGTCAGCTCTAAGTTACCTAAATCCTTGTGGACTGAAGCTCTTAAAACTGCTACGTATATATTGAATCGGGTTCCAACCAAGGCTGTTTCCAAAACGCCATTTGAGTTATTTAAAGGTTGGAAACCGAGTCTGCAACATATACGTGTTTGGGGATGCCCATCTGAAGTAAGAGTCTATAATCCACAAGAAAAGAAACTAGACCCAAGGACTATCAGTGGATACTTTATTGGATATGCTGAGAAGTCCAAGGGTTATAGATTTTATTGTCCATCTCACAGCACTAGGATTGTGGAATCAAGAAATGCAAAATTTCTTGAGAATGACTTGATCAGTGGGAGTGATCAATCTCAGTATTTGGCTTCTTCTGAGAAAGATCATTCAGTTATTCCAACTTCCACTTCAAGTGAGGGATTGGTTGTTATTTATAGCACTCCTCAAACTCAATTAAGTGCCCAACAACCAGTCATTGAGATTTCACAAGCTGATGGTAATCTAGAAGATCGTGTTGTTCATCAACAATCAGTTGTGCAAGATACTCCTCAAGAGGTCATTGACACAACATTAAGAAGATCAACTAGAATAAAGAAATCAGCAATTCCTGGTGATTATGTTGTGTATCTACATGAATCTGACTATAACATTGGAGCCGAAAATGATCCTGAAACGTTTTCACAAGCCATGAGTTCTAAGGAATCAAACTTATGGTTCAATGCCATGAAAGAAGAGATGGAATCTATGGCATCTAATCGAGTCTGGGATCTTGTTGAGTTGCCTGATGGTGTAAAAGCCATTGGATGTAGATGGATCTTCAAAATAAAGAAAGACTCGCAAGGCAACATTGAGAGATATAAAGCAAGACTCGTTGCCAAAGGATTCACTCAGAAGGAAGGAGTCGACTACACTGAGACATTTTCTCCTGTATCCAAGAAAGACTCTCTCCGAATAATCATGGCATTGGTAGCTCATTTTGATTTTGAGTTACATCAAATGGATGTGAAGACCGCATTCCTTAATGGAGATCTAGAGGAAGAGGTTTACATGAAACAACCTGAAGGATTTTCCTCTAGTGATGGTGAGCATTTGGTTTGCAAACTTAAGAAATCCATATATGGATTGAAACAAGCCTCACGTCAGTGGTATTTAAAATTTCATGATGTGATCTCTTCCTTTGGTTTTGAAGAGAACATCATGGATCAATGTATATACCAGAAGGTTAGTGGGAGCAAAATTTGTTTCTTGGTCCTATATGTGGATGACATTCTACTTGCAACCAATGATAAAGGGTTGCTACATGAGGTGAAACAATTTCTCTCTAAAAATTTTGATATGAAAGATATGAGTGAGGCATCTTATGTCATTGGCATTAAGATCCATAGAGAAAGATCTCGAGGCATTTTGGGATTGTCTCAAGAAACTTATATCAATAAAGTCTTGGAGAGATTTCGGATGAAAAATTGTTCACCAAGTGTTGCACCTATAGTGAAGGGTGACAAGTTCGCTTTGAACCAGTGCCCTAAAAATGAACTTGAACGGGAACAGATGCACAACATTCCATATGCTTCAGCTGTTGGAAGCCTAATGTATGCTCAGGTTTGCACAAGACCTGACATAGCATTTGCAATAGGAATGTTGGGAAGATATCAGAGTAATCCAGGTTTAGACCATTGGAGAGCTGCTAAAAAGGTCATGAGGTATCTTCAAGGGACCAAGGACTACATGCTCATGTATAGACAAACTGATCATTTGGAGATAGAGGGCTACTCAGATTCGGACTTTGCTGGCTGCGTTGATTCTCGGAAATCAACATCAGGATTTATATTTATGTTAGCTGGTGGAGCCATATCTTGGAGAAGTGCAAAGCAGACCTTGACTGCTACCTCTACTATGGAAGCAGAGTTCGTTGCTTGTTTTGAGGCTACATCGCAAGGTGTATGGTTGAAGAGTTTCATCTCAGGGCTTAGAATTGTTGACTCCATTACTAGGCCAATTAAATTGTACTGTGACAATTCAGCTGCTGTATTTTTGGCTAAAAACCATAAGAGTGGTAGTCGAAGTAAACATATCGACATTAAGTATTTAGCCATAAGAGAACGTGTTAAAGAGAATAAAGTGGTCATAGAACACGTTAGCACTGAATTGATGATAGCTGATCCTTTAACTAAAGGCATGCCAATTAAGAAGTTTAAGGATCATGTGATAAGAATGGGAGTTGGTCCCATGATATAATTGTATTGATAACAATTTGTACAATGAAACTCTTATTTCAAGCGTTTGTTTATTTCTCATTCAGGTGTACACGTTATATGACTTTTGAGAAATGACAAACTTTTCTTTTGGACTCAGAATAAACATATGGTTTATTCATTATGTTATGTTGTCACATTTGGAATGGTGATAAAGAAATTGAATGCATTGTAATACATAGAAGATAATACTCAATTATAGAGGACCTATCGCTATGATTCATGTATTTAGTTTCTTGTTCAGTGTTGATAAAATATACGGACCAAGTGGGAGAATGTAGTAACATATCTAATTAATGGTCCTAATTTATTAAATCAACGTATCCCCCATTAAAGTGATAACAGCCCCCTCTCTTAATTCCTAAGCGCTCGCTTCCTCCCTTAATTCCTGAGCGCCCGCTTCCTCCCTTAATTCCTAAGCGCTCGCTTGATGGGGCAAGCGTTGAAGGAAAAGGGTATAAAATAGGAACCCATCCTAAGGTTTCATTACGAAGGGTTCTCTAAGGGTTCAGAACACTATTCTCTCAAGAGAGATCCTAAGGTTTCTGAATACGGTTCTCTCAAGAGAGATCCTATAGTTTCAGAACAAGGTTCTCGAGAGAGATCAAGGTTCGTCGAGAGATCTCGAGAGAGATCTTAAGGTTCTATAGAGAGAAACCTAAAAGTGGAGGCATTGGAAATGAGTCCCTGATCAAGAGCAATCATGAAGGCATACACCATCTGGATGCGAGAGCTCATTGATTAGAAGACCGATCCATCGAGAGGAAGAGGAAAGATCAAGAAGATCAATCGATATCGTTAAGGAAGGAAGATCTCCCGTGCAGTCCATAGGAAGATCAGATTCCTTACCACCATTAAATAATAATGGCTGGAGGTAATTATATTTAAGTAAATTAAGTCTAACATTTCAAACTTTGACTATCGTAGTTTCATAATAACTCATAATACTCAAGTTATCTGAATAGTGGTTATCTGAAGAAAGGACCTTCAGTCGTGGACTTCTGTAGCTCAAACAAGCAAGCTATTTTTGGCATGATAACTCTAAACAGTCATAAGCCATGAATTCTAGGCATTATTTATGCAAATAATTTGGGATATGGTTTCAAATATTCTAACTATTGGACTTTCGGTAATGATCATTGGACATTTCAAGTTTGGAGAAACGTGGTGGCAGATAGTTCACAGTAAACAGATAAATTGCAGAATTTCAAGACCTTATAATGATCTCGGTTATTCTGGTAGTCCATTTGTATCGTGCAATGATAAGCTTGGAAGAGCAAAAGTATGGGAAAGGCTCGATAAGGCTTTGGCTTCCACTGATTGGTTTTCTATGTTTCCATACTCGAATATCACTCACCTTAAAGGATTGGATCTGATCATTGTCTGTTATTATTGAATGCAGAACCAAAACCCCAACGAAAGCTGATACCATTACAGTTTGAGAAGTTTTGGTTGTCATGCAGAGGGGTCGAGAGCATTGTTAAACAGGCCTAGCACTGTAATGGTAAGGAAAAGTCTTGCTGCACCAACATTCAGTACAGCAAGCATGCATCGGCCATGCAAATTGGCTGCCCATGCATGCCACTGCGTATGCGATGCACGATAAAGCCCATTGAACCTCGGTATGCATGGTGGCATATGTGGACGATCAATCCGCGCAGCTGATGTGTACTTGTTGCACCGAAGGATGGTGCAGTAAGACTTTTTCGTAATGCTAATATGTCACCAGGAGTCATGTTCATCAAAATGTTGAAAAACACAAGAAATGCATTTCTAAGTTGGAACAAAGAAACGGTTGGAAATCTGTTTCATGAGACAGAGAGTTTGGAAGAACAGATCAATAGGCTACAGGAGAAAGATGTTAACCCTGAGTGCTTAAACGATCCAGATCATGCTACATTGTTAAAGAAAATTCTGAGACTATGAGAAAGCTTTAAAGCTTGGGGAATTCTTTGGTGTCAAAAGTCTCACATCAAATCGTTGAAGGAAGGTGACACTAATGCAACCTTTTTCCATAGATCAACCATATTGAGAAGGAGAAACAGAATATATTAAGGCTTAATTGTGCTGTTGATGGCACATCCATTGAAGAAGAAACAGAAATTAAGGATTGTTTGTTTCATCATTTTCGTGGTCATTGGAACTTACGGTGTTCAAATGGTCCATTCGATCTCCCTTTCGTTTTAAATGGGGTGAATAATCAGCAAAATGGCGTGCTCATCAGAGATGGATCAGAGGAAGAATTTGAAGGTATCGTCATGGGATTAGCACCAGACAAGCCATCAGGCCCTGATAGCTTTCAGGCTATGTTTTTTTTAAGTCTATTTGGCCAATTATCAGAAGGGATGTAGTAGGTGCTATCAAACATTTCTTTAAATCCTACTGAAGGCCAAGGGAATGGAAACATACCTTTGCTACTCTGATTTCTAAGAAGGTTAATCCAGTGGATGCCAAGGATTTCAGGTCCATCAGCTTATGTAATACTTTATACAAAGTTGTAGCTAAGATTCTGGCAAATTTCTTGAAAGAATTGCACCAAATAGAAGTGTTACTGAAAATATATTAGTGGCACAGGAAATTTTTCATTCAATGAGCAATGCTTCAAGGTGAAATTCAGTGATGGTAATTAAGGTTGACATGGAAAAAATGTTATGCCAGAGTTGAATGGAATTTTCTAAGAGGGCTTGGTGGCTGCAATTATGTTCATCAACAAGCTATAGCCTATAATGAAAGAATGAGATTGTTGTGAGCACCCCATCATTTAATGGTTTACGTAATAATTCGTCTATCAACTAATATTTCGTATAAGCCAATAGGATTGAATAATTAAAAGCATTATAATGTTATACTTAATTTAAATATATTGATCTTATCATATATGCAAAAATACGGTATCAATATATTTATCACAATAATTAAGCAAGTTAAGATCGATAAATACCTCCCGCCATTATTATTAATTTTCTTCCCGATGAGGGTAAGGATTTTGATCTTCCTCTCGATGGATCTTGATCTTCCTCCTCTCTATAGATCTTGATCTTCCTCTCTCGTTGGATCTTGATCTTCCTCTCTCGGTGGATCTTGATCTTCCTCCTCCTCTCTATGGATCTTGATTGAGCGCTTCCAATCAATGAGCCATCGCACTCTGATGGTATATGCCCTCAGAATGTGCTCCTGATCAGGGACCCAATGCCTTCGCTTGTTTTGGTTTTTTTCTTCGATAACATTGTGTCGAAAGCCTTAGGAAGGGATCCCTATTTAAATAGATACTCAAATCCCTTCCATTCCACCGCCTGCTCTCATCAAGCAGGCGTTTAACATTTAAGGGGCCGTTATCACTTATTAATTAGTGGAAACGATCGTAATAAAATTAGGACCATCTATTGCGACGAGTTATTACATTCTCCCACTTGGTCCGTATATTTTATCAACACTGAACAAGAAACTAAATACATGAATCATAGCGATAGGTCCTCTATAATTGAGTATTATCTTCTATGTATTACAATGCATTCAATTTCTTTACCACTATTCCAAATGTGATAACATAATGAATAAACCATATGTTTATTCAGAGTCCAAAAGAAAAGTTTGTCATTTCTCAAAAGTTAAATAACGTGTACACCTGAATGAGAAATAAACAAATAATTGAAATAAGAGTTTCTTTGTACAAATTGTTATCCATACAATTATATCATGGAACCAACTCCCATTCTTATCATATGATCCTTAAAATTCTTAATTGGCATGCCTTTAGTCAAAGGATCAGCTATCATCAATTCAGTGCTAACGTGTTCTATGACCACTTTATTTTCTTTAACACGTTCTCTTATGGCTAAATACTTAATGTCGATATATTTACTTCGACTGCCACTTTTATTGTTTTTAGCCAAAAATACAGCAGCTGAATTGTCATAGTACAGTTTAATTGGCCTAGCAATAGAGTCAACAATTCTAAGCCCTGAGATGAAACTCTTCAACCATACACCTTGCGATGTAGCCTCAAAACAAGCAACGAACTCCGCTTCCATAGTAGAGGTAGCAGTCAAAGTCTGCTTTGCACTCCTCCATGATATGGCTCCACCAACTAACATAAATATAAATCCTGATGTTGATTTCTGAGAATCAACGCAGCCAGCAAAGTCCGAATCTAAGTAGCCCTCTATCTTCAAATGATCAGTTTGTCTATACATGAGCATGTAGTCCTTGGTCCCTTGAAGATACCTCATGACCTTTTTAGCAGCTCTCTAGTGGTCTAAACCTGGATTACTCTAATATCTTCCCAACATTCCTACTGCGAATGCAATGTCAGGTCTTGTGCAAACCTGAGCATACATTAGGCTTCCGACAGCTGAAGCATATGGAATGTTGTGCATCTGTTCCCGTTCAAGTTTATTTTTAGGGCACTGGTTCAAAGCGAACTTGTCATCCTTCACTATAGGTGCAACACTTGGTGAACAATTTTTCATCTGAAATCTCTCCAAGTCTTTATTGATATAAGTTTCTTGAGACAATCCTAAAATGCCTCGAGATCTTTCTCTATGGATCTTAATGCCAATGACATAAGATGCCTCACTCATATCTTTCATATCAAAATTTTTGGAGAGAAATTGTTTCACCTCATATAGCAACCCTTTATCATTGGTTGCAAGTAGAATGTCATCCACATATAGGACCAAGAAATAAATTTTGCTCCCACTAACCTTCTGGTATATACATTGATCCATAATGTTCTCTTCAAAACCAAAGGAAGAGATAACATCATGAAATTTTAAATACCACTGACGTGAGGCTTGTTTCAATCCACATATGGATTTCTTAAGCTTGCAAACCAAATGCTCACCATCACCAGAGGAAAATCCTTCAGGCTGTTTCATGTAAACCTCTTCCTCTAGATCTCCATTAAGGAATGCGGTCTTCACATCCATTTGATGTAACTCAAAATCAAAATGAGCTATCAATGCCATTATTATTCGGAGATAATCTTTCTTGGATATTGGAGAAAATGTCTCCGTGTAGTCGATTCCTTCCCTCTGAGTGAATCCTTTGGCAACGAGTCTTGCTTTATATCTCTCAATGTTGCCTTGTGAGTCTTTCTTTCTTTTAAAGACCCATCTACATCCAATGGCTTTTACACCATCAGGTAACTCAACAAGATCCCAGACTCAATTAGATGCCATAGATTCCATCTCGTCCTTCATAGCATTGTACCACAAGTTTGATTCCTTAGAACTCATGGCTTGTGAAAAAATTTCAGGATCATTTTCGGCTCCAATGTTATAGTCAGATTCATGTAGATACACAATATAATCACTAGGAATTGCTGATTTCTTTATTCTAGTTGATCTTCTTAATGTTGTATCAATGACCTCTCGAGGAGTATCTTGCACAACTGATTGTTGATGAACAACATGATCTTCTAGATTACCATCAGCTTGTGAAATCTCAATGACTGGTTGTTGAGCATTTAATTGAGTTTGAGGAGTGATATAAATAACAACCAATCCCTCACTTGAAGTGGAAGCTGGAATAACTGAATGATCTTTCTCAGAAGAAGCCAAATACTGAGATTGATCACTCCCACTAATCAAGCCATTCTCAAGAAATTTTGCATTTCTTGATTCCACAATCCTAGTGCTGTGAGATGGACAATAAAATCTATAACCCTTGGACTTCTCAGCATATCCAACAAAATTTCCACTAATAGTCCTTGGGTCTAGTTTCTTTTCTTATGGATTATAAACTCTTACTTCAGATGGGCATCCCCAAACACGTATATGTTGCAAACTTGGTTTTCAACCTTTAAATAACTCAAATGGCGTTTTGGAAATAGCCTTGGTTAGAACCCGATTCAATATATACGCAGCAGTTTTAAGAGCTTCAGTCCACAAGGATTTAGGTAGGTTGGAGCTGACAATCATGCTCCTTACCATGTCCAATAATGTCCAGTTTCTCCTTTCAGCTACACCATTTTGGTCAGGAGACCCTGGCATGGTGTATTGTGCAACAATTCCATTTTCTTCAAGAAATCGAGCAAACGGACCAGGTGCTTGTCCATTCTCAGTGTATCACCATAATATTCTCCACCTCTATCTGACCTCATGATTTTAATTTGCTTGTGGCATTGTTTCTCTACTTCTGCCTTAAATACCTTAAAGGCATCTAATGCTTTGTTCTTATTATGAAGTAGGTAGAGATATATATCATGAATAGTCATCAATAAATGAGATGAAGTATCTCTGACCATACGAGTCCATATCTGGGCTACAGATATCCGTATGTATGATCTCCAGTATTTCTGAACTTCTTTTGGCATCTTTCTTGGATCTGTTGGTTTGCTTTCCCTTTATGCAGTCCACACAAGTGCCAAAATCAGTAAAATTAAGAGTATCAAGTACTCCATCTTTTACTAATCTTTTAATTCTCTCAATGGAGATATGACCTAATCTTTGATGCCACAAAATAGAGAAATTCTCATTCATAACACATCTTTTCATACCAGTTTGGGCGTGCATCACATTATAAGTGGTATTATTTTTTAAATTAATTTAGAAAAAATTATCTGACAATGTACCATTCCCAATAAGCTTAGATTTATAAAATAAGTCAACAGAGCTTTTATTAAAATTAAAGGAGTATCTTGCTGGTACAAGCCGTGACACTGAAATCAAATTTCTAGAGAAACTTGGAATATAAAATGTCTTTTCCAAATCCAAAACAAAACCAGAGTGTAAAATAAGTCTGCACGTCCCAATTGCTTCCACATGTGAACTCATCTCGTTTCCTGAATAGATGCTTTGTTCATTTCCCAATTGTTTCCTTTGATTTAGAAAACCCTGCAAGGTATTTGAAACATGGATTGTAGAACTAGAATCAATCCACCATGTGTTATGACATATAACCAAATTGGATTCATGACATACGAATGAGGTTAGAGTACCTTTCTTGTCAAGCCAAGCTTTGAATTTAAGACAATCTTTCTTTATATGCCATTTCTTCTTGCAAAAGAAGCACTTGGACTCCTTCTTGTCTTCTGTATGGATGGATACTTTACCCTTCCTTTGCGTTTGGCTGTGGGAGCTTTAGTCTTTCTCTGAGTGACTAAATGTGCACTTTCTCCCATTTCTAAAATCAGCCTCCCTTTCTCTTGAAGACACATGGTCAGAAGTTCATTAATTGACCATTTGAGGCATATAACTTGATGTCATGTTTTACCAATGTAAACATGCAATAACATGAATCAATAACATACAATAACTACCTGTGGGCTAAGTTATTATACTAAAATAAACTCATTAACTTAATGATGTGACTAACAAATTATATTTCTTTCTTAATTCCTATGGGTAATTAAGAAAATAATTTGTTATCGCATCCCAATTAATTATATTAGTGCAATAAAAATTTCAGTAGGATAAGATTGATTACATTAATATAATTAGTCACAATTAATGTTACACTACAAGAAAAATAAAATATTGCGATGCCCAAATGCGTCGCAATTGCATCGCTAAACATGCTATTGCGATGCAATAGCGATGCAATGACGGCGTCGCTCAGATGTCCATCGCAATACATATTTGTCACAATTGCGTCGCAATATTGTGACTCTCTGTGACGCAACATTGAGTCGCAATATTACGACGCATCCAAATGCGTCGTTACATTTTAAAATTAATTTTTAATATTAAAAATTATTATTTAATATTGCGACGTACTAAATTGCGTCTCAATATTGCGACGCATCTTATTGCGTCACATATTTAATAATAATATTTTTGGTATAATAGCGACTCAATTTGAGTCGCTAATGCGTCATAATAAAATTTTTTTTAAAATATTGCGACGCAAGGTCATTGCGTCGCAATATTTATTAAAATATTTTAGATATAATAGCGATGCAATTTTAGTCGCTAATGCGTTGCTATTAAATTTATTTTTAAATTATTATGATGCCAGGTCATTGCGTCATAATATTTAATAATAATATTTTGAAAATATTAGCGATGCAATTTCAATCGCTAATGCATCGCAAATTAAATTTTTTAAAAAATATAAAAGATTAAAAATTAAAATGGTTAATACAATTTCGTTAAATCTAAATATTGATAGAAATATTTTTCACTCAATCCAAATAATAATAAATTTTCAAAAATAATTCATATATTAAAATTTTGAAGTTTTTACAACATAAAAAAAGAAAAGAAAATATATCAAGAATCTGAGCGATCACGTGGAGGCTGTGGAGGCTGAAGACTCTGCGACAAGCGGCTAACCATATCCCGCAAATAATGCATCTCATCTCGCATGTCTGTAATCTCTTGATCCCGGCCTCGCATACGATCCTCAAAATCCTGCTCGACCTCCTGGCGAACCTCCTCTGCAATAGATCTGCGAAGGTCATATAAACGCTCGGGAGGAAGATCACCAGAAGCTCGTGAGCTAGAGGCCTGATGGGAAAAATATGTAGAAGCTCTAGTGCCCAGACCATAGACCCTGCGGTCTCATGGCTGGGCACCAACAGCCTCCAAAAATACACGCCGACTCTCCTCTGCTGAGAGTTCGACGGGCGTCTCCCCATCAGTAGAGTCGACCTGCGATGCCTGGGAGCGAAGCTCCTCGACTCGTGTCTTGAAATTATGAAATCAACAATAAATGAGTTAATAAATTTCTCAAAATAAAATTTTAGAAATTAAACATATACTACATAAATCTAATTTCTTACCGCAACCTTCCGTGATCGCGTGTCGACCCAGGAACCGTCCCTCCTGGTGTGTGTCGCCCTGAATAGACGAAACTCACCAGGATCTCCGCCCTCCTGCTCAGACTATAACAAAAAAAAAAGATATTAATACAAATATTTGTAAATAACTAAAATAGTAATTAAAATATTTATGTTTTCTTACCATACGCCATCTGTGCTCCTGAATCGAAATGGAGCCCGAAGTATGGTGGGAGAGACCCGTGCCAGGACCGCCCTTCTCAGATCGGCGGTTCGTGCTGGCTGATGCGGACCTCCTGCGCCAGCCATCGGACTCCTAGGCCTGCTGCCACTCGTGTCAAATACCCTCTGGCACGTGCGCATGACGCTGACCCGATGACCTCCAACGATGAAGCTTGTCGGAGTATCGGCATCGCGTCAGAGCCTCCCATGCTGCCCTAATGGCATCATGGCTGGCAGGATCCCATGTAAACTTTTTCTGCATTAAAATAAACAGTTAGTTTCTGAATTTATTAAGTTTAAGAAATTTATATCACTGATAAATTGTATTTAATAAGTTTACCTGAAACTCAGAAAAATAAAACTCCCTCGTGGCTGGAGATACGTGGCGCCAATCGTAGCCACTGGGATCTGCACGCCTTTGAAATACGGCGCTGATGTGGTTGGATACATGATGCTGCTCAATGAATCTGTTAAAAAAATGCATGTTTATAAGTAATTGACTTAAAAACATAAACATATATTTTTAATTAGTATATACTTACATCCCCTGAGCATCAAGTCGAAGTACAGTGCGGCCGATGGTGGAAGAACTCTCGAAGGTATGTACCGATCGGCTAGATGGTAATACTGCTGGAGAGATCGAAGGCTGCGCCACTGCTGGAGATCCAAACTCTCCATCTCCGACGCTCATGTGATCTGATATAGCAGGGCTACGTCCCTGCTCACTCCGTCTGTCGTCGGTAGATCTACCTCTGCCCGTCATACTAAAAATACTAAAGATTCACACAATTAAATTACGATTAATGATTGACTATGTAAGAATTTAACACTTATAAAAAAAAGTTAAATTTTAAAAAACCTCTATGTTTAATCGGTGTCATTTGTTTCGTGAAATGTTGGTTCAACATCCGATGCCGTATCGGATTGCGAATCAGTTTCATTATCATCGGAAGGAAACCGAACATTTGCATCCGCAATTTCTTGGACATCACCATTTGGATCTCTAAGTGATGTTTCAGGAGCCCTTGTGTCGTCCTCAATTGCATGCATTTCCATCTCATCCTCTTGAAATGCAGGGCACTCGGCTGATTGACTTGATGAACTCTCCTCTAATACGATTGTTGAACGTGGGACAATTTTAGAAACGACCCACCAATCTCGCTTGTGTTGCGTAAACTTGGATATCCGCAGTAAAAGACTTGCTGAGCTTGGGATGCAAGGATGAATGGGTCATATTTCTGCAATCTTCGTCGATGGTTCACTTCAACCAAATTGTAGTCGTTATGAACCATTTTGCCCACAGGAACTATCGGATCGAACCAATCACAACGAAACAATACGGTTCGTTTCATAGGCCAACCGGGATATTCAACTTCAACCACCTCTACTAACTTTCCATAATAATCCTGCATATTTGCTCCAACACTTTCTCCTTTCACACACACGCCCCAGTTCTGCATGCCTCTTGAAGCTGCTAATCGTTCAATCTAAAATTTGTACCCATTTACAAAATAGCCAGTAGAGGTTGTTATGGTCTTCAATGGCCATTGCGATAGACATTTAATGAAAATATTGTCGGTTATGGACCATGGACCGTTGACCTATAAATTAATAAGCTATTGACATCCAATTCAAAAAAAAATAGCCATTATCGAAATTGATTGAGTGATACTACTCACAAATTCATAAAACCAGTAAGTAAACTCCGTTTCTAATTTCTGCCCAATTGCAACTTGACTGATGTCGGGATTCATCTGTCGTTGTCTATCACAAAACATCCTTATGGGATGAAAAGGATGAAAACTAATGTTAGAAATTAAATATTGTGGTATATTATAATTTAAATTAAAATTTTTAATTTAGCATTGAAGTATACACTTATTCAATATATGGATCGACTTCTCTACAATTCATTAGGATGTAATATGTGCTGCATTATACTCCATATCGCTAAGATTTCTTGACTTCTGCCCACCAAAGGAACGGCCGATAGCTTTAAAAATTGATATTCTACCGTCATTAGCTTCTCCTTCGTCCACACATACGTCATCATTACGACCATGATTTCGGCTCCTCGTGTGGACGTGACCCTCAAAGTAATGTGAGGCAAAAGCTGAAACTTCTTCGACCAAGTGTGCATTGCATATAGAACCTTCAACCCTTGCCTTATTACGCACATTATTTTTTAACTTCTTAAGATACCTATATGTAAAGTTGCAACAAAAAAATAACCAATTTTTCAAGCAGTGAAATAATATTTGAAATGTCAACATATCTTAATGATGTATATATTTACCTCTCGAAAGGATACATCCAGCGATACTGCACGGGACCAGCTATGCTCGCTTCGTATGGCAAGTGAACCGGTAAATGCTCCATTGAGTCAAAAAAACTGGGAGGAAATATTCGCTCAAGCTTGCATAAAATAATTGGAATTTCCTCCTCAAGCCTTGCCATGGATGCAGAAATAATGACTGCGGCAGATAACTCCTTGAAGAATAAGCTGAGCTCCATAATTGCCTTCCAGACATGTTGCGGAAGCAACTCACGAAAAGCTTTAGGTAATAACCGTTGCATGAAAACATGGTAGTCGTGACTCTTCATGCCGAACAACTTGAGCTTATGCATGTCCACACACCTACCGATATTTGAGGTATAACCATCTAGAAATTTTAACCCTCTAAGCCAGTTACATAAAACTTCTCGTGAATTTCTATCAAGAGTGTAACATGCTTTAGGATAGGTCCCATCGGCACTCCTTCTCAAATCACCTCTTCTGTAGTACTGATTAAGTTCTTCTCTTGACTTTGCAGTATCTTTTGTTTTTCCTGGGATGTTTAGCACCGTGTTAAATATGTTATCAAAGAAATTTTTCTCGATATGCATAACATCCAAGTTGTGCCGGATGAGATTTGTACTCTAATAAGGCAAATCCCAAAATATACTTCGCTTCTTCCAGTTATGTTCTTTACATATACGGCCATTTATTCTATCTGCATTCGGTTCCCATGCATACATCAACACCAAATGCTCTATAGAATCAAATAGATCCGTGCCAGACCTAACCGGTTCGGCAAATTTTGTGACTGCTTTGTTCTTCCGGAAGGCGATCAAGTTACGCCTGTAAGGATGATTTGGGGGCAAGAACTTCCTATGGTTATCAAATCATGACTGCTTACCACTCTTCTGCAATGTAAATGCATCCGAATCATACATGCAATGAGGGCATGCCAGACGTCCAGCAGTGCTCCAACCAGACAACATTGCATATGCCGGAAAATCACTTATTGTCCACATCAAAGCAGCTCTCATTAAGAAATTATGTTTCATAGAAATGTCGTAGGCTACGACTCCTGTTTCCCACAACATTTTCAATTCGGCCACCAACGGTTGCAGAAAGACATCAATCTTTTCCTTTGGATTTGATGGTCCTGTAACCAAAACGGTTAAAAACATTGCAGTATCTTTCATGCACTTTCACGAAGGAAGGTTATATACAGTCAGTATCACAGGCCAACATGAATACTGTTGCCCCGCTTGACCAAATTATTTGCGACGCAATTGGTGCATCGCTAAATTAAAAATAATTTTTTCTAATTTTTGATTTATTGCGTCGCTAATGCGTTGCTATTTAACATATTTAATTCCTTTAAAAATATTGCAACACACTGTGTTGCGTCGCAATATTTTTTTTGATATTTATATTTAATAAAAATTAATTTAAAAATATTGCGACGCATTATTTGCGTCGCAATATTAAAAAATTAATTTTTTTTGAGTTTCTGGTTAATTGAGTCGCTAATGCATCGCTAATTGCGTCGCAATATTTTGTTGTCATAGAGGCGTCGCAAAGTGATCGCAATTTAGCGATGCATAATTGCGTCGCTAAATTTGCGTCGCTATTTCAGTATTTTCTTGTAGTATTATCTAACCTTATGTGACCTTTGCAACTCAATATAATTTTGATTAATCAAAGATGCTGTGGCTACTCCTTAATTAATCAAAATCATATTGATCACATAACATTTGAATTCCATTATATGCATATAGATTATTCAATTTAGCATGATTATTAGGTAGTGATCTTAATCAACGTAACATTTCCAAATCAAGATCTGAGTTAATCAAATTGACCAGGCCAGTGAAAGAGAAGTGGGGGTCCCCCGTTGCTTTCCTTAGGTCAGTCAACGAAATCAATTAAGTAACCAAAATCTCTTTACTTTTCTAGACACCAATTGATCAATCAGACCTTGAAAGGATTTGCATTGTAATTTTCACATTACCACCAAATTCATGCATAGAATAAATCTAGTATGCAAAACAGGAGACAACATTTCAATTATCTATTTAATGAATTTTAAAATTATCATCTTAAGAAATTTTTTTTGTTAATTAAAACACGTCCGGCCGTAGGTCATTATTCCTTTGGGCTAGTCTATGCAAAACACCGTAGGCATAGAGACTCAGGAGGCGTATTTTAATACAAAAATTTAAACTTAAGAAACAAATGATAAAAACAAATCATGTCACATGATTTAATAAAACATTAAAAAGATAATAAATGTATTTAAAATTTAATCAATCCAGATTTTAAATCACGTGAGGAAACGGAAAGACCCAAAAGAAAACCGAAACAGGCTACGTTTTATCCTCATGTGGTTATGGAAGCCACGTTTCCACTGCGTTTCTTTCTTTTCTTAATGCTAGAATTAATGCCAAAAAGAAATTCGAGAAATCCGTGACGCGACAAAACCAAAAATGCACGGAATTCTTTCTTTAACGCGAACATCTTTAATAGAAGAGAAAAAGGCCACATGAACATCTTTAATAGAAGAGAAAAAGGCCACGTTCTGTTTCCGCAAAAATCGAAATATGAGATTAGTTTGATGGTTTCTGTTCAATTCCTTGAACAAAAAGAACTGAGCAAAAATCGAAACCTGAGATCCGAAAAAAACTCAAAACGAAAAATAAATTGCTTGAAAAGAGGAACCTTGATGGAAACACTCATAAAATAAGGCAGAGGTTTAAATGCTCTGATACCAAATGTTATACTTAATTTAAATATATTGATCCTATAAGATATGCGGAAATACGGTATCAATATATTTATCATGATAATTAAGCAAATTAAGATCGATAAATACCTCTAGCCATTATTATTAATTTTCTTCCGATGAGGGTAAAGATTTTGATCTTTCTCTCGATGGATCTTGATCTTCCTCCTCTCTATGGATCTTGATCTTCCTCTCTAGATGGATCTTGATCTTCCTCTCTCGGTGGATCTTGATTTTTCTCTTCGGTGGATCTTGATCTTCCTCTCTCGGTGGATCTTGATCTTCCTTCTCCTCTCTATGGATCTTGATTGAGCGCTTCCAATCAATGAGCCATCGTACTCTGATGGTATATGCCCTCAGGATGTGTTCTTGATCAGGGACCCAATGCCTCCGCTTGTTTTGGTTTTTCTTTCGATAACATTGTGTCGAAAGCCTTAGGAAGGGATCCATATTTAAAGTGATACTCAAATCCCTTCCATTCCACCGCCTGCTCCCATCAAGCAGGTGTTTAACATTTAAGGGGCCGTTATCACTTATTAATTAGTGGAAACGATCGTAATAAAATTAGGACCATCTATTGTGACGGGTTATTACATATAATTCTCTAGCTCTAGCTTATGTATTTAAAACATTTGTAAATAAAATAAAAATATACATAATATTCACTAATTTTTTTTTTCTAAATAAACTGGTCCGATTTTAGCCCAATACATTAGAGACACAATCTTGAATATTTTTTCTTACTCTAAAAATGAGATTTCGTTTTAGATATCTATTAATCTTTATATATCATATATGCAACCCAACATGTTCATATATAGCCTTTCAATTAGGCATCATTGGTTGTCAATATCAAAGCTATATATAATAACTATAAGATTTAGCAATATCCTTAAATCAATAAGAACTTTCTGTAACTATGATTAGAACAATTTTTTGTAACAATGATTGATTTATGAGTATTCCTATTAGGTCAATCAATGCTTGCCACCTTACAAATATCTACATTATTTATGCGACAACCATAATAGATATGCTATCCTTTCATATTCTAAGTTTGCGATTAAAGTTTAAACTACAAGAAATTTGGAGTATCATCGTCCTTAGTTAATAATTTTTATTATTAACATGAACTCCAAATAATATAATCTATGCATAGAAATATCATCTAATAATTATATTAATTAGAATGTAGTCATGAATATAATATGCATATTGATAAAGCTCAACTCAACTCATCTAAACCTTTTTCCAACTACATGGGGTCGGCTATCTTGATAAAGATGATTTTATTATAATGAATATTAGTTTTGTAGGACATACAAGTCTTTCTTATCATCAATCTGATAAGCAATTTGATCAGCATCTAGATGAGTCCAAATTTTTTTTAAATGACAGATAGGAGATGGCAAGCAAATAGACGTCATTGAAGATCCATGGATCTCTGATATGCCGATCAATCGCCTCCTAATTCCTATTAGCTCAGTTCTGTTTCAAACTATTTGTCAGGTCTTTCGCCTAATTCTCAATGATGAGGCTTGGAATCACTCTTTGATAAATGATTTGTTTCCCATGAAAGTGGCTGGAAAGATTCATGCACTTCCCATTCCCAAGCACCAATGCAATTTTAGGCTGGGCATGACTCTCCCCAACCTATTTTTTTTTTTTTTTCTACTGTAACTTTTTCCCAAAAGCTAAAGGCAAGGGATGTTTGTAAGATTATACTACATCAACTTGATTGGCCTTCTTCAAATATATTCAATTGACTATGGAGATTGAAGATGACAACTAGACTTGAAATATTCTGGTGGAAGGTAGTTTGGGGATGACTATAAGGGTCTACTTGCAAACTTTCTAGACTTATTCAGCATATGGCATTAATTGTGATTTATGTCCTGAATTGAAAGAGCATCTGCTTCATATACTATTTGATTGTGCTTTTGCTTCTACAGCATGGGCTGAGCTGAGGAAGCTTGCTCTATTCCTATATTTCACACTATACAATCCCTTACTGACTGTATATCATATTCCAGAAAAGAAGAGAGTACAAAAATTAGTATTTAACACATGGGTTGTGACGACGCTCGATCACCTCTCCTGGACATCGGGAACAGAGGCGCTCCTCGAATCCTCGCCTCGCCGGGTTGCCTGCAAGGAAGTCCCGGGGCCGGAGGGAGCTCCGACGGGACCCTCCGATGGTCAAGTTAGTGACTGAGGTCACAGCTGAAGAAAGGCTCGAGCGAGCCCTGTTTTGTGTGAAAAAAAGGGGTCTCCGAGAGAAGGAATCCTTTTTGAGAGTTTAGATGGCGATTTTGGCGGTTATCGCGCATACCCGTTTAGTGAGTGGATTCACCTTTTTATAGGGGTTGACCCTGGCATGACCACGTGGGGTGGCGTGAGTCAGAAGATCTGTAGAGCCCTTACGTGAATCTGGGCTGGTTGGTGGGTTACGTCCCATCAGCAGCGGGGCTGTTGGGCGGCGCGCGTCTGTCGTTGTCGGGGCGCGCGTCAGAGAGGCGGTTGCTTGAACCGCTGGGGCTGATCTGGCGGGAACTGGGGAGTTCTGAGGCCGAGTCGGGCCGGCCGGGACGGCCTTGGCCGACTAGGAACCGGGGCCGCCTAGCTTGGAGACGCCGTGGCCGGCTAGGAACTGGGGCCGCCTGGGTTGGAGATGCCGTGGCCGGCTAGGAACTGGGGCCGCCTAGCTTGGAGACGTCGTGGCCGACTAGGAACCAGGGCCGCCTAGCTTGGAGACGCCGTGGCCGGCTAGGAATCGGGGCCGCCTAGCTTGGAGAATCCGTGGCCGGATAGGAACTGGGGCTGCTTGGGAAGGTGCCGCAGTGGCCGGCTAGGAACGTGCCGGGGCCGCCTGGCTTGGAGAGGCCGGGGCCGGCTAGGAAGGTGACGGGGCCACTTGGCTTGGAGAGGCCGGGGCCGGTTAAGAATGTGCCGGGGCCGCCTAGCTTGGAGAGGCCGGGGCCGGCTAGGAACGTGCCAGAGCCGCCTGGCTTGAAGAGGCCGGGGCCGGCTAGGAAGGTGCCGGGGCCGCCTGGCTTGGAGAGGCTGGGGCCGGCTAGGAACGTGCCGGAGCCGCCTGGCTTGGAGAGGCCGGGGCCAGCTAGGAAGGTGCTGGGGCCACCTGGCTTGGAGCCGTTGGCTGGCTAGGAACCGGGGCCGCCTGGCTTGGAGCCGTTGGCCGGCTAGGAACCGGGGCCGCCTGGGAAGGTGCCGGGGCCGGCTAGGAAGCGGGGCCGCCTGACTTGGACACACCGGGGCCGGCTGGAAAGTGCCGGGGCCGGCTAGCTTGGAGAAGTAGGGGCCGCTTGGGAAGATGCTGGGGCCGCCTAACTTGGGCACACCGGGGCCGGCTGGGAAGTGTCGGCCATTGGGGCTGACTGTCTTGGAGGTGCCGGCCTTGGAGGCGCCGGTCTTGGTAGGTGTCGGCCTTTGGGGTCGATTGTCTTGGAGGTGCCGGCCTTGGAGGCGTCGGTCTTGGTAGGTGTCGGCCTTTGAGGCCGACTGTCTTGGAGGTGCCGGCCTTGGAGGCGCCGGTCTTGGTAGGTGTCGGCCTTTGGGGCCGACCGTCTTCAAGGTGCCGGCCTTGGAGGTTGTAGCCAAAGGCTGGAGCCAAAGGCCATCACCGAAGGCCGACGCTGGAGGCCGGAGCCAAAGGCCAGCGCTGGAGGCCGACGCTGGAGGCCGGCGCCGGAGGCCGATGCTGGGGGCCGGCACTGGAGGCCGACGCTAGAGGCTGGCGCTGGGGCCAGTGCTGGAGGCCAACTCTGGCGGCTGGCGCTGGAGTCTATCGGCCTTTGGACAACGCTGGAGGCTGGTGCTGGAGTCTGTCGGCCTTTGGCCAGCGCTGGAGTCCGACGCTGGCGGCTGGTGCTGGAGTCTGTCGGCCTTTGGGGCCGTCCAAAAAATTTTATTTTTTATGGGGTCAACTGGCCCCATCAAATGCCCCCACACTCCTTGAGCTTGCGTGCCCCGCATCGGCTAAGCGAAAGGAGTGTAGAACTTTTACCTTGGCACCTTGCGCTGCCTTGGATGGACGTCTGCGTGCCTTTTTTGGCTAGCTGAGGGCGGCTAGTAATCCTCTCCCAACGCGGGGTCTGGGAGTGAACCCCGGAGGGTGACCTGAGAGCTGAGAGCATCAGGTTCCTTTTGAACCACCTCGGGGGTGTGAGAACCGATGCAAGGGGTGACTCAGCCGAGTACGAAGCCTTTAGGGTCTTAACCGACTCGGGGGCACTGCCGTGTCGGGGCCGAGTGGTGTCCCGTGGGCCGCAATGCTAGTAAGCTCCTTTTGAACCAGTCTGGGGGTTTGTGTGCCGCCCAAGTGGCGACTTAGCCAGGTATAGAGCCTTTAGGGTCTTAACCGACTCAGGGGCACCGCCGTGCCGGGGCCGAGTGGTGTCCCGTGGGCCGCGATGCCAGTGAGCTCCTTTTGAACCAGCCTGGGGGTTTGTGTGCCGCCCAAGTAGCAACTCAGTCGGATATGAAGCCTTTAGGGTCTTAACCGACTCGGGGGCACCGCCGTGCTGGGGCCGAGTGGTGTCCCATGGGCCGCGATGCTAGTGAGCTCCTTTTGAACCAGCCTGGGGGTTTGTGTGCCACCCAAGTGGTGACTCAGCAGGGTATGGAGCCTTTAGGGTCTTAACCGACTCGGGGGCACCGCCGTGCTGGGGCCGAGTGGTGTCCCGTGGGCCGCGATGCCAGTGAGCTCCTTTGAACCAGCTTGGGGGTTTGTGTGCCGCCCAAGTGATGACTCAGCCGGGTACGGAGCCTTTAGGGTCTTAACCGACTCGGGGGCACCGCCGTGCCGGGGCCGAGTAGTGTCCCGTGGGCCGCAATGCCAGTGAGCTCCTTTTGAAAGACTTGGCGTAAGGGAGAACAGTCGTGGCGTTAGAAAGGGTCTTCTTTATTACTCATGCTTCTAGGAGTACATCATTGGTAATTCTGGCGAAGGTCGTCCGCATTCCAAGTACGTGGAACGGGCTTCCCGTCAAGCTCTCCTAGTTTGTATGCCCCCCCGGTGGAGTGTTATCGACGGTGGCTTGAGCTAGTGGAGGCCCCATGATGGCCGGCAGCAGCTGTTGCGTCTTCTGGACATATTTGCCGAGGTAGCCCCGCTGGATGAGCTCCTCGATGGCCCGCTTCAAGCTGTAGCAGCTATCGGTGTCGTGGCCGTAATCCCGGTGGAAACAGCAGTAGCGGCTCACGTCGCGGGGTGCACCTTTCTTCATGGGGGGAGGACGCTGGAGGTAAGGCTCGCCCTCGATCTCCATCAGGATGTGGGATCGAGAGGCAAGGAGAGGAGTGAGCTCATTCTCGTCGAGGACGGGGCTCCATCGCTTGTTCTCGGAATGATGAGGCGGGTCAGCTCGCCTGTGTCGAGGGGGCCCGTTGGAGCTTCTTGAGGATTCCCGACGGGTGAAGTCGGATTCATCCGCCCGGATGTACTTCTGTGCCCGGAGGAGGAGGTCGGAGTAAGAGCTCGGGGGCTTCTTATCCAGGGAGAAGGTGAAGCGGGATGGAAGGAGTCCCCGCTTCAGCGCCAGGGTGGCCACCGCATCGTCGAGATGGTAAACCTCGAGGGCGGCGGTTTTGAATCGGGACACAAAGTCCCGCAGAGACTCTCCTTCCTTCTGGCGGACGAGAAAAGGCTGTCTGCCACCCTTGGGATCCGGCGACAGGCATCAAAGTGGGCCAAAAATGCCCTCTCCATCTCCCGGAAGGAGTCGATGCTATGAGGGGGCAGGCGTGAGTGCCATGCACGTGCGGCCTTCCGCAGAGTTGCGGGGAAGGCCTTGCAGAGGAGGGCATCTGGGGCGCCCTGGATTTGCATCATAGCCTTGTAACTTTCGAGGTGGTCGAGGGGGTCGATCGTACCATCGTACGGGTCCACCTGGGGGA
The DNA here is from genome assembly GCA_900491605.1 of Calamus simplicifolius. NCBI lineage: Eukaryota > Viridiplantae > Streptophyta > Magnoliopsida > Arecales > Arecaceae > Calamus > Calamus simplicifolius. The sequence goes on along the minus strand of UESW01005033.1, from coordinate 404,010 downwards.
AGAGAAACCTGGAGGGAACCGGTTCCTCCAGTATGCAGCGAGTGTAGGGAGGACGAGTGTCGAACTCTTCCTCCGGCTGATGGTTGATCTTCTTAGCGAGCTCATCGAGGCGCCGATTGTACTCCTCCAGGCGTTCCTCCGCCTGGCGGTTGATCGTCGGGGCCCTCCGAGATGGCTCGGAGGAAGAAGAAGAAGAGGAGGCAGAAGGAGATGGAGACGGACGTCGGGACTTTCGCCTGGGTTCCTCGTGATGATGTGGCTTGGGAGGAAACTCGTTGGGGCCATGGTCAGGGGACCGCGGCCGCTTGGAGGGCTCGCGCCGGGGCTTCCTGGGGGAAGCTTGACGTCGGCCGGTCTCTCGCTGACCGGCCTCCCGCCGGGGGGAGCCTTCCCTCGCCGACTGCTGACTGGCGAGGGGAGCAGTTTGATGCTGGGTGGCCACGGAATGTTGTTGCTGGAGCCCGTGGATCGTGGCGGTGAGATTCTGGACTTGCTGGGAAAGAGTCGCCAGTCGCTCCGCTGTTTGGACAGTGGCGTCTGGCGACGGGCAAGCGACCGGAGGGTCGGCAGCAGGGGGATTGGCCTCCTGCTGCCTAGTTGGCGGGGGAAACCCCGCTAGGTAGCTGATGGAGGCGTCCTAAGCTCGGTCACCACCATAGCTTCTGGAAGAAGAGGGGGGGACGAAGGATGTAGCTCAGAGAGAACGTTCGCTACTTTTTCTTATCCCCCTACCTAGCGCGCCAATCTGATGACGCTCGATCACCTCTCCTGGACATCGGGAACGGAGGCGCTCCTCAAATCCTCGCCTCGCCGGGTTGCCTGCAAGGAAGTCTCAGGGCCGGAGGGGGCTCCGGCGGGACCCTCCGACAGCCAAGTTAGTGACTAAGGTCATAGCTGAAGAAGGGCTCGAGCGAGCCCTGTTTTGTGTGGAAAAAAGGGGTCTCCGAGAGGAGGAATCCTTTTGAGAGTTTAGATGCAATTTTGGGGGTTATCGCGCATACCTGTTTGGTGAGTGGATTCATCTTTTTATAGGGGTTGACCCTAGTATGACCACGTGGGGTGACGTGAGTCAGAAGATCTGTAGAGCCCTTGCGTGAATCTGGAATGGTTGGTGGGTTACGTCCCATCAGCAGCGTGGCTATTGGGCAGTGCACGTCTGGCGTTGTCGGGTGGCGCGCGTCAGAGAGGCGGTTGCTTGAACCGCTGGGGCTGATCTGGCGGGAACTGGGGAGTCCCGGGGCCGAGTCGGGCCGGCCGGGACGGCCTTGGCCGACTAGGAACCGGGGCCGCCTAGCTTGGAGACGCCGTGGCCGGCTAGGAACTGGGGCTGCCTGGGAAGGTGCCGCCGTGGCCGGCTAGGAACGTGCCGGGGCCGCCTGGCTTGGAGAGGCTGGGGCCGGCTAGGAAGGTGTCGGGGCCGCCTGGCTTGGAGAAGCCGGGGCCGGCTAGGAATGTGCCGGGGCCGCCTGGCTTGGAGAGGCCGCGGCCGGCTAGGAACGTGCCGGGGCCGCCTGGCTTGGAGAGGCCGGGGCCGGCTAGGAAGGTGTCGGGGCTGCCTGGCTTGGAGAGGCTGGGGCCGGCTAGGAACGTGCCGGGGCCGCCTGGCTTGGAGAGGCCGGGGCCGGCTAGGAAGGTGCCGAGGCCGCCTGGCTTGGAGCCGTTGGCCGGCTAGGAACCGGGGCCGCTTGGGAAGGTGCCGGGGCCGGCTAGGAAGCGGGGCCGCCTGACTTGGACACACCGGGGCCGACTGGGAAGTGCCGGGGCCGGCTAGCTTGGAGAAGTAGGGGCCACCTGGGAAGATGCTGGGGCTGCCTAACTTGGGCACGCCGGGGCCGGCTAGAAAGTGTCGGCCTTTGGGGCCGACTGTCTTGGAGGTGCCGGCCTTGGAGGCGCCGGTCTTGGTAGGTGTCGGCTTTGGGACCGACTGTCTTGGAGGTGCCGACCTTGGAGGCGCCGGTCTTGGTAGGTGTCGGCCTTTGGGGCCGACTGTCTTGGAGGTGCCAGCCTTGGAGGCGCCGGTCTTGGTAGGTGTCGGCCTTTGGGGCCGACTGTCTTGGAGGTGCCGGCCTTGGAGGCGCCGGTCTTGGTAGGTGTCGGCCTTTGGGGCCGACTGTCTTCGAGGTACCGGCCTTGAAGGTTGTAGCCAAAGGCCGGAGCCAAAGGCCGTCGCCGAAGGCCGACGCTGGAGGCCGGAGCCAAAGGCCAGCGCTGGAGGCTGATGTTGGAGGCTGGCGCTGGAGGCCGACGCTGGAGGCTGGCGCTGGAGGCCGGCGCCGGAGGCCGATGCTGGAGGCCGGCGCTGGAGGCCGACGCTGGAGGCTGGCGCTGGAGTCTGTCGGCCTTTGGCCAGCGCTGGAGGCTGGTGCTGGAGGCCGACGCTGGCGGCTGGTGCTGGAATCTGTCGGCCTTTGGGGCCGTCCAAAAATTTTTATTTTTTATGGGGTCAATTGGCCCATCAAATTGTTTGTTATAATCTTCTAGGAATGAGTGTTTATTCCAAGGTAAGCTTCATGATCCAAAGGATGTTATACTGCCCTTAGATTGACTAAAGATACCTTTACTGTTAAGCCACGGCACTAGCAATGACTTACTGGATACCCCACCTTGTGGCATAGTGAAGGTTAATTTTGACGCTTATCTTGGAAAGAAAGTAATCCTGGGACAGGGATCATAGTTAGAGAGCGTGAAGGTCAAGCTATCTATTTCCATGCTAATAGCATGCCAGAAGCTGAGCTCAGGGCTTCTTAAGAAAGTACTCAGATTGCAATTCTGAAATTAAGGTGTTCAAAGATCTGGCTGGAAGGGGATTAAGCAACTGTTATTGGTTGGATAGATGTGGTTCAAAATCAGGCTAGCTTGCATACACATCACCCTCATCTTCAGGATATACATTATTTAAATAATTCACTAAATTTCTTTCTAGCAATACATAGCCCAGCTTGAAGGCAGTCAACCTGCTGATAATTGGCCGGTATAGACTCAAATGAAGGTTTTCTCTCTATGGGTCCACACATGAAGTTGAAAGAAATTTAGAAATTAATTTTAGTCTTTGTTTTTTTTGGTTTTATTCTCTGTTTATTTTATAGGAGTCATTGCTTCTTGAGGGTGTTTGGTTTAATTTATCCTAATGTGTTATGATATCTTATGAAAATTTTAGATCTCCACGTTATCCTCATGGGAGGCTCCGAAATCTTTTTAGGATTTCATGAAATAAAGGCCCCATAAATATTTCTATAACATGCCTGAGAATTTTTCAAGATCCACGTACCAAACACCTTAATGTCTTAACAAAAAAAAAATCTATGTTTTTACTTAAATTTTTGCTTAAAATTTATTTTAATTCTTAAACTTTCAGATCCAATGATTAGATTCTCATATTCTAAAAATATTATGTTTTAATATTTCATTATATGGAGCCAATTAAAACTAATTAAATAGCTGACATAAATACATATATTAGTGATATGATAGCTATTTTATACTTTCAATTAATTTATAATAATATTTTAAAAATATAATATTTTTAAATATAAAAATTAAAATTTAGTAATTAAAAAATTTGAGAATTAAAATAAAATTTGAGTGAAAGTTTAAGGACCAAAACTTTTTTTAAAATAAATTAAAATATTTGTAAATTTATATTTTAAGTGGATACTAAGTTATAACGATAAAGTTATGGTGTCGTCATCACTTATGTTTTCAAGAAAATCTTTATAATTTTTTAATATTAATAAAAGCGTGCGGAACGACGGCTTGAGAACCGGAATCCGAATAGGAATCCGGAAAGCGAGAGCTACGGGCCCCAAACCCTAAATTGATATTCCTGTCATACAAACGCAATCAGTCTCGGAGAATAGAATAAATAAAGCCGTTCGTCCTACTTTTGACGAGAGCTTCTAAGTGCGAGGCCGCGGGCGAGCGAGAAAGAGGAGAGTTCTAAATCCCCCATGGAAGCCGAGCGCGAAGTTGCGGTGGTAACGGGCGAGGAGGTGGCAGCGAAGTGGGCAAGGGCGAGGGAGGAGGATGGCGAGTGCAACGGGGACGGGGCCGCCGCAGCGACACCGGAGGCGGAAAACCGGAAGCCGGTGGACGGCATCTCCACCATCATCCCCGGGTGGTTCTCTGAGATCAGCCCCATGTGGCCCGGTGGGTGCTCGATCTTGGTTATTGGATTTTCTTCCAAATGGAGTCCGATTCTTGATAATCTTTGTTTATTACGTCTCTGTTCTGGATCATGGTGAATTACTTCCATCGTTTTGCTTATGAAGATTTTGTTTCTTAATTTTTTCCCTGGTGAAAGAGTTGGTTTTTTTTATTTGTTTTTGGGTTTTTTTGGACTATTTAACTTATGGACTATTTAACTTATGCTGAATATTATTACGTATTGGACTTTAGATGATTGAGCCTTATATTCTTTTTCTTCGACTACAAGAGCTGTTTTATTTTTTGATGGTTCAGTGTTTTTTTTTTTTTTTAATCTTCTAACAGTTTAATTTATTGATCATCGAAGGATCTCTTTATATTTGACGTGTCATGATCCTCTGGAAACGGAATCCAATTCCAAGCGTTTGTTTTGAAGGGATTGGTATCGAATTCCAATTCCACATCGAATACCAATGGGGGATTTCGAGTCTCAACCTTCCAGCCAGATTGACCAAATCACCAAATGCTTGCTACAAATGTAATATAACATTTGATTTGATAACATATGATAGTATAATATAATGTATAATAATATATATAATATATTATTATAATTTATAATAAAACTATTATTAATATAATATATACTATATAATTATAACATATTAATCATATTATAATTATTGATAATATATGTAATATATAGTTAATATTAATGTAATATTAATAAATAATATATTGTAATGACAATTAATATTATATTAGTATAATATTATGTGTTATTAATATATAGATATATTATTATTATATATTAATTATATATGTTATAATATATATTATATATATATAATATTGTAAATAATATTGTAAATTATATATATATATTACATATTATATATCATGTAATATATATTGTTATAATATATTATCTATATAACTTCATATGTATTATTAGTGGGATTCACAAACCATATTCCGATTTCAATTTCTATATAACCAATGGACAAAAGGAATGAGCGATTTTGATTCTAGTTTCAACTATGATACTGAACCAAGTGAACCCTTGAGTTGCTTAAAATACTCTTCTTCTTTTCTTTTAATTATTTTTCTTATTTTCTGTTATCTTTAAGCTTCTTATAGATTTACCATATGCACAAGAACATAGTATTCTTTTGATTTTATCTGTATTATCGGATTTTATTCTTCTTGATTATCTACAAATGGATGCTATAAGAATATCGTCATCATCATTATCATCATCCATTATTATTATTACTACTGAAGAATCTGTCATTTTGTTGGATGTTATGACTCCTTATTTAATATTATTATTATTATTTAGAGTTTGACAATATCTAATTCACTAATGGTTCTTATATAGTTGGTGGTGCATGCTTGTTCATAATACCTTTTCACATTACTTTGGATCACCGCTGTTATTTTCATATAGGATAGGTATAGGATAGGTGCACTCTCTTGTGACTGATGCTCCATGGGTTGAAGTTGTATGTGTGTATGTATACATACAGGCATCCATGCACGCACACACACATAAGCATACATGCATGCATGCACACACGCATATGTACATGTACATGCATGTACATGGGTATGTATATATGTGTACACATATACATACATACATACATAAGTGTATTAAGAGGAATGTCCTCTTTTGCTTGATGATTGTCAAGGCATTTCTTAGATTTAAGGAACGTTAAACCAAGAAAAATAACTGCTACTTATGCCTAGGTTCAACAGATGGTTCATGACTACATTACCCAGAGCAAGAACTTACATTGTCTTTTCCCATAACTTTCCTAGTATCATAACAGAACCTGATTGAAGGCTTCTTTTTATTTGGTCCTGTAGCACTGTTAGGCATTGCTGTAAACTCCCTACTTTTGGTTTTTGCTATTTAACAAGTTAGTGGCAAGACAAACATGGAACTTGCACTGTGAATACTTGATGGTGGATCGACTGATCTGCCTTCCAACAGAAAATGATATTGGAAGGCATTGGCCTGGAAATTGTTGTTAAAACATTCAAATATATCTAACATTACTAAGCTAAAAATAAATTTGTTAACCTATAAGGGATTGTGAAAAAAAGATGCTAGATTATATGACATATTTTTTCAAACTTCACCAAAATTTAATGTTTCTGTTTTCCAGGATTTCTGTACATTCTTAAATGACGAAATTGTATCAATAGTTCTTCATTCATCATGTTATGCTTGTTAGAAACTGAAGCCTGGTGATTTCATGCTCTTGATGTCTTTTATGGCAACAATTGATTTTTTTAGAAATGCCTGTTACCATTTACAGGAGAGGCTCACTCCTTGAAGATAGAGAAGATTTTGTTCCAAGGAGAATCAGAATACCAGAAGGTCATAGTTTTTCAGGTGAGTCATCACTTTGAATCACCATGAATATTCTCTGTAGCTGTAATTCATTTGTCCTTTTCTTTTTTCTTAGATATCCTTGTACTGAATAATATGTCTGTGCTATTATGCTTTCAGTCATCGACTTATGGCAAAGTTCTTGTTTTGGATGGTGTTATTCAAGTGACTGAGAGGGATGAATGCGCTTACCAAGAGATGATAACTCACCTACCACTTAGCTCTATCCCAAATCCTAAAAAGGTACTTTTGCCATATCAAGCTTAATGGACTCCGTGTATATCTTTGTAAATGATTTTAGATTAAAATTTTTATCTTGAATTTATCTGTTATGTCAAATGGACAGCATTCTCTTTCAGGATTTCACGTATGGAATATGATATCTTTGAAGAAGATAAAATGATAATTATCAATGAGTTTTCTTTACATTTTAAATGGTTGGATTAGTGTTATGGGGGAAAATTAAAGTTTCATCCATTTGAGTTTTCATCTTGCACCAATTGATTGAGATTGATACATCATTCTGGACCTATTCTGGATTTATTTTTCCATTCATTATCTATTTTGATTTGTGATAACTGTTATTCCTGTAACTGCAGATTGATAAGTAAGCCTCTTCAAAGGATTGATGTGGTGAAATATGTAATAATGCTCATATTGAGCGATCAAAGTGGCACCGTTGTCATTTTGATTGCTCCATTTTCATCTAGAGAGAATAGGAGATTTGTTTAATGCGGACATGTGCTTGGTTGATGATTCATTTTTCAAGCATTGGTTTTAAGTGGACTTAGGTAATTATCAACGATCCTTTGTGGAGCTTTGGGATGACAATTTTACCTTGATTGGATGGAGACCTGCCTCAACCTCTCTTGATTGGTTGGCATCTTCAAGCTTTGGTTAGGTTCAGAGCAGGTTTGGGGAAAATTGAAAATTTTGTGATTGGGATTGGGGCAAGGCTGGTTTATGTACTCTTCGCCCCAAAACCTACCCTAAATCTATATTTAAATTACGCCTTTACCCTTCACATATATTTGTGTGTATATAAGTATATAGGTACATGTGCATGTGTGTATGTATACATATGTATGTGTGTATATGTGAATGAACCTGCCCTGAATTTATATGTAAATTACATATATTCCTTTTTTCAAAGATAATTTGGAAAACAAAAGGAAGAAGAGTAGGGCGGGGTAGTGGAGTGGGGTTGGGGATGTGGACTAGACTTATTGCTCTGATAGGGCACAGGGCGGGGATGGGGTGGGCAAAAGTTGGCTCCGTTGCTATTCTTGGTGGAGCTTTTTCTTCCCCCAGTAGTTTGGCACATTTCAAGACCATTATCTGAAATAATTCGTGAAAACAAAAAAGTTGAGTTTGAATTCGATCAGTATAGGGATGGAAGGTTTTGAATTTCTTCCTTGTGAAGATTACTGACTAGTCATCATTATAGGGAACATCATGGGAACACGGTCTCTAGGACAATCATAAAGATAGATCATAGATCAGCTAAATTATGGAATGATTTTAACAGTCAGTGCACTTGATTTCTCAGTTATTCTATTAGCAGTCTGAAAGTAATAAAGGCATACTTTCTCCATCTCAAGGAAGAACAATGGAGTCCATGTTTCAAACTATGGTTGCATTTTGATCTACTGCAGGCATGGCCAATTAAAACTCGTCTTCATTGAGGAATGAAGGAGTTGTCAAAGGAATCTCAACTATGTCATGCTCAGCAGTCCCAAAAAAAATTGTGGAAACAGTCAAAAAGCTTCTTTCTGTTCATGCCAATTACTTCTGTCATATCTTATTAAGCAGAAATTTAACCTATATTGGCCTGGATGTAGTAGAGTTGGTTTAGCTAAAAAAACCTTTGGTCAGGTTGGTTTGGTTGACCCCAACTTGATTTGAACAAATCCATTAACATACTTGCTCAAGATCATACCTTTCAACTAATATTGTTATTGCTATTAGTTAACCTACTATGCACAGAAAGAGCACCAGACATATTATTGCACTCCATTCTTGTCCACCAATTTTATTAGAGATTTTTTTCGCACAAACTTGATTGTTTCGTAGAACAGGTGGTGTGTCAGAAATTTCCATGTTGAAGATATTGTTCTGTTTCCAGGAAAAGTTATTTCATCTTTGTGAGACCATAAATTAATTTTTGGTTATATTTGACTTATTGCTCATACAGCTTATTTCCATGATTTTCTTTTGGTTTTTCCTTTGATTTAGGCATTGTATTTACCATTTTATTGCAAGCTGACAAGATATTGATAAGCACGCTTCTTCCTTTAAAATTTTGAAATCTTTCATGTGCTTTATGGTTTGACCAACTGTTTTGTTACAGGTGTTGGTTATTGGAGGCGGTGATGGTGGTGTTCTGCGTGAAGTTTCACGCTATTCTTCTGTGGAGCAAATAGACATATGTGAAATTGACAAAATGGTTGTGGATGTGAGTAATTTAAACTCCTTCTGTTGCCCTTTCATCTTTATATTACTTTATTCCAACATAAAAGTAATGAAATTGTGATTCTTGTACTTAGTTGTTTATCTTTCATCTAACCATCTACATGATGCTCCAAGCATGTTTTTGTTCTAATAATTGAGGACTGAAATTTTTAATATCTTTGGTGCATGTGGTTGTGCTAAATTGTGTGAAGTGTCTCAGCAAGTTACAACAATTAATGTCACTGCTTTATTTAATGATGTTCCTTAATCTGCAAAATATAGAATATCATACAAGTGCCATTGATGATAAATGCCCTGTTTTGGGAAATTCCCAGCTATTTTTACATAGTATTCGTTGGTTCCTGTGTTAATTTTGTTACAATTTAATTTCTCCACAATTTACCATGTAACTAGCTTTTGCAAGGTGAAGGAGAATCATATAGACAAACTTCTAAAACCCAAACCTATGTTCTATTACATGCAGTTGAGGCCCACCCTATATCTCTCATGTTTGATTGCTGCTTTGGTTTACTACTTGTGCAGGTGATATTTCACATTCCCAACGTACGGGTGCTTTGAACTCTGAAAATATATCTATAATACCATGGCTGTTTTCGTTGAATCTCTTCAAACAATCTAATAATTTATCTTGCTTGAAGGGTCTAGTGAGCTGTGTAGCAGGAACTCTTGTTTCATATGAAATTTTATTCTATTGCATTAGGCATTACATAAGGCAACTTCACTAGCATACAGTATTACTCCGAAACACAGCCGGGGGAGGGGGGGTGGGCTGAGGTGTTGGGGAGGCTATAAAATTTACTTTTGCAGTATCAAGTCCGCTCAGAGAGCCATGTCTGTGCCTGTTATCCACTTTCAATTTTTAATATATTAAAGAGTTCTTGAAAGGAATGTTGATCCCTACTTTCAACATCATTTTGGATATACGATGTCAGTGTGAATTTGTGTAGTTAATAGATAGCTCAGCAAGTAAACCTTTTTCTTTCCAACCCCTTTGGTTGCTTTGCAACTAGATTGCTCTTTATATGAATCACTATATATATAGCAAGATCATAATGTAGACTCCAAATAATGTTATTGGATTTTATTTAAATGAATTATTATTAATGCAGAAGGAAAAAGGTTGAAAAAGTAAGTGTTTGTAGAAAAGTCATTTTCTTTTCATTATGATCTTTTTTGCAGGTCTTACTAAAGGAAGGGATTGTGTTATTTAGAGGTGGGGGAGGGAGGGTATTGCATGCTAATATATTCTCAAACAGCAAACCTGCCATTTGCTTCAGAATAAAATTATCTCAATCAAGGACCTCCTCTTCTATTTTCTGGGCTATTATAAATGATTGAAAAATTGTGCCTGCAGATTTGTTTGTAAATGAAAGAACCAAAAAAGGCATATTAAGGCCATCACTCTATTTCTTTTTGAGAATTAGAATGGAAGAAATCCGAGCTAAAATTAGGGAAAGGCAAGATTCAAACCCTAGTCTATGGTACAAACCCCAAAGAGTTTACCAACCACACTAATTGGCACTCTCAAGTTACCATCATTCTAATTTATTCATCTAAAAATTACATATCTGTATCAGATGAGTCAATCCACTGGGTAAGTGTTGATATGCATCTCTGCCACACATAGTGCCACAGCCCTGTGCTAAGCCAATGCCATATATAATAATGAAACTTAGATGAGTGCATATTTGCATAGGGAAGATACCTTTCCTGATGCTCTTCTCTATTTATGTCTGGTCTTGGAGAGACGGAAACAAGACATCTACCAAATATGTGTATTAGCCAATTGTGATGAATAATGGCAGAGGGGAAAAATCTTAAACATAACATTTCATGATGGGATCTCTGCATTTGCTGAGCCTTCCATGTGCATTCATATGCTACTAACTAGTATTGATAGAATAGTTGAGACTACAGTCATTATGACAAAAGTTGGAAATTTGGCTATGCACATAGCGTGCTGATTTACTTCCTTGCTACGGCTAACACTTTTAGTCTACTTAGACTCTGAACTATGGTGAACATTCCCTCTTTGCAATCTTATTGTGTTATTGCTCTCTTCTTATTTTAATTAGATATAACAATTCATTCTCATTCTCATCTTCATACATTGTAAGATCTGCCATTTAAAGTCTAGATGAAATTCTGTATCTTTAGCAGAAAATGCAGAAATCTTAATTGTTTACAATTTATGTATATATTATTTATAATTCTGTGCAAGTTAATGAGTTATTTGCTGTGTTTTTTTTGCAGGTTTCTAAGCAATATTTCCCCCACTTGGCTATTGGGTATGAGGATCCTCGTGTGAATCTTCACATTGGTGATGGTGAGATACATTTTTATAAAATAGTTATCTTGTACAAATCAAGAGCATCCCAATAAATAAATCCCCTCCTTCCAGTATTTCAACATTGAAACCAGTGATTTGTATTAGCATGCCACATCAAGTGATGAAGTTTCATGCGAAGTCAATGTTACAGTCACATTCCTTGCAGCAAAGAGTAGCTCAAACTTTTTCGTGAACCAGAATGCAAATTACTAATTTTCAGTGAAGATGAGCCCTTTCATTTCAAATGTGTAGCAATGGCATTTACAATTTCTCTATAAAAAACTTACAATCATCTCACTTGCATTTTTCTTTTTAACTTCATTAAGAACTCCATATGCAACATTTATAAGATTTATGCATACCTTCTTTGTGAGAACTTAATCATGAAAGACCTTTGCTTTTTCACTTACTGGATAACTGACATACAGGAGTTGCATTCTTAAAAAATGCTCCAGAAGGTACTTATGATGCCGTCATTGTGGATTCTTCTGACCCAATAGGTATGGCATGATTGATGAAGTTGCTTGTTTTTATTGCTTCTCACAGATCTTTTTCTAACCTCCTTTCTTTGGTCAATCAGGTCCAGCTCAGGAACTATTTGAGAAGCCTTTCTTTGAATCTGTGGCTAGAGCTCTTCGTCCAGGTGGAGTCGTGTGCACTCAGGCTGAGAGCATATGGCTACATATGCACATAATTGAAGATATTGTTAATGTCTGCCGGCAAGTCTTTAAGGGTTCTGTGAACTATGCTTGGACAACAGTGCCAACATATCCAAGGCATGCTTGATATCTAACTTAATTGCTTTTTCAAAATCTCTCTTTGATTTAGACCAACAAAAGGGCATATCTTGACATATCAGTTCATACACGCAGTGGGATGATTGGTTTCATGCTTTGTTCCACTGAGGGTCCACCGGTTGATTTTCAGCATCCTGTGTATAACATAGATGAGGCTGAGAAATCGAACAAATCAAAAGGGCCTTTGAAATTTTACAACTCAGAGGTATTTTTCCCTATCGTTTTTCTTGTGTTTGTATTTTTCCTATCGTGTTTCTTGCATTTGTATAGGATTTTTCTAGTTCTATCTGTTGCTTATTTGGATGCACTTTTGCAGATCCATTCTGCGGCATTTTGTTTGCCATCCTTTGCCAAGAGGGTTATTGACGCTGAAACGAATTAAGCTTCATCCAAGAACTCCATCAATGCAAAATATTGTTAACAGATCAATCTTCAAATAAGTTCTCAATAAATTTCAAACAATATGGTTAAAAAATAATTTATGGCATATGTCCCATGTGTACAACTTGCAGGTTTTATCACGAATCCTTCCGATCTGGGATTTTGATGTCGTTGCGGCTGTTTTTGTTCATCAAGAATGCTTTCAATGTTATCTATATGCACGCCTGTGTTTACTACAAATATCTTTTTTTGAAAAATTGGATTACAGTGAGTCAAGATTGTTGTAGAGCCATTGCCCCATACCAATCATCAAATCTTTTCATGGAGGGCTGGCATGCTACATGGGTGAACCTTTGAATCATTCCTAAATCCTGAATCTTTCGTCGTTCGTCACTAGATATGGCATGCTTTAATTAAAGACTTATCTCACCCGAAACCAGTTTTGGACCAAAGTGGCTAACTCAGCCTGAGACTTGCTAAATGTTAAATCATTTGATCAATCTGTTTTACTTGTTGAACAACCATTGGCTCATTGATGTGGATGTTTGAGACATCTTCTGGTGGGTAGGGATGTTTGGCATGGGATGATTCATCCCGGACGTTTGGTACAGGAGATTATCATTAGTGGAATGATGGTGGGATGATGGTGGAATCATTCTAACTTCATTAGGATAATTATAGTGGTAGTGATCTAAAAAAGATGATAATTTTAGTGGAATCATTCTAATTGCAATAGGATAATTTAGTAGATTTAAGAGTAAAAGATGTAATAATCTAAAAGTAATAAATGAATATAATTTTTTTCGTCGATTTAGCATGCTTGAGATTAAAAAGGCTTTGAGTAAAATAAAAAATGTAAAGACATTATGATCAGATGCGATTCCTATTGAAGTTTAGAAAGGCTTAGGAGAAATTGGAGTCATATGGTTATCCAATTTATAGCAACTAAAAAAAATGCCGAATGATTGGAGAAAAAGTATATTAATACTTGTTGTCGCCAAATCATTTTCCTTGGACGTCAGGTAAGTTTGCAGGCCCAAACGTCGTGGAGGATGGGTCTCGAAGTCTTCCAACACCTTCTTGGGTAGGAATCTTGCAAGAAAGTCTTCGGGAATCGGTTGTTCCGGTGGGGATCCTTCGATACTCAAGTGAGTAACTTGAAAAACAGTAGTGAGCAGTGGATTAAAAGACTTAGATAAAAAACTTGAAGTTTCGATCTCCTTTCCATCATGAGCGAAGGTTCTTATACCTTTTTAGGGGTTCCTCTTACCTTCCCTTTTGGAAGGTTATTGATTTCGAAACATCATCGTTTGGTAGAGGGTAGGTGACAAGGCCGATAGGGACTGGTCGCAACTGCCCCTGAGCTTGTCAGGGATAACCTGTCATTTCTTCGTCTGATACAGCACCACAGGCAGTAGGTAGGCCTGGTCCTGTCGGGCGTGCACCATAACTGACAGTGGCCGCAGGGGCCACGTAGGGTCGCAGGTGGTAGTAGGCCACATGGCGGTTGCAAGTATCAGATGGGCCACGTGGGGGCCGTAAGTACTGGGTTGAATCCAACTCTGGAGTCGGTGCTGGAGGCTGACTCTGGAGTCGGCCTTAGTGCCACCCGGATTAGTTGGGGACTTTGGGAGTCCTTGTTGAATGGCTCTGCCCATCCATCTACCTCTCATCTTCGTCAGTTACTTTGTCTATTAGCCCTAACATAACTTGATCAACCACATCAGATGCTCCCCTGCCCCTGAGCTGGCGGAGTTATATTTTTCGCCCATCGAAAGGGGTGTAAAATCATTCGGTGGCTGATCCCCATGCACCATTAATTACGGGGAGGGGCACATGTGTCCTCGGGGAGCGATGACTCTTCAATGCTGGAGATATGGGGCACCGCAACACTATCGTCCTGTCATTCTTCACCGTCATATTCGGGGGGGGGGGGGATCCTCCTCGAAACCGAGAAAATCCTTTGGAATTCACGAAAAGGTGATAGCCACCATTGAGTTGATGTTATCAGTGTCCCATCATGAGCCATAGATCACGCTCTCCCTTCATGAGCCATAGATCACGCTCCCTGCATGCCCGGTGGATACCGAGGCATCTCATCCAGTGGTGGGTGTCCACGTGATAGGTTGAATCAAGCGGGACGATTTGAAAAATGGACATAAAAGGGAGGTTTCGTCCCATACCTAGCCTTCTACGCCTCCAAAAATTTCCTTCTTCTTCCTTCAAGCCTGAACTTCCTCTGAGACCTCCTTCAAAACCTTTCGTTTGCTATCCTTCACCCTCATCCAGGTTAGTCCTCCAAACCTTTCTTTGCCTTCTTTTCCATGGCCTCCTCATCCTCACCCCCCTCCTAGTCCTCTTCTCCTGCTTCTGAGGATCAGGTTCCTTTAGCATAGCTGCGGACTACCAGCGGGGTTTCGGTCGGGGGTCATCCGATAGTTGCAGCTTCATCGTCACCATCCCCTGCCCAGCCACCTAGGGTTAGTAGGGGATCCCCGGAGGCGATTACCTCCACCATCACCCCCTCCTCGAGGACGTTCGCTTGTCTGTCCTGAGACCTAACGATAGGGTAACCTCCACTTCTTCCGGGGGAGTTGCCTTGTACGAGGAGTTTCTCAATGTAGGTCTCTGGCTTCCTTTCCACCCCTTCATAGTTAGCCTTCTTTATAGGTATGCCCTAGTGCCCGAACAGTTGGTTCCGAACTCCTTTCGGACCATCTGTGCGTTTATGGTGTTATGTGGCCTCCAGGGCATAGAGGGCCGAGTGTCCTTATTTCATAGCCTCTACACCCTCCGCCACCAATCCAGTGTTGATTGGTGGCTGTTCAGACCCAGGCCTGGCCGAACCATTAGGTTGAGCCTTCCCACGTCCATTAAAGGATGGAAAACCTGGTTCTTCCTTGCACACCTTGAGGGAGTGAGGCAGGATTGGGGGATCCCAACTTAGAGCCGAACAAGAATTCGATGATGGTCCTGAGGGATCGGGAGGTACACGAGCAGTTGCTGTCCTTCGCACCCCCCCCCCGATTGAGAGCTCCTATCGGAGGAGAACCTCTGGCTTGTCGGCATTATCCTGAGTGATGGTGAGTAGCCATAGATTTTTCTTTTCTCTCTCACCCCTTCTTTCTTCTCTTTTTCTCTCTTTTTTTTTGTTGATCAACCTCTGGCACATGCAGATATGAGGACACTGATCGACACCGTGAGAAAGGCGGTGGCCAAGAGGAAGAGGACCGCTGGTGACACCGAGGGGTCGAGGAAGAGACCTCTTTCTCGATCCCCAATCCCTCCCTCCCATGAGCCCCAGGCAAGCCAGGAGCCCGCCCCACCGATCGACCTCACCGCCAAGTTGCCCCTAGAGGAGCCGAGGGTCGAGGTGGTCCCCTTGCCCGTGGAACCAGTCACCTCGAGAGCGGAGCCAGTTTGCTCGGTAGCCGAGCCAACCCTGGACGGAGGCCCAACAGCAGGAGAGCAGGCAGGCAAAGAGCATTCGACGATAGTGGAGCCATCGGCAGAGAAGATACCATCGGCCTCTGGCGCAAACCTGCGACTTCAGAGTTAGTTGAGCCCATGGAGGGAGGTGGGATCAGGGCGATCCCATCTCGGCCATCGCTCATGAACCACGGCCGCATGGCATAGCAATTGCTGGCCCAAGTTTGTCTGTCGGAGTTCCAGGGAGAGCTTCGTCATCAGGGATCTTTCGCCTTCTTCCGGGATGCCTTCGCGCCTCTGCTATGGGTAAGTATCTTCCTCTCTACATAAAATTTATTTTGTTTTATGGCATGCTGACAGAGGTTTCCTTTGTGCAGTCGGTGAACTCCATGTCCACTGTGAGGGACGTCACCCTTCAAGGTGATGTGGTTCTTCGCCGCGCTCAATAAGAGGCCGCCGACGTTCGGTCTTGGGCCGAGAGGGCTGAGAGGGCATTGGAGATGGTCTGGGCCGAGCGAGCAGAGGAGCTCAAAGAGGCCAAGCGCCAGGCAGCGGCCGAGCTCGAGCATGCCTGCACCACCAGAGATAGAGGGAGATGATGGCAGAGCTAAGTGCATGTCAGCTTCAGCTTCACACCGTCACCCTGCTGGTGAGGGCGGCCGAGGAGCGGGCCAAGAACGCCGAAGAGATTGCCCGCATAGCTGATGCCAAGTAGCCAACGTCGTAGCAGATAGGTACGAGGCTCTTTAGAGGGCGACCGAGATTGGGGCTGCAGCACGAGCCGCCGAGGAGAAGGCCGCGGCGGCTGAGAGGGCAGCAACAAAGGCAGTAGAGCCTATCAGGGCTCTGCTGCCTTCACGGATGAGCTGGCAGAGGCCTCGGTTAAAATATACCTCCAAGGCTTACGGGAGTGCAAGGAGAAGGCGGCGAGGGCCTTCGGCATCGCGGGCCTCAATGACCTTGAGCTTGATGATGAGGAGCCAGAGGTGTCGCCCGTGGCGTAGAGATCGGTTGATGATGGGTCAACACCGGCCGAGGCCTAAAGACTTTTTCTCCTTGTCTCCCTTTCTCTTCTATTTTTTTTTACCTTTGTACTGAAGTCCGACTCAAATAGACATTTTGTAAACCTTTTGATAAGTAATAAGAAGTAAATTCTTTCAAATCTTGAAGTCTTTGAATTTTTGGATACTTAACTTTTGTAGTATGTTACTTCTTATTTTGCACTTATAAGAATCCATGATGGGGTTTCTTCGTTTCTGTCGAGATCCGAGCACTTGTTTGCTCGCATTAAGTGGGCTCGAAGTGATGACCCATTCTAATGCTGAAGTGAATTCCAGAGCAAGTGCTAAGGCCGACTCTAGAGTCGGGCTTAGCGTCGATCTAAGGAGCCGACTTGAAATCGGTCTTTGTGAATGACCATCTCGTTCCTTAATCACTCTTGTAAATGGCTGTAGGCGCCGAAGATCTATAGTTCCTTCGGATCCCGAAGACAAAGAGTCAGTTGAAGAAGAGGGTTGTTTGGACGATGTGTGGTAGTGCTCTTGCTAGTGGATTCTTGCTCCAATGAGCCTAAGCTTGAAGTTGCTCTTGTTGGTGAGTTTCGTGCTGACCTAGAGTCAAGCTTTGGTGCCGACCTGATGTCGGGCTTAGGTGCCAACCCAGAGTCGGGCTTAGGTGCCAACCCAGAGTCGGGCTTAGTTGCCGACTCGGCATCGGGCTTAGGTGCCAACCCAAAGTCAGGCTTATGTGCCGACCGGGTGTCGGGCTTAGGTGTCGACCTGGCGTCGGGCTTATGTGCTGACCTAGTGTCGGGCTTAGATGCTGACCTGGAGTCGGTCTTAGGTACCCAACCAGCATCGGGCTTAGGTGCCGACCTGGCATCGAGCTTAGGTGCCGACCCGGCGTCGAGCGTAAGTGCTGATCTAGCATTGGGCTTATGTGCCGACCTAGCATGGGGCTTAGGTGTCAACCTGGAGTCGGTCTTAGGTGCAGACCCGACGTCGAGCTTAGGTGCCGACCTAGCGTCGGGCTTAGATGCCGACCTAGAGTCGGGCTTATGTGCCGAGAGGATGAGATACTCAAATATATCTTTATTAGCCATAAGGATGAGATACTCAAATTTATGAAAGGATGAGATACTCAAACCTATAATCAACTAGTTGTGCATATCACTAGTAGTACCAATGGAGGTTGTCCGAATTCCAAGTATGGGGGAGTGGCTTTCCATCGAGTCCTTCGATCTGATATGCTCTGCGATGGAGGGCTTTGGTGACCCGGTAGGGCCCTTCCCAATTCGGTGATAGTTTGCCCCCCTCCGTGGGCTTTAAGACCTTAGCTTGTTTAAGGATCAGGTCTCCGAAGAGGAATGTCCTGGGACAAACTCGGATGTTGTAGTACCTTGCGGTCCTTTGGCGGTAGGCAGCCATCTTGAGTCACGCTCGATCGTGTGCCTTTTCGACGAGGTCGATGTTGGCCCATAGCTGATTCAGATTGTCCTCCTTATTGTATGACTCCACCCGAGGGCTGGGGATGCCGATCTCTACGGGAATAACAGCTTTTGATCCAAACAAAAGACTGAAGGGAGTCTCTCCAGTGGGAATCCATGGCATCGTGTAGTACGCCCACAGCACACTCAAGAGCTTCTCCACCCATCTTCCTTTAAAGTCATCCAGACGCATTCTGAGCCTCTGAAGGATGGTCTAGTTTGTAACCTCGGCTGCTCCATTCGTCTGTGGATTACTGACGAAAGTAAACCGTTGGTAAATGTCCAACTCGGCACAAAACTCTCTGAAGGGAGCATTATCGAACTACCGGCTGTTGTCGATGATGAGGGTGTAGGGTAGCCCGAATCGACAAATAATAGATTTTCAAAAGAAAGACCTCGCCTTGCCCTTCATAATCTTTGCGAGTGCCTTAGCCTCTACCCATTTATTGAAGTGGTCAATGGCTATGAGTAGAAACTTTCGCTGATTGAAGACCGAGGGGAATGGTCCCAGGATGTCTATCCCCCACTAGGTCAAGGGCCATGGAGCCGACAGAGGGCTTAGCTGAAAAGTTGGTTGTCCTGGATATTGGCATGTCGTTGACAACTATGGCACTTCCGAACCAACTTGGCGGCGTCCTCTCGCATGGTAAGACAATAGTACTCCTGGCGTAGGTCCTTATATGCTAGCGCTCTGCCCTCCAAGTGGTTCCCGCAGACACCTTCATAGATCTCGCAGAGGATGTAGTCAACATCTGTAGAGTCAACACACTTGAGGAGGGGGTAAGAGAAAGACCTCTGGTACAGCTATCCGTCGAGCACCAAGAACTTGGAAGCCCACCATCTGAGTAGCTTGGTTCTGTAGGGTCAGCAGGAAGAGTGCCGTTGGAGAAGTATCGGATGTATGCATCTATCCAGGTGGACTCTTGGTTGACCAGCAAAGCTTCCTCCACTACATTGATGCTCGAGGCCTCTAGATGCTCCACTTAAGTCCTCCTCAGGGCCCCGTCAGCCAAAGTGGCTAGGCGGGACAAGGTGTTCGCCCTGGCATTCTTGACCCTGGGAATGTAGCTGACGCTAAAGTGAGTAAAGAATGGGGTATGTGATTGGACCTTACTCAGGTAGCGGGATATGATGGGATCCCGGGCCTCGTACTCGCCAACAATTTGCTCCAAGACAAGTTAAGAGTCGGTGAAGGCTCTGAGGTGCTTTACTTTGAGCTCCCTTGTGAGCTTTATTCCTGCCAGCAAAGCCCCTTACTCGGCTTGATTATTGGTGGCTGAGAAGAGAAATCAAGGGCATACTCCATCACTGTTCCTTCCAGACTCACGAGGATGAGGCATGCTCTGCTTCCTTTGGAATTTGATGCGCCGTCCACATGGAGGATCCAATCCTCCCTCGCATCCTCAGATGTAGCGTCCGAGGGTGCCGCATGGGGCTCCTCCAGGTATTCTTCGATCCAAGTACACTCGATCAGGAAGTCCACCAAGGCTTGTGACTTCATGGCCGATCTTGATTGGAACGACATGTCGAATTCCCCCAGCTTGACAGCCCACTTCACCAATCTATTAAAGGTGTCAGGATGAGACAAGATCACCTTGAACGGTTGGTCCATGAGCACTATAATCGGATGGGCTTGGAAGTAAGGCATGAGACGTTGAGTGAAAATGATCAGTGCAAAAATAATTTTTTTGGTTTTGAAATACCCAATCTTCGCATCATGAAGCAATTTGCTTGTGTAGTAGACTGCCCTCTACGTTCCGTCGGCATCGATTTGAACGAGCACAGAGCTCATCGCCTCGGAGGATGCATCGAGGCAAAGGAAGAGTTCTTCTCCCTTCCTCGGCTTGGACAACAATGGCGGAGTTGACATGAACTCTTTCAATCCTTCAAAGGCTCTTTGGCACTCCTTCGTCCACTCAAAGCCATTGACCTTATGCAGGACTTTGAAGAAAGGCAGGCATATCTCTATCGACTTGGATAGGAAGCGGCTCAAGGCTGCCACTCTTCCTGTGAGCCATTGTAATTTCTTCTTATTAGCCAGTGGCCTTATGTCGATGATAGCATTGTTCTTTTCTAGATTAGCTTCAATTCCCCGTTGTGTCACCATAAAGCCTAGGAACTTGCCCGTCGTGACTACGAAGGCATATTTTTGTGGGTTCAGCTTCATCTGGTAGCGGCGGAGGTTGCCGAAGGTTTCCGCCAGGTTAGCAACATAGTTGTTGGTGCAAATACTTTTGATCAGCATGTCATCCATGTATACCTTCATGTTACGTCCGATTTGGTCCTCGAAAACTTTATTCATCAGCCTCTGATATGTGGCCCCTGCATTCTTCAGTCCAAAGGGCATTACCTTATAATAGTAGATACCCTTCTCGATTATGAAGGAAGTGGCCTCCTCATTCATCGGGTCCATCTTTATCTGGTTGCACCTTGAGAAAGCATCCATGAAATTGAAAGTCGCATTGTCAGACATGACGTCTACCAACTGGTCAATTTTGGGCAGCGAGATGCTGTCTTTGGGGCATACCTTGTTGAGGTTGGTGAAGTCAATGCACATCCTTCAGTTCTCATTGGCCTTATGGACCATCACCATGTTAGCCAGCCAGTCTGGATAATGTGCCTTCCAGATGTGGTCGACGATAATTAGCTTGCGGACCTCCTCATCGATGGCCCTCTGTTGCTCGGGGGCAAAGCTCCTCTTCTTCTGCCAGACTGGCCAACACTTTGGGTCGATGTTGAGCTTGTGAGTAATCATCTCTGGCGGTATACCCAGCATGTCTGATGTTGACCAGGCGAAGACATCCGAGTTGGCCCATAGAAAGGCGAGGTGTTGGCCTCTTGCCTCCATGGGGAGAAGTGCTCTAATTCGGACCGTTTACATCGGGTCCTCCCCTAGCGGGAAGGTCAGCAAATGCTCAATCGATTCTCCCTTCCTCTCTGAGTCTCTGGGATCAAGTAGCTCTGGCACTGGTGAAGGAACCACCTCATGGGGACTGAGAGCCGCGTGGTAATAGAGTGGCACTAGACTCTGCTCCCTATGCAACTCTCTGACTCCTCTATTGGTGGAGAATCTTACAAGTAGTCTCTTGGTGGAGATAATAGCATCCAAGAGATTCAGACCGGGTCTCCCGAGGATGATATTGTAGGCCAGAGGGACTCGAACAATCAGGAACTTCATGAAAACCATGCTTTGGCATGGCAGTGCTCCAGCCATGACTGGGAGAATGATCCCTCCATCCTCACAGAGTCTCTGATAAAGACCACCAGGGGCGTGATCACAGGCAGAAGAGAGTCGGGGGATAAGTTCATCCGAGCAAAGGCATTGTAAGTGAGAATATCGGCTGAACTTTCACTGTCAACAAAAATTCTTTTTACAGGATGCTTTGCGATCATCATCGACACAACAACACTATCATCATTAGGATTGTCCACCCCCTCTAAGTCCCCTTTAGAGAACAGGATTACAATATCTACTCTTTCCTTCCCCCGTGGCCTCTTGGAAGTGCTGCTTGCCGCTCAGGAGATCATGGCCACTATCTTCTCAGTTGGACATTATCGATGCAGACCTGGGTGGCCAGAGGCCCCAATGGGCCTGGTGCAGCCGGGGCTCTCCTTTGGACAAACTTTCTAAGGTAGCCTCGCTGGATGAACTCCTCGATTGCCTTCTTCAACTGACGGTAGTCCTCTGTGTCATGGCCGAGATCCGGTGGAAGCGATAGTAGAGATTATTATCACGAGAGTTCCTGGCTTCATGGGGTAGAATGCCAGAGGTAGGGCTCGCCTTTGATCTCCATTAGGATATGAGATATCGGGGCAAGCAGAGGGGTGAAGTGCTCCTCTTTGGGGGTGAGAGTTTGGGGCCGGTTGTTCGATCGATGGGGAGGCTCAGGCCTCTTGGGATGAGTTCCACTAGGCTGGGTCCTCCGTCAGCCTCCCTCTGGGAAGAGTCTACTTTGTTGGCATGGATATACTTTTGCGCATGGCTCAGTAACTCGGTATAAGAACTGAAGGATTATTATCGAGGGAGTAAGTGAAGCGAGAAGGAAGGAGCCCTCGCTTCAACGCCAGAGTGATCATAGAATCATCGAGGTTATAGACTTCGAGTGCGGCCTCCTTGAACTGAGCCACGAAGTCCCTTAGCGACTCATTGCCTTTCTGTCGGATAGTGAACAAGCTATTGGCCACTCGAGGGATCTTCCAGTATGCATTGAAGTGTGCCAGGAAGGCCCTCTCCAGCTGCCGAAAGGAGTTGATATTGCATGGCGGTAAATGAAGTACCAGGCACGTGCAGCCTTTCGAAGGATGGCTGAAAAGGCAATACAGAGGAAGGAGTCAGTTGCCCCTGGACTTGTATGAGGACTTTGTAGCTCTCAAATGGTCTAGCGGATCGGTGGTGCCATCATATGGGTCTAGCTGGGGAAGACAAAATCGGATCAAGATTGGCTCCTCCATGATACGGTGAGACAGCAGAGGGCGGCTATCATAATCCACCTCCGACTGATTAAAGATCCTACAACTAAGCTCCTTCAGCCGCTGGTTGTATTCATCAAGCCGTCACTTCGCCCAGCGGCCGATCTGACTATCGAAGGACCCCTTCCTCGAAGATCCAGAGGACGAATAGGGGGAGGGGTGGTGCCGATGATGATGCCCTCACTCGATCTCCTTCCCATGCCGCCGCTTAGGGGAACCATCAGAATGGTGGAAGGGAGACCGAGGCCTCTTAGAGGCCTCCTGGCGGTGGTGTCTGAGCGAGGCACGATGGTGGTAAGTTTTCTTCTGAGGGGATCTTTCGCTGGTGGATTGCTGACTAGGCTGAGAGGCCTTCATGCCCAGCGAGGGTGGCCTTGGGTGTTGTTGCGTGGCCACTGACTATTATTGTAGCTTGCGAACCACTGCCATAAGTGACTGGACTTATTGGGTGAGGGCAGTGATTTGGTCGTCTTGAGGTGGTGGCGAAGGTGGAGCAAGAAGGTTGGTCTACGGGGCAAGGAGACTAGCCTCCCACTGCTCAGCCTCTTGACGATGCCCTCCAGTATGGCTAGTGGAGATCTCTTGGGTGTGTGTCACCACCATTTTTTTTATTTCCAGGGAATGGAGGTCTGCAACTGGTTGTTTTGAAGCTTTCTATCTCCTCCCCCCTATCTGGTGTGCCAATCTATTATTGCCAAATCACTTCCCTTGGATGTCAGGTAAGGTCGCAGGCCCGAACACTAGGGAGGATGGGTCTCGAAGTCTTCTAACACCTCCTCCTTGGGCAGAAATCCTGCAAGAAAGTCCCTAGGGACCGGTTGTTCCAATGGGGACCCTTCGATGCTCAAGTGAGTAACGTGGGAAACAATAGTGAGCAGTGGACTAAAAGACTTAGCCAAAAAACTTGAAGTTTCGATTTCTTTTCCATCATGAGCGAAGGTTTTTATACCTATTCAAGAGCCCCTCTTACCTCTCCTTTTGGAAGGTTGTTGATTCCGAAACATCATCGTCTGGTGGAGGGTAGGCGATAAGGTTGATCGGGACCGGTCACAACTGCCGCTGAACTTGTCAGGAATAGCATGCCATTTCTTCATCCGATGCAGCACCGCAGGCAGTAGATAGGCCTGGTCCTATCGGGCGTGTGCCATAACTAGCAATGGCTACAGAGGCCACGCGGGGTCATAGATGATAGTGGGCCACGTGGCGATTGCAGGTGTCAGATGAGCCACGTGGGGGCCATAAGTATTGGGTTGAATCTGACTCTAGTGTCGGTGCTAAAGGACGACTATGAAGTGATGGGAATTATGTATACAAGATATGAATCAAATTCATATAAACATTGCGGAAGATATAATATAAAATTCCAAGATGCCCAGGATCCTTAGGAACAAATTCATTATATCTCAAATAAAATCTAATTTTATTCATACCTGAGTCCTTTATCGATGTAGATGAGGATGAAGCCGGTTAATCCCTACTAGCCGTCCACGTGTCCGGCCTCTAATGGTGATCCACGCATAGAAAAAGGGATGAAGACCTCCAAGGTATGAAGATGATACCATGGGAGAGAGAGGGGTGCTAGCGCCTCTTGAATCCCCTTACATAAGATATCTTTGAAGAAAAGTCTAATCTTTTCTTCTCATACTCTG
Source organism: Calamus simplicifolius (assembly GCA_900491605.1). Lineage (NCBI taxonomy): Eukaryota > Viridiplantae > Streptophyta > Magnoliopsida > Arecales > Arecaceae > Calamus > Calamus simplicifolius. The sequence continues at coordinate 379,454 of UESW01005033.1, read as the reverse complement.
ATTTTCTTTGTAGGAAGGAACTATATTTATAGGTTGAAAATGAGACGTTCCAAAGTGGAAGAGACCTCTCTTCAAGGTAAGAAACTCCCATCTTTATGGTAAGAAACTCCTCCCATCTTCATGGTAAGAAACTCCCATCTTCATGGTAAGATAATCCAAGTGTCACAATCTCAGCCTATGAAATTAGGAGTTGGTTATCCCATAACTACATGCCCTAATTTGTACGTGTTCATCATCGAACCGTAGAGATTCATCATGCCTCATCCCATGGGCATGATTCCATCTTCACATGGCTAAGATTGGACATCCATACCTAAATAATCAGAGCCATCCATCACATGGATCAAGTCACATATTGGTATCCAATTATTTGTTCATCATATGTACAAATAATTTCTCCTTAACATTCCTTCTATTATAATGGATCATATCCATTATAATTATATCTTCTTTAAATTGGGTCTCACCCAATTATTTAATTGATCATCTTATCTGAATTAAATCTAATTTAATTCTCATTTTAATTCATCCAATATTCTCCTTAATGCGTGTGACCCATTAGGCCCTTTAACATGTTGGCAATAATCATGTCCTAATCATAGACCCTAGGAATGATTGGACAACTCTTTGTCTAATTCAACAACATGATTATAGATCATGAGAGGCCTCTAGCAAAGCATCATGACCACCCAACTGCTAAAGGTTTTGTTGACGTGACCATCAACACCTGTCCATGAACGGTTACGTATGATCAAATCCTTTCGTCACATATCCCAGATCAATCAGTGGTATGGAATGTGTCAACCCTGTAATTGATCTTTGTTTACTTGATCTCAGAAAAAATTGACTATATGAATTAGAACTTCGAAACCATTTCGAATTCCAACTCAACCTTGCAAGGATTTATCAATCAATTTAATCCATCAAGTGGCCGTGGGATATAACCCTTTCTATCAAGGAGACGAATCCTGTCTTGATCAAACACCATCTTCATGTGCTTCATGTCATACCCAACCGACACCATATTTGCCACCCATGGCTAGAGCGACGTTTGGATGTCGTCAAAGCATGACATTCCACACATGAGATGCAATGAAGATCTCAAGTCAAAGGATCACTCACACCACCGTCATTAGAGATCAACCATTGACACTATATAGAATATCCATATGGGATCTCTGTACGGGTCATCCAATGCATCGTTACAATAACGAGCATCCACACACCTATCCAAGTATCTTCATACTTCAGCTTGTGAAATCAGCTGCTCACCCCAAGGGTGAGGATATGCAATGTGTGCTAGTCTCACGGTGTTCGATGGTGTCCAGTCCCATCTACACATCGACTAGGGAAGTTTAAAGAATCGAACCATAACGTGCAATTTGAATCTCACAATTTTTAATCTCTATTACAAATTCCATATGCACGGTTCACATTCTTTTGGACTTTATCTCATAGACAAATATATCAAATAAAAGACATCTGGATAGATAAAGAAACCATTTTATTTGATTTGTATTCATAGAATGTATACACATTCAATCCAATTGGATCTAGGGCATACACTAACAATCTCCCACTTGCACTAGAGCCATTCACCCATGTATTTAATACCGAGTGACTTAACATGATTATCATGCTTCTGCTGCGGCAGGGCTTTAGTGAGCGGATCAGCTACATTATCCTCAGTGGGGACTCGTTCTATTTTTACATCATTTCTACCAATAATCTCTCTAATTACATGGTATCTCCTGAGTACATGTTTGGACCTCTGATGAGACCTTGGCTCCTTAGCTTGCGCAATAGCTCCATTGTTGTCACAATACAAGTGTACTGGATCAGCAATGCTTGGAACCACACCAAGTTCAGTGATGAACTTTTTGATCCAAACCGCTTCTTTGGCTGCATCTGATGCTGCGATGTACTCAGCTTCGGTCGTAGAGTCGGCAGTCGTCTCCTGCTTGGAACTTTTCCAGCTGACTGCACCGCCATTGAGTGTAAAGACATAGCCTGATTGAGATTTATAATCATCTTTATCAGACTGAAAACTAGAATCCGTATAACCCTGAACTATGAGTTCGGGTCCTCCATAAACCAAGAACATATCCTTAGTCCTTCGTAAGTACTTAAGGATATTCTTGACGGCCATCCAATGTTTCTCACCAGGGTTTGCCTGGTATCTACTAGTGATACTCAATGCATAAGAAACATCAGGTCTCGTACATAGCATCGCATACATGATGGATCCGATTGCTGAGGCATATGGAATCCTATTCATGTGCTCTCTCTCCATTTGGGTCTTAGGACTCATGTCCTTGGAGAGATGTATCCCATGCGATACCGGCAGGAATCCCTTCTTGGATTCCTCCATGCTAAACCATTTTAGCACTTTATCTATGTACGTTGATTGGGACAATCCAAGCAACCTCCTAAATCTATCTCTATAGATCTTAATACCCAGTATGTAGGCTGCTTCTCCCAAATCTTTCATGGAGAATTTGCTGGACAACCATTCCTTCACTTCTTGCAGCAAGGATACATTGTTTCCTATCAATAATATGTCATCTACATATAATATCAGGAAAATAATAACACTCCCACTAACCTTCTTGTACACACATGGATCATCCTCATTTTTGATAAAATCAAACTTTTTGATTGTTTCATCAAAACGGATGTTCCAACTTCTAGAGGCTTGCTTAAGTCCATAAATGGACCTTTGCAGCTTGCATACCTTTTTAGAATCAATGGACTCAAAACCCTCAGGTTGTGTCATATACACATCCTCCACTAAATCACCATTTAGGAAGGCGGTCTTGACATCCATTTGCCATATCTCATAATCGTAATAGGCTGCAATCGCAAGCAAAATCCTTATGGACTTAAGCATGGCTACGGGAGAAAAGGTTTCATCAAAGTCAACACCTTGCCTTTGCTTGTAACCTTTTGCAACTAGCCTCGCCTTATAGGTAATCACATTACCATCCATGTCTGTCTTCTTCTTGAAGACCCATTTGCACCCAATGGGTTTTATCCCTTCAGGTGGATCAACCAAAGTCCATACTTGGTTGTCGTACATGGAGTCCATTTCAGACTTCATGGCTTCAAGCCATCTCTTGGAGTCAATGTCACAAATTGCTTCATCGTAGTTAGTAGGCTCATCATCTTCTATAAGAAATCATATCTTAGGAATATGATGTGTTCTACTAGACCTACGTAGCTGATGTGTACTTGGAGCTTCCTGTGGCTCCATCATTTCTGATAGAGGTTCACGTAAATGTTGCCTGAATGTGAGTTGAGTCTCTGCTCAACTCCCACTACATTTGACATTTGCTCCATGTCATCTAATCGGTCTGTGTCAATTTGTGGTTCTTGAGTTTCACTAATCTCAATATTTCTGCCACTACCATTTCTTAGAAAAATCTCATTCTCTAGAAATATGGCATGCCTTGAGACAAACACCTTTTGCTCGAGTGGGTGGTAGAAGTAGTATCCTTTTGTTTCTTTAGGATACCCCACAAAATTACACTTGTCAGATCTAGCTCCAGCTTGTCTGACTCATTACGCTTTACATAAGCGTAGCAACCCCAAATCCTTAGATGACTAAGGGTTGGTTTCTTTCCACACCATATCTCATAGGGAGTGGAACTGACCGACTTAGACGAACTCGGTTTAGAGTGTATTCGGCTGTGTGTAGGGCATAACCCCAAAACATTTTTGAAAGATTTGCAAGGCTCATCATTGATCGCACCATATCTAATAATGTGTGATTTCTCCTTTCTGATACACCATTATGCTGTGGCATACCAGGAGGAGTCCACTGAGAAAGAATCTCATTCTCCTTCAAATATTCTAAGAACTCATGGCTTAAGTATTCCCCACCTCGATCTGATCGAAGTATCTTAATACTTTTGCCACTTTGTTTTTCTACCTCGGATCTGAATTCTTTGAACTTTTCAAAGGCTTCAGATTTGTGCTTCATCAGATATACATAACCATACCTGCTATGGTCATCTATAAATGTGATGAAGTAAGAAAAACCTCCTATTGCTGAATATTGATAGGACCACATACATCCGAATGTACTAGTCCTAAACATTCAGTTGCTCGCTCACCCTTTTTAGTAAAGGATGACTTAGTCATTTTGCCACGTAAGCACGACTCACATTCCTCAAACGATTCCCAATCGAATGAGCCCAAGTAGCCATCCTTATGTAACTTGGTTAAACGTGTTTCATTTACATGGCCTAAACGACAGTGCCATAGGAATGAGTTCTTAGAATTATTTGATTTTAATTTCTTAGTTTCTACATTGAGAATAGGGCATTGTAAATTCAAAACATAAATCCCGTTGAACATTTCAGCAGAACCAAAGAACATTTCATTTTTAAAAATTGAAATTCCTTTATTTCCAATTTCAAATGTATATCCATCATTTACAAGACATGAAACGGAAATAATGTTCTTTGTTATGTTTGGAACATAGTAACAATTATTAAGCTCCATTACAAGCCCAGTGGGCAAAGACAAAGAACAAGATCCTATAGCTAAAGCAGCAACCTTTGCTCCATTTCCCATGCGCAGGATCACTTCATCTTTTTCAGCTTTCTACTGCTTCTTATCATCTGCATATTAATACAAATATGAGATCCACAACCGGTATCCAATACCCAAGTGGAATAAGAAGTAACAGAAGAAAACATCTCAATCATAAATATACCTGATGTAGAAGCATCTGTATGTTTCTTTTCTTTCAGGCTAGCCAGATAAGCCTTGCAGTTTCGCTTCCAGTGCCCTTCCTTGCCACAGAAGTGACACTTTCCCTTGGCTACTTTGTTTTTCTTAATGCCCTTATTTGGTTTAGTCGCCTTGGCCTTTTGGACCTTATTCTTCTTTGGCCGCTTCTTACGAGCGCCAGAAGACTCCACGACCATAACCTGCCCCTTTTTTCTTAATGTTGGGCTCGGCATTTGTCAGCATATTCGCGAGCTCAGGTAGAGATGTCTCTAGCTTGTTCATGTTGAAATTAAGAACAAACTGCGAATAGCTGGGAGGTAATGACTGCAGAACCAAGTCAACACTTAGTTCATGATCCATCACAAAACCCAATCGTGCCAACTTTTCAATCAAATTGATCATTTTCAGTACGTGGGCACCCACTGATGAATCCTCAGTCATTTTGCACTGAAACAACTCTTTAGAAGTTTGAAACCTCTCATATCGAGACTGTGCACCAAACAACTCTTGCAAGTGCATCAAAATCTCCTGAGCATTCATATGCTCATGCTGTTTCTGAAGATCAGGTGACATTGAGGCCAACATCAAACATGTGGCCATGTCTTCAGCATCTTTATACCGGTTGTATGCCACATGAACCTCAGTCGGAGCATCCGCTGGTGGGACCTCCGGTGCAACCTCATCTAGGACAAAAAGAATTTTCTCAGATCGAAGAACGATCCTTACATTCCTTAGCCAATCAGGGAAGTTGAGTCCAGTCAATTTGTTGGATTCTAAAATATTCCTAAGGTTGATGTTTACACTCATGGTTTCTCTGATAACCTACATAAAATTAGAACGAGTCAATTACTATGAATACTAATCACCAACTTAATATGGTAATTCTAGATTTTTAATTAAGTTGGTTTCTCCCACTATTTTATCAAGGTTAATAGCCCTCTCTATTAATCTCGAGAAATTGGCATTCAATTTCCTTAGTGGGCTAGGATCCTCATTTGAATTACCTTGACCTTGGCTTTGGCACAACAAATCTCGGTAAGCCAAATTTGGTAGATTATTATCAATCACATCTAATGTGACTCCTAGATCATTTAGGGGACATTGCTTTGTCAATTACATCCATATGTGATCACCCTAAAGTTTGCCTCTAGATTAGACTGACCCTGACTTTGGCCAATTATGCCAGCTAATCTAGTTAAGTCAACCCATTGTTCCACAATCAACTCCTCATAAGTACACTCGACCTCGGCTTTGGCACGACAAATCTCATGACCTAATGATTTTGTATCATGTGAACAATGGAAGGCTTATGACTTAATATTCGTGGAGGGATTTAGCGCATATAGGTCCCATCTACATCTACAACATTTGTACTATGCTAGGTTACATATCCTATATGATTTTAGATTAACCTTAATTTCATAAGATCCAATCTATGATTGGGACTCCTAATCAAATTAGGATCCTGATCACTATCTAATTTAGGAACCCTAATTATGTGACCAAATCAATTGCTACCATCCTGATCAACCTTAATTGATTTAATCAATTAAGAGCTTTCCTTAACAATGGCCAGATCAGCTGATCAATGGGGTCCTATTTAGCATACCCTTCGATCCCATTGAATGGGTTTTCCCAGGCGAATGGAGCAATTAAAAACCATGATCAAACCTTTCTAGACACCAATGTAGTTAAGCCCAATTGATTAGATCAATTATGGGATCATAGGATCAAACAATGACATGGTTAAGTCTAAGTTTCCTAAATCTTTATCATCTATTAAATTTTATGATAACTATAGATAGTGATCTAGCTAGGGTGTTATGATAAGAGTTCTTAATTCAAATTTTAAATTTTCTTATCATTTAATTACATGTTATGACATGTCGGTTTCACATCCCATGTAAATCCTAATGTCTCTAACAAACCCTAAAGTTTTCAATGTTCATTATCATAAGAATATCAGATCTTAATCATATCAATCATCATGCTAAAATTAAATCCTAAACATGATTTTTAGGATTTCAGCATATAGTCATGCATAAATAATAATTACTATTTTAACATGACACATATATGATTAATTATTGTTTATTATCATATAATAAACCTTTTCCTCTATATATCAAAGTACTCTATTTGAACATGATAATGAATATGCATAAATCTAAATAATATTGTTTATCATCAAATAATAAATATTTTATTATATTTTAGATTTATTATCAACATATGAAAACTCTTCATGATTTTAAGCATAATATTATAATCATATTGACTCAAGTATCCTATCAGATTAATGAATCTGTAGCCTAAGGGGGCTCTGATACCACTGATGGAATTATGTATACAGATATGAATCAAATTCATATAAACATTGCGGAAGATATATATAAAATTTCCAGATGCCCAGGATCCTTAGGAACAAATTCATTATATCTCAAATAAAATCTAATTTTATTCATACCTGAGTCCTTTATCGATGTAGATGAGGATGAAGCCGGTTAATCCCTGCCACTAGCCGTCCACGTGTCGGCCTCTAATGGTGATCCATACATAGAAAATGGATGAAGACCTCCAAGGTATGAAGATGACACCATGGGAGAGAGAGAGGGGTGCTAGCGCCTCTTGAATCCCCTTAGAAGATATCTTTGAAGAAAAGTCTAATCTTTTCTTCTCACTCTGATTTTCTTGGTAGGAAGGAACTATATTTATAGGTTGAAAATGAGACGTTCCAAAGAGGAAGAGACCTCTCTTCAAGGTAAGAAACTCCAATTTCATGGTAAGAAACTCCTCCCATCTTCATGGTAAGAAACTCTCATCTTCATGGTAAGATTAATCCAAGTGTCACAATCTCAGCCTATGAAATTAGGAGTTGGTTATCCCATAACTACATGCCCTAATTTGTACGTGTTCATCATCGAACCATAGAGATTCATCATGCCTCATCCCATGGGCATGATTCCATCTTCACATGGCTAAGATTGGACATCCATACCTGAATAATCAGACATCCATCATATGGATCAAGTCACATATCGGTATCCAATTATTTGTTCATCATATGTACAAATAATTTCTCCTTAACATTCCTTCTATTATAATGGATCATATCCATTATAATTATATCTTCTTTAAATTGGGTCTTACCCAATTATTTAATTGATCATCTTATCTGAATTAAATCTAATTTAATTCTTATTTTAATTCATCCAATATTCTCCTTAATGCGTGTGACCCATTAGGCCCTTTAACATGTTGGCAATAATCATGTCCTAATCATAGACCCTAGGAATGATTGGACAACTCTTTGTCTAATTCAACAACATGATTATAGATCATGAGAGGCCTCTAGCAAAGCATCATGACACCCAACTGCTAAAGGTTTTGTTGTAACCATCAACACCTGTCCATGAACGGTTACCGTATGATCAAATCCTTTTGTCACATATCCCAGATCAATCAGTGGTATGGAATGTGTCAACCCTGTAATTGATCTTTGTTTACTTGATCTCAGAAAAATTGACTATATGAATTAGAACTTCGAAACCATTTCGAATTCCAACTCAACCTTGCAAGGATTTATCAATCAATTTAATCATCAAGTGGCCGTGGGATATAACCCTTTCTATCAAGGGAGATGAATCCTGTCTTGATCAAACACCATCTTCATGTGCTTCATGTCATACCCAACCGACACCATATTTGCCACCCGTGGCTAGAGCGACGTTTGGATGCCGTCAAAGCATGACATTCCACACATGAGATGCAATGAAGATCTCAAGTCAAAGGATCACTCACACACCGTCATTAGAGATCAACCATTGACACTATATAGAATATCCATATGGGATCTCTGTACGGGTCATCCAATGCATCGTTACAATAACGAGCATCCACACACCTATCCAAGTATCTTCATACTTCAGCTTGTGAAATCAGCTGCTCACTCCAAGGGTGAGGATATGCAATATGTGCTAGTCTCACGGTGTTCGATGGTGTCAGTCCCATCTACACATCGACTAGGAAAGTTTAAAGAATCGAACCATAACGTGCAATTTGAATCTCACAATTTTTAATCTCTATTACAAATTTCATATGCATGGTTCACATTCTTTTAGACTTTATTTCACAGACAAATATATCAAATAAAAGACATATGAATAGATAAAGAAACCATTTTATTTGATTTGTATTCATAGAATGTATACACATTCAATCTAATTGGATCTAAGGCATACACTAACATGAAGTTGGTGCTGGAGGCCGACTCTGACTTTGGTGCTGGAAGCCAACTCTAGAGTTGATGTTGGAGGCCGACTCTGGCATTAGTGCTGGAGGCTGACTCTAGAGTCGGTGCTGGAGGCCGACTCTGGAGTCGACCTTAGTGCCACCCGAATTAGCTGGAGACTCTGGGGTCCTTGTTGAATGGCTCTGTCCATCTACCTCTCATCTCCGTCAATTACTTTGTCTGTTAGCCCTAATGTGGCTTGATCATCCATATCAATACCCATATACAAAAATAAAGGAGATATTCAAAACTGTGTAAATTATAGAGGGATTAAGCTCACGAGTTATACAATAAAATTATAGGAGAGAGTAATAGAAAATTGAATAAGAGCTAAAACTTTGGTGTCAAATAATCATTTTGAATTTATGCCTAAAAGATCGACCATGGAAGCTATGGGAGAGAGTAATAGAAAATTGAATAAGAGCTGAAACTTTGGTGTCAAATAATCATATTGAATTTATGCCTGAAGGATTGACCATGAAAGCTATGGGAGAGAGTAATAGAAAATTGAATAAGAGCTAAAACTTTGGTGTCAAATAATCATTTTGGATTTATGCGTAGAAGATCGACCATGGAAGCTATTTATTTATTAAAAAGATTGATGAAGAGATATAAAGAAAAAAAAAAGCTTCATATGGTCTTTATTGATTTAGAGAAAGCATACGATAAAGTACCTAGAGAAATAATATGATGGGTTTTAGAGAAACAAGGAGTTGCCAAAAGGTACATAGAATTGATAAAAGATATATATGATGAGCAATAACTATTATTAAAATAACAATAAGAGAAACTAGCGAGTTTCTAATTACTGTAGGTTTACATCAAGAATTCTTTTTGTATTAATTATGGATGAATTAACAGATATATTTAAAATGATATCCCATGGTGTATGTTATTTGCAGATGATATAGTGTTAATTGATGAAACTAAATTTGGAGTAAATGCTAAGCTAGAGATTTGGAGAAAGGCTTTAGAATCTAAAGGTTTTAAGATTAGTAGAACTAAAATTGAATACATGAAATGTAATTTTAGTAGGAGTAGAAATACAAATGAAGAAATGATGGAGATTGCAAGCCAAAAGAAATCAAGGAGTAAAAAATTTAGGTATTTGGGATCAATTATCCAGCAAAAGGTAAAATAGGTGAAATATGAATCATAGAGTTAAAGCGTGATAGATTAAGTGAAGAAGTGCTTTGGAAGTATTATATGATTGACGTATTCTATTAAAATTAAAAGAAAAATTATATAAAACCGCCATTAGACCAGCTATGCTATATGGAACAGAGTGTTGAGCAATATTGAAACAACATGTGAATAAATTAAGTGTAATAAAAATTTAAGATGGATATATATTAAAACTTTAAAAGATAGAATTAGAAATAAACATATAAGAGAAATGATAGGAGTATCCCAATTGAAGATAAAATGAGAAAAAAATGATTGCGATGGTTTGGACATATATAACGTAGACCTTTAAATGCTTCAGTTAAAAAGAGTGATCTTTTAACAATCCATAGTAATGATAGAGATAGAGATAGACCTAAACTAACATGGATAGAAATAATTAAAAAAAGATATAACTATTTGTAATTTAAATATCGACTTGGTCCTAATAAAACAGAGTGGAGGAAGCAGATTCATGTAGCCGGCCCCATGTAGTTGGGAAAAGGCTTAGATGAGTTGAGTTGAGTTGATCTAAAAATAATAATTTTCTTTCACCACTCAAAAGGATGGTTTTATTATCATTCTCAACTATGTTAATCTTAGACTAAAATCAATTGAACAAAATATTCTTATTTATAATAATATATTATAATAACAATAATTTACATATAATATGTTATAAAACTAATACACTATATTATTATATTATTATATTATTATATTATATATAATATTTTTATTTATAAAATAAGATTATATATGATATTATTATATAATAATATATATTATAATTTTTTATTATATTATATTATGTATATAATATATGATAATTTCTATGTATAAGTTTTTTAATACATAGTTGGTTCCAAGTTCAGATAAATGAGGAGAGTTGTGGTAAGTTAAGATGTCTCTAGAAGGGACGCATTGTATCAGATCTAGAAGATCAAGTGGATAGGTGAAAAAGTAGAAGAGATTTATGGTTTTAAACTTTTATGCATGTAAAGGTTAAAAATAAAAGAGATTGATTTTTTTTTTTTGCATGTAATAAGATTGTTAAGTTTATAATTAGTTAGGGATATCTTAATTATATGCATGATCCTATTTGCAAATAGATCGTTTTATTTTTTAACCTTTAAGCTTTGTATGGATCTTTGAAGGAAAGAAAGGGGAGAGTAAAAAGAAAAAAGGAATGGAAGGGGAAAGAAAGAGAAGGAATGGTTGTTCTCCTTCTTTTGTTGAGAAAGGATGGAAGGAAAAAGAAAGGTAATATCAATTATCTTATTTGGATAGAAGGAAATGAAAAAGAAAGAAAGAATTATGTGATAATTATATCCCTCTATACTTTACTTATAACATCTAATCTTTCAAGAGGTCTCATCGATGACCCAACAAAAAAATAATTCACAATAACAAAAAGAAAATTAGATTTCAGAAAAATACTAGAAATTTGGAAAAATAGATTTAGAAATACGGAAAAAACAAATTTCAAAGAAATACTGAAAATCTAGAAGCAATATAAACCGAATTCATCCATCAAGAAAAAAAGCTCATCCTAATTTATAAGCAAACGAAATTAGAACAGGAAAAAAAAGAATAGAAGGCAAAAATTCATCACAAGAAATGAGTTCATCCTAATTTATAAGCATTCAATGCTTCTAGTGTCTTAAAGATTTCAATAAAAAATCATGTTATTATAGTGGGTTTTATTAGATTTTAATAACGATTGAAAGGAAAGATACCTGTGTTGAGACCAGCCTTGAGCTCTTGTGCCTCATGAGTTTTGAGCCATGAAAATGGAAGAACGAAGAGTAGGGAATAAACCGTAGGAATAGAGGAATAAAAAGTAGAAAATGAAGGGATATTTTATTTTTTTAAAAAAAAAACTTTAATTTTTTTTCTCATGTTACCCAATTTGGGAGTTTATAAATTTATCCTCGTTAATGGAGAAACAAAAAAATAAGCTACTCCCATTTTTTCCCCTTTTTCTTTGGTCTTCTCTTCAAACAAAGTAATTTATGATTTTTTTTTTGATTTTTTTCCCTTCCCTCCATTCTTTCCAATCCAAATAGTCCCTCTAAATCTCTTTGGTGGGATCTTTGTTGTTTTCTCTTTTGTTTCCCTCCCGTGGATTAGTTTTCCATCGGTTTTGATAATTTTTATTTAAATAAAAATAATCGATGGAAAGGGCCCTTTTGCCTCTTCGACGCCGGCTAAACCAGCTGGTTGTTCCTCCTCTCCGAGGGATGAAACCATGAAAGACGGCCATGCATGGCCGCGCGCCACCGACATTTTCTCCTTCACTAATGTGGCTGGTAAAGCCACGTGTAAGTTAATGGCCAGAGTTAATTGATGGCAGAAGTCGAAAGGATGCCGGCCCCGACTTCCAAGGTAGCCTCATCTCCGGACTCGGCTCTGGCTTCCTAGGTGGCCTCGTCTCTGGACTCGGCACTGGCTTCCAAGGCGGCCTCATCTCCAAACTCAGCCTCGACTTCCTAGGCGGCCTCTCTCTGGACTCGGCCCCAACCTTCTAGGCAGCCTCGTCTCCAGGCTCCACCCAGACCTTCAAGGCGGCCTCGTCTTCGGACTCGGCCCTAACCTCCTAGGTGGCCTCCTCTCCAAACCCAACCCTGACGTCCTAGGCGGCCTCATCTATGGACTCGGCCTCGACCTCCTAGGCGGCCTCTCTTCGAACTCGGCCCCAACCTTCTAAGTAGCCTCATCTTCGGGCTCAGCCCTGACCTTCAAGGCAGCCTCATCTCCGGACTTGGCCTTGACCTCCTAAGCGGCCTCCTCTTCGGACTCAGCCCAGGCTTCCAAGGCGGCCTCCTCTCTGGACTCGGCCCCAACCTTCTAGGCAGCCTTGTCTCTAGGCTCCACCTAGACCTTCAAGGCGGCCTCATCTCTAGACTCGGCCCTGACCTCCTAGGCGGCCTCCTCTCCGAATCTAACCCCGACGTCCTAGGCGGCCTCATCTCTGGCTCGGCCCCGACCTCCTAGGCGGCTTCCTCTCCGAACTCGGCCCCAACCTTCTAGGTAGCCTCGTCTTCGGGCTTAGCCCTGACCTTCAAGGCGGCCTCGTCTCCGGACTCGGCCCTGACCTCCTAGGCGGCCTCCTCTTCGGACTCGGTCCAGGTTTCAAGGCGGCCTCCTCTCTGGACTCGGCCCCAACCTTCTAGGCGGCCTTGTCTTCGGGCTCTTGGTCCCGACCTTCAAGGCGGCCTCTCCGGACTCAGCCCCGGCTTCCAAGGCAGCCTCCTCTCTGGACTTGGCCCCAACCTTCTAGGCGTCCTCATCTCCGAGCTCGCCCCAACCTCCTAGGCGGCCTCCTCTTCGAACATTGCCCTGATGTTTTAGGCGGCCTCATATTCGGACTCGGTCCCAACCTCCTAAGCGGCCTCGTCTTCAGACTGGGCCCATCAATTGCCTTCGGCCCAAATGTCTGACAAAATTGGGCCCATCAATTATTTGCGGCCCATGTAATTGATAAGGCTGAGCCCACCAACCGCCTATGGCTTACATGTTTGATGGTATAAATTTCACTGGCTCTGACATTAAGCTCAGAAAGTTATCATCCATCATGAGGCTTTAATTACTCGGATCAGATGAGCCCAAAAAGTCATCATCCATCGTGAGATGCCAATCACCCAGATTAATTGAGCCTAAGAAGTCATCATAAAGTACTAATTACCCTGAACATATGGGATAGACTCCAAGCTTCCCAAGCAAGCCTCACGACTCAAAGAATATCCATAAAATAGGCAAGAGGGACCCTAACCAGGTATGAACACTCAACCACTCAGAGAGTATTTGGATCAAAAAAGAAAACTCTCTCTTGAGCTTTCTCAAGCTCACGACTATGATTCTAGTCACTAACTTGAGCATGGAGAGTCTTCGCCAAAATATCAAGTCCTCAAGAGTAAAGCTTTATCAACAATTTTATAGTGCACTCACAGATGCTCATGGACATCAGCTCACGGTGATCAAGCATCATCATTCACCGCTCCCTATTTTGGAGAGTTTCTATCTACACCCACAAAATTACTCTCGACACCTACATATTTTTTTTAAAAATAAATTCCTAAACTACCCTTCATATTTTCTCTTCACCCACCCCCCTCCTCCGACACAGGCTCCCTCGCTTGCCTATGGCATCGGCTCCCCCCTAAATGGTACAAAGCCGAAACCCTCTCCCGGAGTGGCCCCTGCTTTCCCTTTCCTCCTCCATGGCCCCTGCTTCCTCTCCCTCCTCCTCCTCTCCGCCACCGCCGGCGGCCAATGCCACGACCACTGGGGCCACCACTTCGCCCGGCACAAATCAACAACCTCCGATGCCCCCTCCACCCAGATCTGCCAAGCCTATAAGGCCACACGCTTCCCGAACGTCTGCAAGTCCACCCTCTCCGACTCGGACTCCCTCCCTTTCCGATTTCATCCTCGCCTCCGCCAACGCCTCCGCCACTGGCCTCCAGACCACCTGCTTCATGATCCAGTCTATCCTCGATGCTTTCAAAAAAGCTTCGAACATCAACCGCACCAACACCACCCGCATTTGCCTCGAGGTCCTCTCTTACTCCGATCGCCGCCTCTCCGCTGCCTTCTCCACCATCCTCCCCGCTGACGCCCTCGGCGATGCCCGCGCCTGGGCCAGCGCTGCCCTCCTCTACTAGTACGATTGCTGGTTCGGCCTCAAGTACGTCAACGGCATCGCCAAGGTCTCTGACGCCATGGCCTTCACCTCCCTCCCCTCCCCCTTCCCTCCTTGGTACCAGCCCCGACCCGAGTCTTTCCTTACCCCTCTTATACGCCTTGTTGGGCTGAACAGAGCCCCTTTGTTCGATCCAATAAGAGTAAACATAGAAGGATGAGGGAGGAGGGCCGGAGCGATCGGAGTCGGGAAGGAGACCCAAAGGGCGGAGCTGAGAAGGGGAGGGGAGCCCGTGCTAAGGGGGAAGGAGACGTATCGAAAAGGATTTATTTTATATGGGTGTGAAGTGAAAATATAAAGAATAGTTTAAAATTTTATTTTTTTAAAAGAAATATGTAGGTGTCGAGAGCAATTTTTTGGGTGTAGATAGAAATTCCCCCCATTTCGCCGTAGTCGGGCTTCTGAAAACAGGGAAGAACCTTTCATCCCCATTTTCGAAGTACCCGTCTCCTTCTTTGGCTCAACCAGCGTTTTGTTTTGGACACTGTTCGTAACCCTTCTTCCGGTGCCATGCTGTCTTCTTCTGTTGGTCGAGCCACCGGCCATCGCGGCCGCGCCTTTGACTCGAGTATTGCCAGTGACGCACCACCAGCTCGGGCTGTTTACACATTTGTTCTGACATTCCGCCTCTCTAGTCGGATCTTTCGAGAGATCCCGAGGATCTCAATACTCTGTTTCGGGTTCCTCTGGAGTTAAGGGACCTCCATTGCTTCCCGCTGCTGCTCAGGGGACCAGTCTCCCTTCCCCCTGAGTCGTCCTCGCCGGCACCGTGTTTCGGCGTCTGATGCTCAGCCTGATGCCGACTTCTTGGGAAAACGCCCCCCTAGCCCGCGGCCAGTAGGCCGCCGTGAGGAAATCCAGCCGGCTTCTTTCCTATTTTTGTGGGCCAATCCTTGCCACCACTTCGGCAGCCATTGCTGCCATCCTCCCGAACGCCCTCACGGCATGCTTTCGCCGCCCAGTCCGAGCAAGCCCTTACTCGCTGCGCTGCGACGGTTGGGACCCAAGTCAACGCGGGTTTTTCCTGTTCTTTTTTTTATATATAAGAGATCACTCCTTTGACGGGAAATTTTATTGGCGCCCCAAACATTACTCTCCATACCCATACTTACTTAAAATTAGAATACCTAAAATATCCTAAGATGTAATTACTTTTCTACCCTGCTTATTTCTCTCTACACCCACCTGATCAAAACCCCTAATAAAATTTCAAAACTCCTCTCCCAGCCACAGCCATCTCTCCCTCCCTCTCTCAACGATTCTCTCTGAAATCAGGGTCTAGACAAGGTTTGTAGCTCTCATTTCAACAATGGAGAAGCAACTAGTAATCTGGGAAGGCGACGGTGACGATAAGGTTCGTTTTTAAAAAATGTATCATCTTTTTTTTTTTCCCGGATCGCGTTCCGTTCGGCCTACCAGGGCGAACGGAATAGAAATGTTCAGCCTTCCCAGGCCGAACCAAAACATATGTTCGGCTTAACCTGGCCGAACGAAAGCATTCTGGTCGGCCAGGGCAGGCCGAACATTTCTATTCCGTTCGTCCATACTTAGCCGAACGAAACCATTATGTTCCAAATATAAATTTAACATAATATTTTATCCTTGTAGGATGATGCGTCAACCGAATCAAGCAAAATTGGCTCAGATTGTGTTATGGATTACACAAATGAATTTACAACTTACGAAGTATGATAAGTTTGATTGCAATTGTTTCTGACTTGTTTTAATTGTATACTATACTTGCTAAATTATACTATTTAATGTGTAGATATTCAAGAGTAGAGAAGAATTGTGTAGTTGGTGTCGGGAAGCTGGGAGGAGGAACGGATTAGTTATTGTAATTAAAACATCTGATTCGGGAAGCAATGTTAGGAAACCAAGAATCAAGTTAGGTTGCGAAAGGAGCGGTAAGCACAAAAGCACAAGCGGAAAGGAAAAGGAAAAGGGATCAAAGAAGAGGGCTAGTGGTACAAAGAAGTGTGGATGCCCATTTTTATTAAGAGGAAGGAAATTGGACACTGCGGATGATTGGATTTTGGAGGTTATTTGTGGAGTGCACAATCATCCGTCTGCGAAGCATTTCGAGGGACACTCATATGCTGGAAGATTATCTAGGGAGGAGACTTCATTGTTAGTGGATATGTCGAAAACTTTGGTTCGGCCAAAGGATATATTGTCCACATTGAAGCAAAGGGATGCCCACAATGTTACGACAATGAAGACGATCTACAATGCACGCCAGAGGTGTAAGGTTTTAGAGAAAGCAGGGAGATCACAGATGCAACATCTTCTTGGTAAATTAGCCGAGGCTAAATATATTGAGTGGCATAGGAGTTGCGGTAGTACTGACGTGGTGCGTGACTTGTTTTGGGCACACCCTGGATGTATAGATTTGTTACGTGCATTTCCTCGTGTATTGATTATGGATTGCACATACAAGACGAATAGATATCGTCTTCCTCTGTTAGAGATTGTGGGGGTGACATCAACTAATCTCACATTTTCTGTTGCTTTTGCATACATGGACTCTGAGCGGGAAAATAACTATACATGGGCATTAGATAGATTGCGCAGTGTCATGGATGCTGATGTTTTGCCTGAGGTGATAATCACAGATAGAGATTTGGCTCTATTGAATGCAATTAAGAGGGTATTTCCTACATCTTCACATATGTTATGTAGATGGCATATTAGTAGGAATGTTCTGGCTCAATGCAAAAGATTATTTGAAACAAAGGAGAAATGGGATATGTTTATAATGAGTTGGAATATACTGGTCCTGTCAGCCACAGAAGATGACTATAATGTTCGTTGGAGTGCACTTCAGAGAGATTTCAGTTCGTATCCAGATGCCTTACGATATGTATCAGATACCTGGTTGAGCAAATACAGGGAAAGATTTGTCGCAGCGTGGACGGACAATTATAGGCACTACGGGAATGTGACAACAAATAGGTATTACAAGAAAAAGATTTCCCTTAGCAATTCATATATTATATTTTTATCTTTGATATATAACTTTGATCTAATTTGCTTACCTTACTAGGGCTGAAAGTGCACATGCAAGGCTTAAAAGACAGCTTGGTTCAAGCCAAGGTACTTTCGAGTCTTCTTGGACAAAAATAAATAGTTTGATTGAGTTGCAGCACAGCGACATTAAAGCCTCATTCGAGAAGAGTTTGACGGTCGTGCAACACAACTTTAAGCCTGCTGAATTCAAAGAACTGCGAGGATTCATATCTATATGTGCATTAAATCATATCCTTGCCCAATCGAATCGGGCCAATTCAGCTGAGATTCATGAATCAGCTTGTGGGTGTGCTATTCGATGCACACATGGCTTACCATGTGCTCATGAGATTTTGCGGTATAGGATGAAAGGTCGGCCTATTCCCCTCGACTGCATAGATCCTCATTGGATGAAACTTGATATGCAGCCTGCTAAAAATGTGCAAAGTTTGAAGTTGACCTGTAAACCAGAGTTGAATATAATTGCCGAGAAATTCGAGCAGTTAGATGGGGCATCTCAATTGCAAATGTTAAAGAAATTAAGAGAGATTGCAAGTCCTGATAGTACATCTCTTGAAGAACCTGCGAAAAGGAAGATCGGTATACGTGGGCGTGCTTCATTGGAGGTTGATACTTCTACTCGCCGTGACCCTTCCGCATTTGAGTTGGTTCTATCTGGACAGGATAGTTATTCACCTGGTTCGCAGCAAAATATTTTAGGGATCCCAAGGATGCAGATGCAGAAGGGGCAGCCAAAGAAGAAGGTACGAAGCTTTTCTTTAATATAGCTTATCGTTATATTTTATATAATTCATAGCATTCAATACAATTTGTAGGTTATTCGTCATCGAATCCGGTCACATAAGCCAATGATCTATATTAATCAACTTCCAGACGGGTTGAGGGCATTCATCCAGCACATCAAGGATGTCAAAGCTGATGGCAACTGTGGATTCCGAGCAATTGCTGACTTACTTGGCTTCGGAGAGGAAGATTGGCCACGTGTCAGGAGGGATTTATTACATGAGTTGCACTGTCATATAGAGCACTATCGCGCATTGTATGCTGTCGAGGGGAGGGTTGACGAGATCGCTCATGCATTTCATATTTTGAGGATTGTCCGCCATATGACCGGTGGATGACCATGCCAGATATAGGGCATCTTATAGCATCATGCTACAATGTTGTCCTGTACCACCTCTCCTTGCAACAATGTCTGACATTCTTACCGCTCAGATCGGTGCCTCTTCCTCTTGTATCCCGTAAAGACATTGCAGTGGCCTTCGTTAATCGCAACCATTTTGTTGAGGTATTAAATATATTACTCTTTGTCAATTTAAGACATTGCTGTTATTCTTGACGATTTTTTAAACTTGATTACTCTTTGTAGGTTTTCTTGTTGCCGGGTCATCCAGTACCGCCAATAGCAACCAACTGGCAAAAATACCATTTACCTTGTGCTTCCGGATGGGCCAATTCATATGAATCTAGGATTCAACAGTTCAGAGAAAATATATCGTCCGATGTTATACTTAGCGAGACTGTTGAGTTGTAGAGTGCATTGGTTGTTACAAAGTCAACATTTTGTTTATGTAACATTCAATGCAATTGAAATGAAATGAAAGTTTCAATATCATTTTTTTTATCTTCTTATGTGTGCAAATTGTTTGTATACAATTCGATTAATGTCAAACATTCCATCCGTGCCATCCCGTTCCATTCGTGCCATCCCGTGCCGGTGTGTGCCGGACCAACAATACGCGAAGAAGATCCAAATCCCAATCAATCCCCAGCCCGTCGTCGTAGATGCCTATACTGCTGTGGGGGTGACCGACTAGATCCAGGAACATCAGGTCGTGCATGACTAGGTCCAGGCACATCAGGTGTCGCATGACTAGGTCCGGGCACATCAGGCTTAACAGTCGAGATGTGCTGACCCTGCAAAACATCAACCATATGCGACACAACATTGTACATGTAGTCGGTCCCAAATGATGCAATCTCCACCCGACCCATATGTAGAGTGTTGGTACCAATGCTGATGGCATCCTCACAGCGCCGCCGGTAAACATCAAGATCAACATCGACATCTTCAGGTCGTGCACGATCATATATGCTGGATCGGCTCTCTGGGGGGTGGACAACCAAGTGCGTGATACGAGAATACCAAGCCATATATCCTGGCACACAATCCGATGGTCGGACAACCGGATGGCTCCTACGACGTTGGCTCAGTACGTGATCCTCCCACTCCTCCCATAACTGATCCAAGAAGACATACGCAATACGGTACGATCCTGCTGTCGGTCCTCTACTGGCTCGCGCAGGGGCTAGTGGCGCGCGAGGGATCGTCTGTATCCGACCAAACTGTCGTAGAACCCTTTCAGGATGATAGGGTTCTACGACATCCATACACTTCAGGCATCCACTGAAGAATGCAATGTCTAGGAACGGACGATCAGCTCGCTGATGACGATGGGGATCCCAAATGACCTGCAACATATAAACAATACCCAGCTAGCTCATATATAGCAAATTAAAAAAACTTAAATATACAAGCGATACATCATGGTACATACCTGATCGGCCCTCAAAACGTCCAATGACTCACGAAGAACCACTAAATGGTCCATCGTGGTACGTGATGGACTGCCAGGATGCCAACGGTGCACGCGGGGCCTCGCATCAGTATAATCAAGGGATGGATGAGGAGTGAGATCTGGAAAATGCTCATAAATCCAAGCCTGGAGCAGCGTCATGTATCCACTGATCTGTCTAACTGATGCCCTAGACGCAATCCCCAGCTGACGGTACAAGAAAGTCAAGGCAGCGGCACCCCAGGAATATAAGCTCACTCTATCCAAATCCCTAAATAGAGCAAGATAAGCTATAGGCACCCTCGTTCCACTTTTATCAACAAAGAGTGTGCACCCTATCAAAAATAGCAAATACCCCGCGCTGCACACTCTATCCTGTGATGGCTATCTCTATCAGATACAGTGTGAAAATGACTCTTCAGCCACTCTAACCTAACAGACTGACCGCGTACAGATAGAACCTCCTGACGCGCATCTGTATCTGACACACCCAATAGCTCAACAAGTATGTCCTCAGTATCCGATCGCTCATCCTCTCACATGATACTGAGGAACCCGTGACAGTAATCCCTAAGATGGCGGCTACGTCGTCCAATGTAATAGTCATCTCGCCATAGGGTAGATGGAAGGTGTTCGTCTCGGGCTGCCATCTCTCTACGAAGCCCGAGACAAGAATCTTATCGGTGAACCGATAAGAGGAGTGCACTAGATCTATAAGGCCCGACTGCTCTATGATTGCCCTGAACTTCCTATTCGATTGCTCTGATGCCCACCACTGCCATTCAGCTACCTTGGCAGCATGGTTCATGCACTTCAGTGGAGCCCGTTCCTGTAATATAAATGCCATTAATAATTTATATCACAGCATCGTAACGATACATTAAAGAAAGTAAAATGCAATAGCAATTAAACAATACTGTTGCCTCCAGATCGAGGCTGCTATATGTGTCCTGAAACTACTCAGGACAGACTCATCCTCTGGACCTCCTGGACATGGCCCGACAGCTTCACCTTCAACGTCCATAGCGGGCATGTCCTCGTCTACTGTCTCAGCTGGGGGCGATGGTGCAGCAGGAACCTCGGCCTCAGCATGACCGGCACGACGTCTTCTGGCTGACGCCGTGGGTCTAAATCGCGAGGAACTAGCATCCATATTTGAAACTGAGTATCAGCATATACGTCAATCAAAATGCAAATCAAGTAGACAAGTTATATGACGAAACTGAACAAAAAATTCAGATTTACATTGATGAATTATAAGACAAAATTGACCAAGAATGACAAGCCAATAAGTGCAATTGCCAAAATTCAGTAGTGTTGTGTGCAAGTGGGTTAATAAGTTTACTGTTAACGGCCTGGGAGCTCCCATGCCTCCCATGCCGGACACCCGCCGGAGAGGGAGCTCCGGGCGGGAATGCCGCCGGCATTCACACAAAAAAAAAATTAACTGTTTACTGTTAACTGTTAACGGGGAAGGGACCCGGTGGGCCGCCGGCTCCCTTCCTCGTTCTCATGCCGGACCGCCGGCATGGGAGCTCCCATGCTTCCCATGCTGGACAACCCGTCGGACAACCCGCCGAGAGGGAGCTCCGGGCGGGAATGCCGCCGGCATTCACAAAAAAAAAAAAACCTTAACGGGGAAGGGACCCGGCGGGCCGCCGGCTCCCTTCCTCGTTCTCATGCCGGACCGCCGGCATGGGAGCTCCGGACCGCCGGCATTCACACAAAGTAAAAAAAAAAAAAGGGTTTAACTCACCGGCGTGCCGGAGATCGATCTGGCCGGAGATCCCGGGAGGGGAGGAGGAGCTCGGTGGAGGGGGGGGGGGGGGGGGGGGGGGCGGCGCGGACGAAAACGGGGGGGGGGGGGTGGGGCGTGCTGAGAAATCGTGAGGGGTGAAAATGGGGTGGGGGTAATTAGGGATTTACAAAAAAAGGGTGGGTGTAGTGAGTTAAGTTGTGGGTGTAGTTAGCAATTTTTTTTTTTAAATATGCGGGTGATGAGAGAATTTATGTGGGCGCCAATAGAAGCTCCCTTCCTTGACCGATCTACCTCTCCCTGCATCGACTCGCCCAAGACCTTAGACAGTCTCTCAAAGGCTTTGTTTGGTTCTTTGGAGCAAAAGAAAGAGGAGATCTAAAAAAAAAAAAAAGAAAAAAAAAGAAAGAAGAAGTTTTTTTTTTTTTGTTTGAAAAGGTTTAAAGAAAAAGAAATGTGTTGCCGCCGGGATCCGTCCTCCGACTCGGGCGCGGTCGATCTGGTGCGGTGGACCTGCAAAAAAGGAAGCCCGCACGCGGAAGGACGCTGGGGGTGGTCCTCCACGAAAGGCCCTCCGATGCTCAAGTCAGTGAGGAAGGAATCGGCGATCAACCAGACAAATAGGGAGGTGGATCTCTCCGGGAGACCTCTCCAAAGGGGGCGGCCAATCGGGAGCTCTAGAAGAGACAGAGCGCCGATGAGCTGCCAGAAGAGAGGAATGACTCCAGAGTTTTTGTGCGTCCAGGGTCGCGTACCTGAGGGAATCTGCCGATCTGATATTTATAAACTATTACCTGGGGACTTGAGCGTCTTCTGGAAGGTTCTGGGGTTGTTACGATATGGGGGTAGACAGAATCAGGCCGTTGTGGGGCCGTTAGAATCCACGCCTTGTCTGTTAAGGGATCAACGGCTGGGAGAGCTCCTTGATGTCTTGGGATCTGGGCGAGTAGACCTGGGGCGGTTACAATAGGTCTTAGGCCACGTCTCGATATGATTCCCTGCTTAACGTGCTGTTCGGTGAGCTTAGGTTCTCCCGCGTCAGGTTCCGCGGAGGTAGACGTCGGGGCGTGGATCGTTAGGTAAAAGCGAGCTACGGAAGCCCGGAAGAGGCCGAGCTACGGAAGCCCGGAAGAGGCCGAGCTACGGAAGCCCGGAAGAGGCCGAGCTACGGAAGCCCGGAGGAGGCCGAGCCAGGGAAGCCCGGAAGAGGTCGAGCTACGGAAGCCCGGAAGAGGCCGAGCTACGGAAGCCCGGGAGGAGGCCGAGCCAGGGAAGCCCGGAAGAGGCCGAGCCAGGGAAGCCCGGAGGAGGCCGAGCTACGGAAGCCCGGGAGAGGCCGAGCTAGGGAAGCCCGAAAGAGGCCAAGCTAGGGAAGCCGGAGGAGGCCGAGCTACGGAAGCCCGGGAGAGGCCAAGCTAGGGAAGCCCGGAAGAGGCCGAGCTAGGGAAGCCCGGAAGAGGCCGAGCTAGGGAAGCCCGGAGGAGGCCGAGTTACGGAAGCCCGGGAGAGGCCGAGTTACGGAAGCCCGGGAGAGGCCAAACTAGGGAAGCCCGGAAGAGGCCGAGCTAGGGAAGCCCGGAAGAGGCCGAGCTACGGAAGCCCGGGAGAGGCCGAGCTACGGAAGCCCGGAAGAGGCCGAGCTAGGGAAGCCTGGAAGAGGCCGAGCTACTGAAGCCCGGAGGGAGACGGCGGGAGGAGGTCAGCCTTAGCCGCCTCGCACGGACATCAATGCAATGACGATTTTACCCCTCAACACATGCCCCCCACTCCCTAGTTCGAAGCGTAGGTTCGGGCGTAGGGAGTATAAACTCAAGTGGCGTGCCCTGGATGGGACGTCTTGGCTTAAACAGTTCACGCAATGATGCCCTAATTAATGCGACAGGGCCATCGTACCTTTGGAGGTAAGGTTCCTCCCCTAACGACGGTTGAGATTGTGCCGTGCCGTGAATCCCGATCGATGTGGAGGTTTGTCGAGGCGATTGCGGACGCCTCGAATGAGACGTCCCGCCTCCCCAGGGTGGTTCCTTGGCGGAGAAGCGAAGTGACAGCCGCCCTATATATACATGTATACTCGTGCACATGTGCGCATGTTCGCGGCGTCTTCTCACCTTGTTTTCAGAAGAGCATTGGCCTCTCATCCTCTCCAGCGTTCATCGTTTTCGCCCAGGATTTTCCTCAACTGAGATGGCGATGAGCCCCGAAGATGTGGCCTCAGAAGTCGCTGCTGAGGATTTGGGGAGGATTCACCAGAGGTATGGCCTGCCCCTGGATGTAGTTTTGCGGGTGCCGGAACCCGAAGATAGGGTCACTCGGGGACTAGAGTCCGGAGTCTTATCTATGAGGACAGTTTCAAGGCGGGTCTTCGTTTTCCTCTCCATCCCTTGGTGAAGGAGATCATGACCCATTACAACATCTATCCATCGATGGTGGCCCCAAATAGTTGGCGGAATATCGTTGGGTTCGTTTCGATGTGTCACCAGATCCAAATCGTCGCAACTCCCCCTTTTTCGCACCTGCTACCACTTGACCCCTGGGAGGAAATCGGAGTGGACCTCCATCGGGCCCCGGAGATCTTTCAACGTCATCGTGGATAAACCTTCTTCCATCAAGGGGTGGAAGAGCCGGTTCGTGATTGTGGAGGGGAACGTCGGTTCCGATTTCCCTCGACGATGGGGGGAAGTTGCGAGGGATGCGGAGACGCATCCGGCCTTATCGGCGCAAGAGGAGAGGGATCTGGATGTCCTTCGTAACGGACAGGTATTTTCGGCGAATGATCTATTATCGGAGGGGGCCCTCTTCGCAGCCGGGCTCAGCCCCTAGATCCACAAGGTGAGTCCCCTTTCGCGCTGTGTATTTTTCTCGATTGTCGCGCTTGGGTTTGAGCATGTAACTTTCGGTTTAACAGCCATAAGGTTGGCGTTGTCGAGCCTCTCCAAGAGGAAGAGGGGGAAGCGCCCAGGGGAAGGTAGCGGCGCGGACAGCGGCCGGCCCAAAAAAAGGGCTCATAAATTCGCAAGGAGCCCGCCGGGCGCTGGAGCAGTCGCTACAGAGGCACTGGGGGCGAAAGAGGATCCGGGGAGGGTGGCCATGGTGGCCGAACCTCTCGTGTTGGAGATTTCAGACAGTTCGGATGAAGCTTCGCTGGCTCGTCCGACCGCGTCCCCCTTGAAAGAGGAACCTATGACGGGTCCAGCGGAGGCGACCGTAGCAGAGGGGTCCATTGTTCCCGCGGGATTACCACCAGCTCCAGCGGAGAGGGGGAGGAGACGGCCGCAGCGGAGGAAGTTCAGGGGGAGCCCCTGCTTGGTCTGTCCGCCGGGGAGTCTGGCAGCAGTGAGGTCGGGCCGCCCTCGATGGGTCAAGAGGCGGGTCAGGCCGAGGCCTCGGTGGAGCCCACGGAGGAGACGCAGCTGGTGGCATCTGGAAAGGGTGCATCGGTGGAGGGGGCACAACAAAGTGGGGGTCCCACGATTGGGGCTCCCTCGAAGAAGATTTTGGGGAGGCTGGCGCTTGGGCTGGCCGAGCTATCTGAAGAGGCCCAAGCCAGGGCCTTAATGGAGGAGGCTGGGAGATTGAAAGTTTCTCAGATGGGGGTCGTCCAGACCGGTCCCTCAGGCGGGGTCGGTCAACCCAGCGGCTCGGAGACTAGCATTGATGAGGCGTTTTCCGCCATGATAAGGTCGGTCCTGTATCCAGGTGCGGACCCGTCGACGAACAAGTTTGCTGACCAGGGGCTGATAGATGCTGCGTTCGGGCAGCAAGGTGTAGCCGAGAGCATTCACCTCCTTCCTGCCATTGATAACACGACTTTGATGAAGATGACTCGGGACTACGCTTCGAAGGTGAGTCACTTTTTCTGCGTGTCCAATGTTTCTCGATGGACCCCGTCGTGGGCGCTTATTCAGCTTTTGCCTTTGCAGGGCATTTTACTTTCCCGGACGATTTGCTGGCGCTTGAGTTTGGCGACGGGGGCCAGCGTCCAGGCCCGGAGGGAGAATGTCGAGCTCCAGTCGCGGCTGAAGGCGTCTGAGCAGTTCGCAGAGCTCATGGATACGATGGACAGGAGCTCGAAGGTGGCAAGGGCGGCACACCAGACTGCCGTGGACGAGGCGCTCAAGCAGAAGCGTAGGGTGGAGGAGTTAGAGGGACTCTTAGCGAAGAACGACGACGCATGCTTGGAGTTGGCCAAGATCAAATCGAAACACTCCGCGGAGGTGGCGGCGATGCGGCGGGAACATGGTGAGAGTATGGGTCGGCTGAAGAGGGAGGCCGACAATGAAAGAAGGCGCCTGGCGGGAATGCTCGACGAAGTGGAGGAGAAGTTGAAACGGCGTGATGGTGAAGTCGCCGATTTGGAGGAGAACGCTAGGTGGCATCAAGGGATGATGACTAGAGTGAGCAGCGAGTTGTCGCAAGCTCGTGGGGAGATCGAAGCCAAGCAGTCGAAGATTAGTACCCTGCAAGAGAGGGTCGAGCTGGTCGGTGCTGACAGGACGAGGGCCCGGAGTGAGGCCGAGGAGCTGGCCAAAAGGTTGGCCAAGCGAGAGGGGGAGGTATGTTCTCATTTTACCCCCTTTGTTTTTCTGCTGGCTCCTTGCGACGCCGATTGATTTTGGCTTTTCCAGATGGCGAGGATGGGGTCTGAGGTTCGGGCTCTTCAAAGTGTGCTCGCGTCCACTCGCAGTAGAAGCTCAGAACTCGAGACACGGGCTAACGAGCTTGAGGAACAAAATGTCGTTTTGAAGGCCCAAGTGATCGAGACTGAGAAGCAGACTGCGGAAGTCAAAACTCAGCACGCCATTCTCAAGGGTAGGCTGGACGCTATTAGCGTTGACGCCTGCCATCATGGGATAGAAGAATGTAAACAGCGGGTTCTCCGTGAGCGCCCGGAGTGGGACCTTTCTTTCCTGAGCGCCTAGGACCCCGACGATGGTGAGTATGAAGAAGGAGAAGACGAAAATGAATGCACCGATGTGTCTGACGCCGAAACCGGCGTCGCCCCTAGTCCCGGCGAGGCTGCAGTTTCTGAAGGACGATCGCAAACTGCCGCCGAGGGGGCGAGAACATTGGAGGAGGGTGAGCCTAGTCGTGCTCCTGCAGACGTGACTGAGGGTGTTTCCAAAGCCGGTGGGGCTCCTGGTTCTTAGGAGCCGCTCTTGTATCTCCCCCCTTTTAGACATTTGTTTGACGTTTCATAGCAAAGGGATTTCCTGTTTTTTATCTGAGTGTCTTTCTTGCGTGACTTCGCCATTGTGTAGTGTTGCCTTGATTGTGAACGACCCATGGTTCGTCGATATCCTTGGGCCATCCTTAATTCGAGACCAGGAAAATGTATTGGCTCGGGTCGATAGGTAAAATAGGTCGGTTTGGACCGACAAACAAAATAGGTCGGTTTGGACCGACGAACAAAGTCGGTCGGCTGGGACCGACAGACAAGATGGGTCGGCTGGGGCCGACAGATGAAATGGGTCGGCTAAGGCCGCCGAGCAGAATAGATCGGCCGGGGCCAACAGAAGAAATAGGTCGGCTAGGGCCGACGGACGAAAATAGGTCGGCTAGGGCTGACGGGCAAAAAATAGGTCGGCTGGGGCCGATGGACAAAATAGGTCTGTCTGGACCAACGGATAAAATGGGTCGGCTGAGGCCGACAGACAAAATAAGTCGATTTGGACCGACGGATAAAATGGGTCGGTTGAGGTCGACAGACAAAATAGGTCGGTTTGGACCGACGGATAAAATGGGTCTTTGCGCTCCCTGCCATTCTGTCAACATCCTGCCGCTCCGCAGGAGATTCGGTTTCGATTTCACCAGAATCGACGATACGGCACAGTGGGAGGGATAAAGCTGTGTCAGAGCTTCCCAGAAGGCGCTTTTTTCCCGCGCTGGCCATTTCGCCGCGCACGCAATCGCCTGCTATTGGCGGACGTCGCGTCCGAAGGATGATACTCTGGATTCGTCAGTTTTCGAGGTGTTGGCTGGCGATCACCCGTATTAAATGACAGTGATCCAGGGTCAGGGGGAGATCTCCGTACATGTTGTTAGTCCGGTGGCGGGCCTGGCGCGCAGTGGGGCGCTGCGTCCATTTTGAAGAGCCACGTGGAGGCGTGGGGCAGGTGTTCGAACCTCGGGATTTTCAGCTTGGGCCGACAGATAAAATGGGTCGGCCAAGACCGCCAAGCAGAATAGATCGGCTGGGGCCGACAGAAGAAATAGGTCGGCTAGGGCCGACGAACGAGAATAGGTCGGCTAAGGCCGATGGAAGAAATAGGTCAGCTGGGGTCGACAGGCAAAATAGGTCGGCTAGGGCCGACGGAAGAAATAGGTCGGCTGGGGCCGACAGGCAAAATAGGTCGGCTAGGGCCGACGGATAAAATAGGTCGGCTGGGGCCGACGGGTAAAATAGGTTGGCTGGGGCCGACGGGTAAAATAGGTCTGTGTGTTTCCTGCCACCCTGCCATCGCCCTGTTGTCCCGCAAGCAATTTGGTTTTCACTTTGCCAGAAGCGGTGATATTGTACAGCGAAGGACATAAAGCCGCATCGGAGCTTTCCGGAAGGCGCTCTTTTCCCATGCGGGTCGCTTGTCGTGATGTGTACGCAACCGCCTATCACTGGAGGGTACTATTCTCGAAGGATGATTTTCTGAGTTCGTCGGTTTTCGAAGCGTCAGTGGGCGATTTCCGGTATTCAATGAACGCGATTCGGGATCAGATGGGGATCTTCGTACACGTCCTGGTTCAGGCGGCGGGTTCGGCGCACAGTGGGGCGTTACACCAATTTTGGGGGACCACGTGGGGGTACTGCTCGGAAGCTTAAAATCTCGGGGCCCGCAATCTGGGTAGCTTTTCCCGATTCATTTCCGCCTATAAAAGGGGAGAAGGGGGTCTCATCTGGTTATCCCCAAAGCTCCTTTCTCGTTAGAGCTTCCGCCATGCTCATTTCTTTGTTGTTGCAAGTAGGAGGATCAGGCCCTCCTCTCTTGTGCTCCTTGCCGCCGACTAGCTGGGACGACCGGGGAGCAACTGAAGAACGGCTCATCCTTAGGGGATGAGTCTCGGAGATCATATGGAGAGCGCACAAGGAGGGGGCAGAGATCATATGGAGAGCGCACATACGCGTTTCCATTGTGATCTCTGCGGCTCCTGCTCGGAGATGCAGGTCAGGAGGTGTATGGACACCTCCGTAGCACGCGCAGGCTCTCCCTCTTTCGCTGGCTTAGGTTCCCGCGCCTTCCCTGAGGGGAATCCTTGCCACGGGAGGGAGAAGATGGGAGCAACCGGGCTCGGATGGTCCCCGGTTCCCTCGACTGGGTGGCGGCCCGCGATCCAGCACTCCTTCCTAGGGGAGTGGGTTGGGCCTTTCGGATCCTCAGAATCAGCATCCGCGGGCCATGCCTCCCCCTGGGTCTTTTAATTCATCCTGCCCAGGTGGATTGGCCATTTCGTGGTTTGCATGATTTCTCGATCCGGATGTTGGAACATCGCAGTTGTCTAGGCCTGCCTCGGAGCAGTTGCCCGAGTTTTGTATTTGCCTTCATTTTATGCATTTCAACGTTCTTGTAACGCCTGTGAGGCATTTGTAATTTATCGCGACTGGCAATAAAGAGAGTTATACCCTGTTTCTCAATCTCTATCTTTTCTTGTGCCGAGCCTACTGTTATTTGTTGTTTGCGGGTCATAAAGGCATCCGCTCGCCTTAGACGGGGATCTCATGTCGCCCGAACCATTGAGGTTGTGTGCGGCGGTGCAGAGATCGTTCGGCGAGATACGCTCCTTGCTTAGGTCAGGAGTCTGGTATTTCGCGCTCCGTTTTTATCGGAGCTCGGAGTATCGTGGGTCGGCTTTGGCCGAAGTTCGGGGAATCCGCACCTTCTTCCTTTATAACTCGGGGAACCTGTCGCTCGAGCTAGTCAAGCTTCGAAGGTGTTCGCCTCGGCCCTGCCGAGGTTCGGAGAATTGGTAGCTCGGCCCTGCCGAGGTTCGGAGAACACTTACTTGGCCTTGCCAAGGTTCGGAGAATCTGTAGCTCGGCCCTGCCGAGGTTCGGAGATTTATAGCTCGGCCCTGCCGAGGTTCGGAGACTTGGCCCTGCCAAGGTTTGGAGCGGTAGCTTGGCCCTGCCGAGGTTCGGAGAATTGGTAGCTCGGCCCTGCCGAGGTTCGGAGAATTGGTAGCTCGGCCCTGCCGAGGTTCGGAGAATTGGTAGCTCGGCCCTGCCGAGGTTCGGAGAAACACTGCCTCGGCCCTGCCGAGGTTCGGAGAATTGGTAGCTCGGCCCTGTCGAGGTTCGGAGAATTGGTAGCTCGGCCCTGCCGAGGTTCGGAGAATTGGTAGCTCGGCCCTGCCGAGGTTTGGAGAATTAAGTCGCTCGGGGGCGGACTGGCTATAACGGCCACGGTTAGACCCACGTGGCGCTTGATGGGGGGTGCTAGGGCGGAACGGGCGGCGCGTTGTCACGCTTTTATTGGCGATGCTCTTTCGAGGGGACAAATCGTTGATCGAGCGTTGGACTCTGTCCCACGCGCTTTTCGAGGAAGGGGGGCAGTTTTAAGAGGCTTGGGGAAGCGTCGAAAGTATTTACTGCAGGAGGCGGACAGATCGGGAAGATGCTCTGTTTGCGCTTTTCGATCTTACTCGGGATAGGGCGCGACTCTTCGGATTCCGTACGCATTAGAACGGCGACACATGGCAAATTTTCATGGGTCGGCGTTTGCGGTACGGCTGATCTGGATACCCTCCTGGCGGGTATAAATATGACCGAGGGGGATTGGATTCGGCCATCCCTCGGTCTGAGCTCTAAAAAATGGACTCTCCAGCGCGATCGTCAAGTGACTCGTACTCCTCGGTTAGCAGCCCGCCATACTCGGAGGAGAGGGGCACCTCCGTGACGTCGATGGGCTGACCCTCGCGTCGGGCCTTGCAATCAATGAGCGGCTTGCGAGGACCGCGAGGAGTTCTTGGATGTTTCGGTCCGGGAGGCGGAGGCCTCACGCCGGGTAATGGATCGGCAGGAGGAGGAGATTCGTTGCTTCGTCAGCAGGTGGCCGACCTGACGCACTCCTGGAGGAGTTGCTGGCCTCTGGGGCAACTGACTCCAGGGGCTCTGCCGTTTTGCTTTTTTGTCTTTCTGTAGTCCTCTTTTATGAATGAAAGATGGTTTTGTGAATTTCTTTTTTTTGAGAATGATTACTTGATACGCTTGACGGACTTGGGTGTCGGCCTGGTCCCATCGCCCGCGCATTAATCGTAGATATTTCGAATGACGAGTTACAGGGGGGTCGCCCAAAGGTTTTCTACTGCTAGGGAGAATTTCCCGCCCAGCCTGGGGCCCTTGGCCGGTTACGTGAGGCTTTATAGCCTCTTAGGGGAATTCTGCCGATGGTGGCATTTTTCGCACGCCGATGGTTTTTTAGCGCCCGTTTTCAAACCGGGCGAAGTCCTTCGGGGACTGTTGGGGGCCGTTCGGCTTTGGTCGAGGCGTTAGGCTTTCCGGGGTTTAGCCCGAGTGTTTTTACCTTGCCATGGCTCAGAGGTCGGGGCCTGCCGAGGTTCTACTTGGCCCTGCCAAGGTTCCTCGGCCCTGCCGAGGTTCCTCGGCCCTGCCGAGGTTCGCTCGGCCCTGCCGAGGTTCGGAGAATTTTTGGCCCTGCCGCTCGGCCCTGCCGAGGTTCGGAGAATGTTTTACTTGGCCCTGCCAAGGTTCGGAGACTTTGTTTTACTTGGCCCTGCCAAGGTTCGGAGATTTTACTTGGCCCTGCCAAGGTTCGGAGACTTGGCCCTGCCAAGGTTCGGAGATTTTACTTGGCCCTGCCAAGGTTCGGAGATTTGTTTTACTTGGCCCTGCCAAGGTTCGGAGACTTGGCCCTGCCAAGGTTCGGAGACTTTGTTTTACTTGGCCCTGCCAAGGTTCGGAGATTGTTTTACTTGGCCCTGCCAAGGTTCGGAGACTTGGCCCTGCCAAGGTTCGGAGACTTTGTTTTACTTGGCCCTGCCAAGGTTCGGAGACTTGGCCCTGCCAAGGTTCGGAGACTTTGTTTTACTTGGCCCTGCCAAGGTTCGGAGATTTTACTTGGCCCTGCCAAGGTTCGGAGAGGCCCTGCCGAGGTTCGGAGACTTTGTTTTACTTGGCCCTGCCAAGGTTCGGAGACTTGGCCCTGCCAAGGTTCGGAGATTTGTTTTACTTGGCCCTGCCAAGGTTCGGAGACTTTGTTTTACTTGGCCCTGCCAAGGTTCGGAGATTTCCTGTCCAGCAGATAACTCGGTTGTACCGAGGATTGGTAAGCAGCATCTATTTCCTTTTACGATTTATGGCAATATGGTGCATAATCGATTCACACAACAAGTTGCGGGAAAATAGATAACTGGCGAAGCATAAAGGACATACCCTATTGATAGTATTTGCGGAGGTTGTCCGAGTTCCACGTTCGGGGGACGGATTTCCCATCGAGATCCTGCAGCTTGTAGGTTCCTGGCCCAATGATCTCCGTGATTTGGTACGGGCCTTCCCAGTTCGGCGCCAGCTTTCCTTGCTCCAGCGGTTTGGATACAGAAGCTTTTCGGAGGACGAGGTCGCCGGGTAGGAAGGTTTCCCCTTGACCTGGAGGCATGGTACCGAGCCACCCTCTGTTGATAGGCGGCCGTCCTGATTCGGGCCTTCTCTCTGACTTCCTCCACCAAGTCGAGGTTGGTGCGGAGTTGCTCGTTGCTGGCTTCCTCCGAATAACTCTCCACCCGCAAAGATGGGAGGCCTATTTCCACAGGGATGACGGCCTCCGTACCAAAAGCCATTCGGAATGGAGTCTCGCCCGTCGGATTCTCGGGGTGGTGCGATAGGCCCATAAGACATGGTGCAGCTCATCCGCCCACCTGCCTTGGGCTCTGGAGAGGCGAGCTTTGATTCCTTGGAGGAGAGTCCTGTTGGTCACTTCGGCCGCTCCGTTGGCTTGTGGGTGCCCGACCGAAGTAAGGTGGTGACGGATTCCGTGTTCCTCGCAGAATTGGCGGAACTTGGAATTGTCGAACTGCTTACCGTTATCGGTGATTATGGTGTGGGGGAGGCCGAACCGGCAGACGATGGACCTCCATACAAAGTCTCTGGCCCGTGCTTCGGTGATTTGGCAACTGCTTCCGCTTCAACCCACTTGGTGAAGTAGTCAATGGCGACAAATAAGAATTTCGCTGTCCCGTCGCCAGCGGGAATGGGCCGAGGATGTCCATCCCCCACTTGGCAAAGGGCCAGGCGGAGGATATAGAAACTAGCTCGGCGGAGGGAGCCTCTGGATGCTTGAATGTCTCTGGCAGGCGTCACAGGCTCGGACTAGATCGTCCGCATCTTTCTGCATGGTCGGCCAGTAATAGCCTTGCCGTAGCACCTTGTGGCATAGGGACCGGCCTCCCAGATGGTTGCCGCAAATCCCTTCATGTACCTCTCGTAGAGCATAGTCCGCCTCGGATGGGCGGAGGCATCTGAGCAGCGGCATAGAAAAAGACCGCTTGTAAAGCTGGCTGTCAATCAATACATAGTGGGTCGCCTGCAGCTTCAATTTCCTGGCCTCTCTTCGGTCGGATGGGAGCGACCCTTCTTTGAGATAGTTGAGGATAGGGTCGAACCAGGATGGTTCGGTCTCGATTTGCATCACCCGATCGGCTTCCATGATACTCGGCTTTTCCAGAGTCTCCAGATGGAATTTTGTTCAGCATCCATCGTCTCCGCGGTTGCCAATCGGGAGAGTAGGTCGGCACGGGCGTTTTCCGATCTAGGAATTTGAATAATTTCAAACTCGGAAAAGTGGGGAAGTAGGCCGCGCACCTCTTGGAGATATCGGATCATGTTGGGTTCTCGGGCTTCAAACTCTCCCCGCACATGGCCGGCCACCAGCTGAGAGTCGGTGAAGGCGTTAAGCTTTTCCACCTTCAGGTTGCGGGCGATCCGGAGACCAGCTAACAGGGCCTCGTACTCGGCTTCGTTGTTGGAAGCCGGGAAGGAGAATCGGACGCCATATTCGAAGATCATTCCCTCTGGGCTGGTGAGGACTAGACCCGCACCGGAGTGATGGGCATTGGACGACCCATCGACGTGAAGGAGCCACCGAGCTTCAGGCTTTGGTCCTTCGGGATTTTCTGGGGTAGAGCCGTCTTCTGGGATGGTACACTCGAGGAGGAAATCGGCCAGCACTTGGGCTTTGATGGCCGGGCGAGGTTGAAAATGTATGTCATGCTCGCTTAGTTCGACGGCCCATTTGGTCATCCTCCCCGATGTTTCTGGACGGTGGACCACCGCCTTGATGGGTTGATCGGTGAGGACCGTCACTGAATGTGCTTGAAAATAAGGCCGTAGCTTCCGGACGAGGTGATCAAAGCCAGCACTATTTTCTCAATCCTGGTGTACCTCGTCTCCGCATCGCGGAGCAGCCTACTCACATAGTAGATCGGCCTCTGGATTTTGCTTTCTTCTTTGACTAGCACCGAGCAAACTGCGCCCTCGGAAACGGCCAGGTACAGAATAGAGTCTCCCCTGGGATCGGACTACTGAGAAGTGGAGGCGAGCCGAGGTACTTCTTGAGATCTTGAAATGATTTCTGGCACTCAGGAGTCCACTGGAAATTCTTGGCCGATCGGAGAGTTTTGAAGAAGGGGAGGCATCTCTCGGCTGACCGCCACGAAGCGGTTAAGGGCCGCTATCCTCCCGGTTAAGGCGCTGGACCTCTTTAATAGACTGGGGGCGCCATTTGTTGGAGAGCTTGAATCTTCTGAGGGTTAGCCTCGATGCCCGCTGGGAGACCATGAAGCCGAGGAACTTCCCAGAATTGACGCCGAAGGCGCACTTGGTTGGGTTGAGCTTCATTCCATATTTGCGCAGCGTGGCAAAGCTCTCCGCGAGGTCCTCAACATGCCGCAGCGCTTCCTTGCTTTTGACCAGCATATCATCCACGTACACCTCCATGTTCCGGCCGATTTGCTCCTTGAACACCTTGTTGACCAGCCGCTGGTAGGTCGCTCCTGCATTTTTAAGACCGAAAGGCATAACTCGGTAACAGTAGGTACCTCGGTCGGTTATGAAGGCGGTCTTTTCTTCATCTTCGGGGGCCATCCGGATCTGATTGTAGCCCGAATAGGCATCCATGAATGACAGCATTTGGTGGCCTGAGGTGGCATCCACGAGCTGGTCGATCCGAGGGAGGGGGAAGCTGTCCTTCGGGCATGCCTTGTTGAGGTCGGTGAAGTCGATGCAGATCCTCCATTTGCCATTCGACTTCTTCACCATGACGACATTTGACAGCCAACTGGGTAATTCACCTCTCGGACAAAGTTGGCTTTGATGAGTTTGTCGACCTCCTTCTTCAATGGCTTTTTGCCGTTCTGGGGCGAAGCTTCTCTTCTGCTTAACAGGCCTGTGCATCTCGTCCACATTGAGACGATGGACGAGGACTTCGGGGTTAATCCCTGGCATGTCGGAGGCGGTCCAGGCGAAGATGTCCGCATTGCTTTGGAGGAATCTGATCAGCTCGCGACGAGGCTCTCCTTCGAGTAGCGACCCGATCCTTATGGTTCGGTCGGGCCGAGCTTCGTCCAGCGGTACTTTCCAGTTCTTCCGCCGGTTCTCCCCGTTGTTCGGCGAAATCCTCGCGAGCGTCTAGCCCGTCAACCTCGGGAATTCTGGACTGAAGGCTCGTGACAAAACATTGCCGAGCCATGGCTTGACTTCCCCGAACCACTCCAACTCCTTGCTCGGTGGGGAACTTCATAGACAGATGCGGGATAGAGACAACCGCCTTAAGGGACATCAAGCCGGGCCTGCCGAATATGGCGTTGTATGGGACCTGAGGTCGGTCACTAGGAAGTCGGTCTGTACAACGGTTACAAGGGGCCAGGTTCCTGCGCGGACCGTCAGGGTGACGATTCCTTCTGGGATGATGACGTCGCCGGTGAATCCCATCAGGGTGGAATCCACGGCTCGAAGGTTTTCCATGAGCAATTTCATCCTGGCAAACACACCGAGGTACAAAACGTTTACCGAGCTTCCACTATCGACCAGGATTCGGCTTACATCATAATTGTTCAAGTTAAGGGATACAACAAGTGCGTCATCATGGGGAAGCTGTATCCCAAGAAGATCATCATCAGAAAAGGAAAGTTCGCCCTGCGCGCCTTCTTTGGCACCGGTGCATCACCATTGCCCCTGGAGCTCGATCCGCCGGCCTCTTCAATCATGTTGA
Organism: Calamus simplicifolius; assembly: GCA_900491605.1. Lineage (NCBI taxonomy): Eukaryota > Viridiplantae > Streptophyta > Magnoliopsida > Arecales > Arecaceae > Calamus > Calamus simplicifolius. The sequence goes on along the minus strand of UESW01005033.1, from coordinate 342,982 downwards.
TACGGCCAACCACGGGCGGATTTGGTGGAGGAGGGAGTTGTGGGAGCTCGGGCTGGCGATCACCTCCTTGTTGCTGTGGCTCGGGTGCCCTTCTGAACTGGTCCAACCGTCCCCGCCGAATCAGTCTCTCGATCTCGTTCTTCAGCTGCCAGCATTCTTCAGTGTCATGACCATGCTCCCTATGGTAGCGGCAGTACTTGGCGGGATCTCTCGGGTTGGGTTCCCTCGGAGAGGTACTGGTCGGGGAAGCTGGCGCTCTATCTCCATGAGGATTTGCGCCCGGGGCACAGTCAACGGAGTGTAGCGATCGAATCGCCTGGGGGGACTCCGGGAGCGATTCCTTGGCGGCGGCGGAGGGACTCTTTGGCGGCGAGGCGGACTTGGCCGACGGAGGGCGGTGTCTGTCGGGACTTTGGGCTCCTTCTTCTTGCTGCTCAGCGCGGGCCACTCTCCGCGACTCCTCGACCCGAGCGTATTTGTCCGCAAGGGCCATCATATCAGACAGACATGGGGGGTAGCTGACTTCCATTGCCAAATAGAAGTCGCTCTCCTTTGAAACTCCCCCCGCTAGGGCGGACATGGCCACCTCATGATTAAGGTGGTCCACCTCCAACATGGCCTTGTTGAAACGGCCAAGATAATTTCTCAAGGACTCCCCCTCTCTTTGCTTGACTTCGGAGAGGGAGTCGGATCTCCGTCGGTGGCGGCGGCTGCTGACGAACTGGCCAATAAAAAGGTGGCTCAGCTCGTCGAATGAATCAATGGAACCTGGTTTCAAGGCGTTGAACCAGGTTCGGGCGGATCCTCTGAGGGTGGATGGGAAGGCTCGGCAGAGGATCGCATCAGATGCTCCGTGGAACATCATTATTGACCGGAAGCTGCTGAGATGGTCGTCCGGATCAGTGGAGCCGTGATAGGGCTCGACGGTTGGCAGCTTGACGTGGGAGGGAATCACTTCCTCCATGATCCCCTTAGAGAAAGGGATGCCCTGCTCTGCTTTGGGCTGGGGCAGATGGATCTGCTTGGCGGCGTCCAGCTCCTGACGCATTTCTTGGATCTGACGGCGGATCTCCTCCTCACCGGCGAGAGGAGCAGCGGGCGGAGAACCGCAAGGATGGCGTCGAATCATGGTGAGACGTGCCGGAGAGAGGGAGCGGGCTCGCCGAGATCTGGGAAGATCTCTATCGTAACCGGTTCGAGGGACCGGTTTGTCCCCCTGGGGCGATGTGGGGGATCCGCTGATTCACGCGGATCAGAGGAGGAGGTTGCCGGCGAAGAAGAAGTCGCCGTTTCTTTCTGGGGATGCGAAGCAGGAGGAGGTGCAAGACGCTCCTGGACCAGGTGGGTGAGAGCCTGGACTTGTTGGACCAGCGTAGCAAACTGGTCCTGGGTCACCGGAATGGCAGGCGGCGACGGAGTCTCGACAGGTGGGGGTTGCGGCGCTGTGGCGCCAGTCGGATCAGGCCTCTGGGAGGCGACCTGATCTTGGAGCATCAGAGGTTGCTCTCTTCCGGTTGGCCATCAGAGAGGTTCTTCTCCGGATCAAGATCCTTGTCTCCTTTTTTCAAGTTTTAATGGGACTTGAGGCCCTTCCTCTAGCGCCAATCTGTTGCCGCCGGGATCCGTCCTCCGACTCGGGCGCGGTCGATCTGGGGTGCGGCGGACCTGCAAAACAGGAAGCCCACACGCGGAAGGACGCCGGGGGTGGTCCTCCGCGGAAGGCCCTCCGACGCTCAAGTCAGTGAGGAAGGAATCGGCGATCAACCAGACAATGGGAGGTGGATCTCTCCGGGAGACCTCTCCGGGGGCGGCCAATCGGGGCTCCGGTAAGGCAGAGCACCGACGAGCTGCCGGAGAGAGGAATGACCCAGAGTTTTTGTGCGTCAAGGGTTGCGTACCTGAGGGAATCTGCCAATCTGATATTTATAGACTGTCACCTGGGGACTTGAGCGTCTTCTGGAAGGTACTGAGGTTGTTACGATACGGGGGTAGACAGAATCAGGCCGTTGTGGGGCCGTTAGAATCCACGCCTTGTCTGTTAAGGGATCGACGGCTGGGAGAGCTCCTTGATGTCTTGGGATCTGGGTGAGTAGACCTGGGGCGGTTACAATAGGTCTTAGGCCACGTCTCAATATGATTCCCTGCTAAGGTGCTGCTCGGGTAGCTTCTCTCCCGCGTCAGGTTCCGCGGAGGTGGACGTCGGGGCGTGGATCAGGTGCTACGGAAGCCCGGAAGAGGCCGAGCTCGAGCTACGGAAGCCCGGAGGAGGCCGAGCTACGGAAGCCCGGAAGAGGCCGAGCTGCGAGCTACGGAAGCCCGGAAGAGGCCGAGCTGGAAGCCCGGGAGGCCGAGCTCGAGCTACGGAAAGAGGCCGAGCTAGGGAAGCCCGGAAGAGGCCGAGCTAGGGAAGCCCGGAGGAGGCCGAGCTAGGCCGAGCTCCGGAAGAGGCCGAGCTAGGGAAGCCCGGAAGAGGCCGAGCTAGGGAAGCCCGGAGGAGGCCGAGCTACGGAAGCCCGGGAGAGGCCGAGCTAGGGAAGCCCGGAAGAGGCCGAGCTAGGGAAGCCCGGAAGAGGCCGAGCTACGGAAGCCCGGGAGAGGCCGAGCTACGGAAGCCCGGAAGAGGCCGAGCTAGGGAAGCCCGGAAGAGGCCGAGGAAGCCCGGTGGGAGGAGGTCAGCCTTAGCCGCCTCGCACGGACATCAATGCAATGACGATTTTACCCCTCAACAAAATGTAATATTACTTATATTGTTTGAATAGAGAAAAGAAAAGAATAGATAAAATTATGTGATAATTATATCGTTCAGAATAGGAAATGAATAGTAAGAATTAAAAAATAAAGAATAAAGAATAAAAAATATTTTAATTTTTTTTAAAATATAACTTAAACATTTTTTTGTCGTCCAGCTTACCTTCGATTTGGAAGTTACCAAATTTACCCTTGCTGAGAGAAAAAAAAGGAAACTAATTACTCTCATTCTCTTTCCTCTCTTTCATTTACCTTCCTCCCAAACAAAGTAACTTATGACCTTTCTCCTTCTTTTTCTTTTCCTTTCCTTTCTTTTTCTCCCATCTAAACAGTCTCTAAAGAATTTGAAATCATATTTGATGGGCGGCGTGCGCATATATATATATATATATATATATATATGTGTGTGTGTGTGTGTGTGTATTTTGGTTTGCTTAAATGTATAATTTATGAATGCCTATGTGCATAAAATAAAACAATTATTTATTAAAATTGAAGGTCAAAAGAACAGGGATATACCTTGTTTCGGTGGATGCAATGGATCATCGATCGTTGGGAGCTACTAGAGTTCTTTGTGCGTCCACACCCCTAAGCCACAGTGCTGGTGAGGGAGAGGAGGAAGGGAGGCTAATCTATCTTTGTACCTTAGCCTATCCTTCAGAAGACCCCTCAAATCTTCTTATAATACAGGATAAGGCTAAGAGTGGGATACGAAGAGTCTCGCTCTCATTATCTAGATAGAGTCCAATCACTTGGGACTTTGTGTGGGCGTCAGACGTAGCACCCAAGCCAATAATCTCCCATTCATCCACACAAGAATAATACTTTATAGCCTCAACTCTCTCATCATGTAGTGCGGTGGGATATGCGACTCCACCAAACTCACACACAATAACACATAGTAGATATACTGCATTAAGTTAATAAATAACTAACGCAACAAATAGAAATACAATCCAATCTCGTCTGTGTCCCAGAAAATCCGATCACACATGATCAAGTACTCTGAGTCCCTCAAGAGATCTTCCCTAAGCAGCACTTGAAAAAACACGGTCAAAATATTTGTATCCATAATCATATGTAACTCATACACATGATTGCTCGGGTAATGGATCACAAACATAAGGTGTAGTTGTGAATAATCTTCCTTAAACACTCATACCAATCCATCTTTGTCCAGTTGACTTTCTAGAATTGTCTCATGTGGCCGTATTCATTCCATGACCCTGGAGGACAAAGCTAAAAAAGTCATCCTGAACTTTAACTTTATGATATAGGTTCAAGTCCAAGGACACAACATAGTTGTAGGGCTCACACGATAACGGAGAGAGAATATATCTCGTTACCCTTTACTGGGTCGACTTTAGCACATGCAACATAATACATGCTACGGTGGAGTTCCCACTCAATGGGCCATGTCATACTCAAACACCGTACGAATACAAGTCTAGGCATCACAAAGTTGCCTGACTCGAGCACACACCAATGCTCCCAATTTGGCTATAATAGGCCTAGTACGGATCTGTGGGCATTTCAATATACATACACTATACATGCATGTATATACTCCGTGCTCGACTCTCCTGAGTCTCATCTCAGTTCAAACTGAGGCGGCTTTGATTATAATCTATTCTATTATAATTTATGTAGCTCATTTTGCAACTTATGCAATCTGTAACTTATGCATCACTACTCAAGCATCTATAATGGCTACTATAGACTCATCATGCCCACTACAAAAGTGTTAGGGCGATCACCCATGTGAGTGGGCTTATCTAAGCCTGTGACATTTATTCACTATATGCCTATAAATATAAACTTATTATAATAATAAAAATAAATATTTCATAAACTTTAACACAGTCAATGATGTCCATATAATCCCTGAATGTCATCATGGAATAAGACCATGTTTGCTTCTCCGTAACTACGGATTTGGACTCTAAGGACAGTTCTCTTTTGGTGCATCAACCCTCATGGGTGAGCTTCTACTAAGCTTAGCTTGTGTAGTCCTACTGTCTGATGTACCACTTTCACTAGGCCCAGCACTCTCACTATCTGTGGTGATCCCTAGAACAAGCCTAACACTCCTACTATCTGTAGCAATCCCTAGAATATACCGTAATGCCCCTCCCTCGCTAGAGATAATAAAAAGGTCCTTCTGTAACTCATACAGGGTCCAGTCTTTTTTGATCTCACCAATATTGAGATCAGCTATCACAGTGTTGGAGGCTATCATTGCATTCAATCAAGCAAGATATGGACATCAGGTATATATCAGGGTATGCCATTATCTGAGAAAATAACTAGATTATAGATGTTCCTACTTATAAATAAGATCAAAATTTTTGCTAAGCTCATAATCATCATTCATTTAATAAGATGGAATACATAATCTAATAATTTTTTATAGAATGCATTTATGGTATCCATAAAGACAACATGCTCGTAGAATATATATATGGCAAATGACATAAATACCCCTCATGCACTAAACATAAATAATTATATCAATAGAAAACAATATATAGAAACATGCATAAAACATATCTATACACCAAGCATAAATAATTATGCATCTAGAATATATTTACAAAAAAAAAATTAGGAAGAGTGGCAATAATATGCGTGCATAAAGCACAAACAATCATGATTTTTTCTAATTTTCTTGATTTTTCTACACTTTTTTGTGATTTTTAAGATTTTTTTGTAATTAAAAAAACCTAAAAAAATTAGAAAAAATGTCACGCAAGCTGCTGATGTTAGTCGGACTGACACGTGGATGGCCACTCAGCCATCGCGCTAGCATCCAATCTTTGTCAGCATGTTATCCACATGGATTGTAATGCGGCAGCCATGTGTATGCCATGCAGCCACCACTTAGGCATCATGCGGTGGGGCTTGCCACGTCATCATAATGCTGACATGGCAGGCACATTAACACGACCCATTTTGTGTTGTTTTTTTGAAAGTTGGATAAATACCATAACGCCTCTGGACTTTCACAAATTTATGGGTGATGCCACCCATAAACTAACGGATTGTCCCCATGCTCGTTGCCCACACAGTGGCGGCGTGGGGCTGTCTTGGCCCTCTTGCTGTCAGGAAGAGGCCTAGGGGGGAGCTCCAGTGGCGGGTGAGAGGTCGTCGATCGTTGGAGTTCGCCTGGTGTGGCAACAAGGGCCTACGTCCATCGCGCATGCAGTAGAAGCAGGGACTTCCTCGGCCCTCCAGCGGTCAGAGAAGAAGCCTATCACACTCTGACAACCCGGCAGCCAACCCCAGGGGTCTCCGGCAATGGGCAAAACTTTGCCGATCGCCGAAAACCTCTCGATGGCCACTACGGCCACATGGACACATGGGCGGCGGCTATAGGGACATCCCCAGCCCCCCAACGGCTGGAAAAGAGGCCAGACAGGCTCCAGCGATAGGCGGGGTCAACGGTAGTCGCCGGATCGGGTCCGATGACCACAAGCTGTGAGAATGGCCTATGATAGGCCTGTGGCCGGGTTAGGAAAGTCGTCCCTAGCCATCGACGGTCGGGGAAAGAAAGGAAAAGATCCCCGGCGACTGGAGAGGAACCTCCCGGCCGTTGGAGAGGATCCGATAGACCCTCCCCTCTGGCTCAATCAAACCGAGGTCCACTGCGGCACCTCCTTTTCATATCTTCTTTTTCTTTTTTTTCTCATTGCTGCGGCACCCATGGCCGTAGCAGGGGACAAGCGACAACGTTCAGTCGCCGTGGCCTATTCCCCAAATTCCTCTACCCTCGTTAGTTACCAACCCATGGGCGGTGATGATCGGTGAGGCTTTGATACTAATTGAAGGCCAAAAGAACAAGGACATACCTCATTTCGGCGACAGCGAAAGCAATAGAACGTTGGGAGCTCAAGAGTTCCCAATCCGTAAGCCACAGTGATGATAAGAGAGAGGAAGAAGGAAGGCTAATTTGTCTCTGTATCTTAGTCTATCCCTCAAAGGACCCCTTGGATCTTCTTATAGTATGGGATAAGACTGAGAGCGAGATACGAAGAGTTCCGCTCTTAATATTTGGATAGAGTCCTATCGCTTGAGATTCTGTATGGGTATCAGCCATGCACTCAAGAAGATATATATGAATTGAGTATCTCATATGAAAAAGGTTATATAAGATCGTGTTATTATTATTATTATTATTATTATTATTATTATTATTATTATAGATAGAATTAGTTATTTTGTTTTACAAGGATTTTATAGATTAAAGCCTATGCTTACTTGTCAAAGTGATTTATTCATTGATGTTTGTAAATATTTTTATATTAATTTATGATATTTTAGGTTATAATATATAATTATTTATTCAAAAAAATTATTATGTGTTATAATTTTAAAAATAAAGATAAAGTTAGAGGATGGATTGGTTTAAAAGATCTAAGGATAATTTTCTCGACTCTTGATTAAATAAAAAAAGGTGCAGATGCTGTTCTGACGCCTCCTGGCGAAGCGGCCAATCCCACCCTTCCCCTCCCAAATTCGCGTCCGGTTCGTTTTGTTTGGCCACGTTACTCGCGTATCCCGCACGACCGGCCACTTTCTCCCACCGGTCGCTTCAAGCCAACCTTTACGAGCTCCAGCCTCCCGATCACCGACTCTCCCTCCAGACGCCAAACTCCTCAGCTCCCACTCGCATCTCCACGCGTCCCACATCACACCCAAACCCCTTCTCCTTCCGCCGCACGGCAGCACCCCTCCTTTCGGCCGCCCGTCATCTCCATCTCTTCCACTTATACCACTGAGATCTACTTAATTAATTTCCTCCTCCCCTCCGTCCCTTTCGCCAAATCCCTTTCCTCCCCTCCCCTCCCCTCCCCTCCCCTCCCTGACTACAAGAGCATAAGAGAATGCCTCGCCCCTGATGGATCCCCGCCCCGCCCCCCTCTCCATCGACCTCAATGAGTTCCCCCCTTCCCCCTGCGACACTCCTCCCGCCGCCGGTGCCCCCCTTTCTTACCCTCCGATGTCTACACCTTGGCGTGTAGGTTCCACGGGAATCTCGGCCCCCCTGCCGGCCTCCCGGCGGAGTTCCCCGGGGAGGCCGGCGTCGGGCGGCCCTCCCGTGCGGGCTCTGCGGCCGCCCCGAGACCCGGGGCGGGACCGTGGTCTGCGACGGCTGCGAGAGGGGGTTCCACCTCAGCTGTGCCCGGGTTCGGGCACGGCAGCATGTCGCGTTCGAGGACTGGGTCTGCACCGAGTGCACCCTGAATGGGGTGTCCAATAAGAGGTGGCTTCTTGGGGCTGCGAGGCTTCTCGATATCAACGCCCTGCCGCCAAGTGAGGGAGACGGGCTTATCAGGCATTTTATCTCTTTAAAGTTTAATCTTCTTGTTCGTTCTAAAGTTTCGATCATTTCTTGTTTTAATTGTTGACTTATAGTGCTGGGGAGTGGATACTGAAAATTATTGCCACTATGCTTTCTTAGATTATTTTGATGTTCCCTATCTTCTTCTAATTTCCACCGATGAAGATTTGAATCTGCCTCATGTGTGCTGATGAAGTGTAAGCATGCGAAATTCTTTAAACCAAGACGACACAAGCAAAATAAATCAGGACTTTGTAATCTAAAGAACCAAAAAAATGAAATCTGTGAGACCTGCAGGCGTGCAACCCGTGATGTATGCGGATAAGCCCGTGGTCATCCTGGATAGAAGGAATGACTTGGTATTCATATTGGTTTTTCAGTCAAAAAAGTTGGGGTAAACAAATGTTTATGATGGAGCATCCTTAAAGTTTATTGTTTTCAACCTATTTAATGACCTATTGTGGCTTTAACTCCTTCGCTTAGAACTGGGAATGTGATAGTGAAAGGAACATAGCCTTTTGTGTGTTATGATTGTGTTACAAAAGATCATGAACAGGATAGTAATTTTAAGGTGGGTTTGATAATGAAATTCAGCAACTTCTGTGCTTCAATGCTTCTATGCTTTGGACCACTATCATTGTAATTCTTAGGTTATTGGATCATGTTGGAAGTGCTAGAAGATTGCAGCTATATGTGATCTTGATGCTTATTCTCTCATCAATTGGTTATGGTTATGGGAAAGATTAACAACATAGGTTATATATTATGAAAAGAGAGTGGTTATATCAACCCAACTCAACTCATTTAAGCCTTTTTCCAACTACATGGGGTTGATTACATGAATCTACTTCCTTCACTCCGATCTATTTAGAGCTAAGTCGACACTCAAATTATAAATAGTTATATTTTTTTAATTATTTCTATCCATGTTAGTTTAGGTCTATCTCTACCTCTATCATTATCATGAATTGTTAAAAGATCACTCTTTCTAATTGGAGCTCTAAAAGGTTTTCGTTGTATATGCCCAAACCATCTTAATCAATTTTTTCTCATTTTATCTCCAATTAGGGCTACTCCTATCATTTCCCGTATATGTTTATTTCTAATTCTATCTTTTAAAGTTTTACCATATATCCATCTTAACATGCGTATTTTTGTTACACTTAATTTATTCATATGTTATTTCAGTATTGCCCAACACTATGTTCCACGTAGCATAACTGACCTAATAGTGGTTTTATAATTTTTTTTAATTTTAATAGGATGCGTCGATCATACAATACTCTCCAAGTACTCCTCCACTTAATCCATTCTGTTTTAACTCAATGATTAACATCTTCATCTATTTCAACTTCTTGCTAGATAATTAATCTTCATTATTTTTTTATTTGTATTTCTACTTAAAGGTATTTGATCCCAAATACCTAAATACAAAAGAGAGTGGTTATATGAGCTCTCAAATTATTGGAGGGACCCTTAAAGGTAGGACTAATGGGTAGTTGTTGGTTCAGGAAGAGAGAGGTTTTGTTAAGTCTTATGGGAGATTTGGCCGTTGTTAATTAAGCTTATTTGAGTGTAATATTTTTTTTAGTTTTGTCCATAGTATGCTCCACAGTTTACACTAATCATTGGGCTTCTTGACATCTTATTACCATAAGTTGACCATACATTAGAGTGTTTCGGCTGAATGTTACTCTACATGGTGGCATGCAGTGGAGCTAATAATATTATTTTCATAAAGTCTAATCTTAGTGATTATTTTCTCTTTCTATATTTTCTGGCCTTATTGTGTGTTTAAGAAACATTGTTGCTCACTTCTTTGGCTATAAGGCAAGAATGTAGAGTTTCATCTAATAATCATTAAAAACAAATATGAAAATTTGTCTCTTTAAAATTTTCCCAAGCAAAAATTCATAAATAGCATCAAATTAAAAAGTATAATATTTTCCCTCCTACACCATTTACTTCCATTGTGTAGAAGCTTCTTCATAAGTTTGCCTTTTGACTTATTGTGAGGTTAGGCCCAAAACTAGTGATCTAACTCTAAATTCAAGAGAGAGAATTTAATGATTCAAGAATAAATACTAATACATGAATATGAAAATATTTTTCTTGTTGAAGTATAAATAAGCTGTAAATAAAATTAGTTAAATATCCCTATAGATTAGGAGAATCTGTTTGAATTTAAATTCCTAAAATTAAGGGATTTGATTAGATAGATTTCAGATTTAGAATGATTAAATTTTCTATTCTTATCTTGTAATCTCCTATATATTTCCTAGGATTGTACACTGAAGGAAAATGAATAAAAAATTTTCAGCCTTCAACATAGTATCAGAGCTCTAGGGTTTTTCGTATTCATCCCTTTGCACGCAGCCTTCATTGCTGCGGCTCCCTTGAGCCTATTTCTCTACCTATCCCAGCAGCCTTCATTGCTGCAAGATTTCTTCCATCGACCATGTCAACCTCTGAAACCTCTAGCATCCGTAACCCATCTGAAGAATCCAATTCTGTTCAGAAAATTGGAGATTTACAGAATATTCGGGCATCCTATAGGCTCAGTGGGAAGAATTATCTCAAGTGGTCTCAATTTATCCGAACATACCTCAAAGACAAGGGGAGGCTCAGCCATCTTCTCGGAAATGGGCCAACAAAGGATGATCCAAAGTTTGAAACCTGGGATGAGGAGGACTCCATGATAATGTCGTGGCTATGGGATTCCATGGAACCCATGATTAGCGACACATACATGTTTTTGACAACTGCAAAGGAGATTTGGGACTTTGTTTGTCGCACATATTCAAAGGACCACGATGGTGCACAAGTTTATGAGATCAAGGTCAAAACTGCAGCCAATAATGAAGAAATTGAAAGCTGAGTTTGTTAGGATCTCTTGAGAAGCCTTCTGGAGCTTGCTCTTTGACTCTTTCAGGTAAACCTTCTTTTTCTTTTTGTATGAATGCCCAAGTAACAGAAACCGAAAATACCTATACAAACTCTTGGATAATAGACTCCGGTGCCACAGACCATATGACCCCTACACCTCAGCATTTTCATACCTATACCCCATGCCCAGGTAACAGAAAAATTGTAGTGGCTAATGGCTCTTTAACCACTGTTGCAGGGTTCGGGGATATATATATCATACCCACTCTTATCCTTAAAAATGTCCTTCATGTACCAAAATTATCAGCCAGCCTCATCTCCATTTATAAGATCACCTATGACCTTAAATGTTATGCTATTTTTTCCTCTTCTTATTGTGTTTTTCAGGATCAGGGATCGGGGAAGAGGATTGGACTTGCTAAGGAAAGTAGTGGCCTTTATCTCCTTGAATCATCTCAAACTGTTAAGAATGATTTATCATTGTCCTTTCTCAGTTCTTCCAATAAAGATGTCATTTGGCTGTATCATTTACGCCTAGGTCATCCATCTTTTAGGGTTTTACAAGTTATGTTTCCTCAACTATTCCAAGGATTAGATATTTCTGAGTTTCATTGTGATATTTGTGAGTTATCAAAACATACTCGTGTATCTTTTCTATTAGCAATAAACACAGTTCTTATCCTTTTCATTTGATCCATAATGACATATGGGGCCCTTTCAGCATACCTAATATTTCTGGGGCTTGGTGGTTTGTATCCTTCATTGATGACTGCACTCGAGTTACATGACTATTCCTCCTCAAACACAAATTTGATGTTAGCTTTGTTATTCCAACGTTTCATTCAATGGTTCAAAACCAATTTGGAGTTACCATAAAAAGCTTTAGGACAGATAATGCTAGAAATTACTTTAATCAAGTTCTATCACCTTATTTTCAATCCCAAGGTATTATCCATGAATCATCATGTGTCAACACGCCCCAGCAAAATGGGGTAGTTGAAAGGAAAAATGGACATTTGCTCAACACCATTCGAGCCTTACTCTTTCAAGGGAATGTACCCAAGTCTTATTAGGGTGAGGCTGCTCTCACTGCCACATACATGATAAACAGACTTCCCTCCCGTGTGCTAAATAATAAGAGTCCTATAGAGACCCTCAACAGCTTCTACCCTCACTTCCGAACCTCAAATGGCCTTATACCTAGGGTATTTGGCAGCACTACCTTTGTTCATGTTCACAGCCAGCATAGAAACAAACTAGATCCTCGTGCCATCAAATGTGTCTTTCTTGGTTACTCATCCACTCAAAAGGATACAAGTGTTATAACCCTTCATCCAAAAAAACCTACATTTCTGTTGATGTCACATTTGTGGAAAATACACCTTTTTTCTCCAAGTCCTCTATTCAGGAGGAGATTTTCATGTTAGAAGATAGGACTTCTGAGATTTCTGAACCACTTCAAACTTGATCTTTCAACCAGCATAGTTGGAAACAAGTCTACTGAATCTGTGTCATCTCCTGTCTCTCCTGACCTAATCAATGCCAGTCACAACCCTACAAGATTCTCTCAGGTATATTCAAGGAGAAAGGTTGTTCCTGAATTGACACAAGTCCAAGAATCTGATCCAAACTCTGGAAATGAAATCAAGGTAAGATCTGACATGTCTTTACAGCCTATTGAGACATCTACTGACCCCATTGAAGACTTAGACATACTCGTAAGATCTGACATGTCTTTACAGCCTATTGAGACACCTACTGATCCCATTGAAGACTTAGACATACTCATTGCTGTTAGAAAAGGCACAAGAGAATGCACCAAACGACCATTCTATCCATTATCTTACTATGTCTCTCTTAAACGTCTGTCCCCAACTCACCGAAAATTCATTATGAGCCTAAACACCATTGCTATTCCTAACACTGTTACTGAGGCATTGACAAAAAGGGAATGAAGGACTGCCATGAGAGAGGAGATGAGTGCATTAGAAAAGAATAGAATATGGGAGATCGTTGATAAACCAGAAGGAAAAAATATTGTTGGCTGTAAGTGGATTTTCACATTGAAATACAGAGCTGATGGATCCCTTGAGAGATATAAAGCAAGATTGGTAGCTAAAGGGTATACTCAAACCTACGGTGTAGATTATCAGGAGACCTTTGCTCCAGTCGCAAAAATGAATACCGTGAGAATCCTATTATCTTTGGCTGCATACTTCAATTGGCAACTGCTGCAATATGATGTTAAGAATGCATTTCTTCATGGTGACCTAGATGAAGAAATCTACATGAACATCCCACCAGGATTTGAAGGGAACTCAGGTAGCAAGGTGTGCAAGTTAAGAAAAGCACTTTATGGATTAAAACAATCACCTAGAGCATGGTTTGGAAGATTTGCAAAAGTGATGAAGGAATCCGGATATAAACAAAGTCAAGGGGACCATACACTCTTTATTAAGCAGTCAGTTACAGAGGGGTTACTGCTCTTCTAGTATATATGGACGACATCATAGTAACTGAAAATGATGAGATGGAGAAGCAGGAATTAAAGCGGCAGCTGGTGAAGGAATTTGAGATAAAGGAACTAGGGAAACCGAAGTACTTCCTTGGTATTGAGGTGGCATATTTCACACAAGGAATCTTCATATCTTAGCAAAAGTATATGACTGATTTGTTGGTAGAAACAAGGAAGATAGATTGTAAACCCGTCTCTACTCCAATGGATCCAAATCATAAGTTAGGTAAGGCTAAAGAAGAACCAGTTGTTGACAAAGGAATGTACCAAAGATTGGTAGGTAGACTCATATATCTTACTCATACTCGACCAGATATAGCATACTCAGTGAGCATGATTAGTCAATTTATGCATGATCCAAGGGAACCACATCTTCAAGCTGCTTACAGGGTACTACATTACCTGAAAGGCAATCCAGGGAAAGAAATTTTGTTCAAAAGGAGCAATACTCTTACTCTAGAAGCTTATACCGATGCAGATTATGCAGGTTCCCTAATAGATAGAAGATCTACTATAGGATATTGTATCTTTTTTGGAGGAAACCTGGTAACATGGAGAAGTAAGAAGCAGAATATGGTAGCAAGATCATCCGTAGAAGCAGAATTTAGGGCTATTGCGCAAGGCCTGTGTGAGTTGCTTTGGCTAAAGATTATTCTAGATGATTTGAAAGTCAAATGGGAAAGTCCTATGAGACTCTATTATGACAACAAGTCAGCTATCACTATTGCTCATAATCCTATAAACATGATAGGACAAAACACATCGAAATTAATAGACATTTTATCAAAGAGAAATTGGAGGAAGGATTAGTGTGTATGTCTTATGTTCCATCGGGACAACAACTAGCGGATGTTATAACAAAAGCGCTGAGTAGTTTCATTTTTTTAGGGCCTTATATCCAAACTGGGAATGGAAGATATTTATTCCTCAGCTTGAGGGGGAGTGTTGAAGTGCAAATAAGCTGTAAATAAAATTAGTTAAATATCCCTATAGATTAGGAGAATCTGTTGAATTTAAATTCCCTAAAATTAAGGGATTTGATTAGATAGATTTCAGATTTAGAATGATTAAGTTTCCTATTCTTATCTTGTAATCATTCCCTAAAATTAAGGGATTTGATTAGATAGATTTCAGATTTAGAATGATTAAGTTTCCTATTCTTATCTTGTAATCTCCTATATATTTCCTAGGATTGTACACTGAAGGAAAATAAATAAAAAATTTCAGCCTTCAACATTTCTTAATTAAATGGCATGATGAAGTATTCTCCTTGCAACCATACCATTTTATTGTCTTTTGTCTTAGTATGTTAGGATGATGATTGGATCATGGAGCTATTAAACTGTTTGCTAAATATCACTATCTGTGTCACTTTCGATCAAGGTTCACTGTATTGAGAATTGGTACCAAACTGGTATGATTTGGTGTGAGGTATATCATATTGAAATGACGATGTGTTAATCATTCCGTACTGAAGTAATGATGTATTGGTCATTTCTTACCGAATCAATGGTGTACTAGTTAGGTAAACTCAAAGGTTTCAACCTATAAACTATTTCACACCGAGCCGAACCGGGTGGTTCAACATGGTACGAGATAGTTCAGTACGGTATAAGGTTAGTATGAAGTTGATACAAGTTGATTTTGGGCTATATAGGGTGGTTCGAGGCAACATCAGCCTCGCACCATTTTGAAATGGTGAACAATATCAGGTGGTTTGGTGCAGTTCAGCATACCCTACTTTGGATCATCAAGAAGTGGAGCATACTAAATAGTCCATATAACCACTCAATGTACACATCACCATTTTTCCAAAATTCAAGCATGATTAGCAAACAACCTTGAATCATCTCTTTAATTCCTGGATCCTTGATAATCACCATTCCTTCGTTTGTTATCAAATTTTTCAGTCATTTTGCAAGCTGAAGGGTCAATCAATTTGTAGATTTTGACTTTAATATCTATAAGCAGTAGATTTTATGGTTTGTCAACTTCATCTGCATGTGCCATATCTGTTTCTTTCATGAGAGCCGTTAATTCATTGGATTGCATCAATAGTTTATCTGTCATTTGCTGCAAGCTAGAAATATGATGATGAGGGCTGTCCAACCGATTGTCATGATATTGAAACTTTTGGTTATATTTCACATCCATCAGCATGTTGATGCAACATATGATTAGATACAATGATGATCTCCTTATTTAAAGGCATCAATGCTACCCTAAAGCAACACTATTCTTAAAGGAATTTTGAATTGCTATCATTGTCATAGGCTTTTATTTATTTATTTAAAGAATGATTTCTCATCAATCATAATTTATTTGTTTCTTAAATACACACGGCTTTGGAATATTAACTTTGATTGCAAAAAGGGATACATGGACTTTCAGGTTTTCTTCAAGTTTTTCCTACTGTAGGATTTTAAATTATGCCATAATCAGTTGGCTAAAAACTCTTTATTAACATTTCTGAATTTATTAGGCACAAAGAATGCAGCTATGGGCTTACCTACTGCCAGTTGAAGGCCCTTAGTTAAAGACACCTAATGATCTCAAAAGCTTATAAAAATAAGCAAATATAACGAAGAGGAGAGAGAGAGGATAGGGGAGGGTTGTGTTCATGATATCTTATAAAAAGAGAAGAGACATAGGGATGCCTGTATAAGTAAGAGCAAAGAATCACATGCCAAAATGGCAAAGAGCTTAATACACATGGCACAGGAAAAGTGTGTTGTCACAAACTTGCAATTCTACCAATTTGCAAAAGTAGCTCGAATAAGCCTGATCTATAACCTTTTTTTTTTTCTCATTTTCTTCCTGTTCTTTCTCATTTTCCCTTGTCCTTTTTTCCCATGTAACCTGGAGCAACAACTGCCATACCTCTGGTGGGAGTCATTATTGCTGTCTTCAGTGGTAGGAGCAATGATTGCTACATGATCTGGAGGTAGCTAGGAGATGGGAATGATAAGGAAGGTGAGACTTTGAGAGAGAGGGGAAGGGAGGAGAAAGTGGAATAGGTAAAAGGAAAAAGATATTGGTTACTATTGGTGTGACTTTGCTGAATGACGTAATTATCTTTCCTCTCTTCTATGTTATCCTCTTCTGCTATCCCATCCATCTTCCTTTCCTCTCTTCCTGTACAGCACGGAAGGATAGAGAGTGAGGTGGCATTTTCTTTCTTATAATGCCCTGATCTCACCCATTCTGGATTGCAACATTGGGCAACAAAGAGGGTTTAAGCACATAGATAATCATGGTAGAGATGAATATTTAAATGATTGGATTTGAGAAAGTTAATTGGAGAAAACATAAAATTGCACTTATTGAGAATTCTGCATGGAGAATTGACCTGGTTGGTCGGAAGCATGCATCTTGAAGGAGATACACTGAAGCTATAGTAAGGAGAGTGACTTGGAGTTGTGTTGAAAGTTTAATAAAGGGAAAGTAAATTTAAATTGCATAGATTGAGATAAAGGATTTCAAAAAGTTTTGCAATGAGAAATTATGTAGTGCTATCATTGCCACATGATTATCTCATCTCATCTATGTAATCTATTGGATGATTGTGCTTACAATCTTTCAAGGTAACCATAACCAAATCGCTGGTGATCTTTATGCTTTGTATGTTTGTCATGTTCATCCGAGGAACACAAAATCTTGTTTGTAAGCTTCCTCAAAATGATGGTCTAATATTCTTTAACCCAAACTAGATGTTCCTTATTGGATCTACATCTTCTTTTCTACTTATGGCTAAGTCATCTTAATGGTCTTTCAATCCAAAAGACCTATTATGAAGCTGTAGAGCTATTTTAATAAAAAGATTCTAAACTCTATTTCAGAAATTTTTTATCTAAAAACATTTCATACATCACTCTTATAATTGCTTAAACATTTTGCTGACCAACAATTATTATTTTTAGCACTGCTTAGTCTTTGATCATTCTTTTTGAACTTACTGATACAAGTGACTGATTGTAATCCATATCGTGTGCAGAACAAACAATCCTGATGGAGCTTCATTTAGTGAGTTTAGTGCATCATTTCCACATCTAAATGCTGTTCATAATAGAAATGCTTTTGATTTAGGGAAGGATACTGAAACAGTAGCTGATGATGTGAAAATAAGTTTGGAAGGTGTACGATACCATGGACTGTTTGCAAGCAAAGGTTTTGAAGACCCAGTTTTGAGCCCTTCTCCTACAGGGAGTTCTGTGGTCAATAATGCATCAGTATCAGGCCAGCTGCAGGAAGAGATGTTACTGCAGTCATTAAAAAACTTTATTATGGAAAGGGAGGTTTTCTGGGTGAAGGCTGGTCTGTGGAGTTTGAAGAACTTGCAAACAGGTCTGGTCCGTATGTTGTATATTGTGCCCCTGATGGCAAAAGGTTTGAGTCAATGTTTGATGTTGCCCAATATCTTGGATTAAGATCAATCTTCCCTTTTATGGACATTGATAAAAAAAATGATGGTCCTGGCATTGTGCAAGGGACATTGGCCCGTCGCAGAAGAAAAAAAGATCTTGCCAGAAATTCAATGAAAAAAAGTTTCAATGAAAATCAAGACATTATGCGGGTCATGTGTGGCACGGATCCCTCATCTGATACTGAGGTCATGGAACCCTCGTTCTCTGATGTTAGAAGTGCTTCAAGAGTTGCAAAACCTTTATGGAGGGAAATTGTGGCCATGGATCTCAAGACTTGACTGTAAGTAGCCACACATTTTACTCTATTTTTCATCTTCATGCATTTTGGCTCTGCTTTCTTTTGCTCCGTCATTCCGAGCTTGTAATGTTATTGCTTATTCCATGCATAGATATGTGCCTATCTGCTGACCCATCTGCCTACCTACATTCATGGATATACATAATCACATATAATACCTATACATACATGCATATATAAATGCACTACGCATGCATGCATATGTGTATATATGAGATAATTGAGTATTCCCTTGATATGTAGATGTATTTGGATAGATAGATGCTTACATTGTATGCCTATTCCTTTTCTTTTTTTAATTGGACTACAATGTCCATGCATGATTTTTTGTCATCTTCAAAACTCTACTTATAGGTTAAGCTTCCAATTCAATACCAAGACTTCTTTGTGGTCAGTCTGGGAAAAATTGATTTACGAATGGCATACCACGACAACTATCAGATTTGGCCCATAGGATATAAATCCCATTGGCATGATAAAATTACAGGTTCACTTTTTGAGTGTGAGGTGTCAGATGGTGGTAACACTGGGCCTGTTTTCAAGGTGCGAAGGCGGTCATGTTCAATATCACCTCTACCCGGTGGTGCAACTGTTCTGTTACATAAAAATATTAACAAAGATGATATGCCCAAAAGGATGGAAGGTAATATCATGGCTGTTGGTGCAGATTATGATAAAGATGATGACATTCTAATGTTGCTATCAGATCCAGATCAAGCACAGCAAGAATTGCTGTCATGTTTTAGCTGCAATCTTGGTGAAACATCATATGAATCCTCTGTGCAAATCAATATGCAGAAGCCAGCTGTTTTAACACCTGATCTGAATTGTCATTCAGGAAGAATGGCTTCTGAGGCTTCAAGAATGAGAGATGAAATAGGAGAATTCTATGTAGAAGGAAGATCATCACAGTCAGTATGGAAGATGGTTTCTCATACTCTTGTTGATACTTGCCATGAAGTGTACAAGCAATCAGGCTGTTTGCAGTTTTGCTGCAGGCACAAGAGTAGAAAACTTTCATCATACTCGGGCAGTGGAACTCTAGAAGCTCTAGATCATCTTGGTCCCCTAGCTAAATTTTGTTGTTTCCATGGGCCCATTGATACACAACAAATAATTCAGAATGACAGTGAACTAGAAGCTACATGTAAATCAC
Organism: Calamus simplicifolius; assembly: GCA_900491605.1. Taxonomy (NCBI): domain Eukaryota; kingdom Viridiplantae; phylum Streptophyta; class Magnoliopsida; order Arecales; family Arecaceae; genus Calamus; species Calamus simplicifolius. The sequence goes on along the minus strand of UESW01005033.1, from coordinate 323,614 downwards.
TTGTAGAATGGTTAGAGCAGGATAGATTTGGATTGGATATGGGCTTTGTACAGGAAATTATTGAAAGCCTTTCTGGATCTCATGCTTGTTTGCACTACCGATTTTTAAAAGATAGGATTGATTTTTCAACTTCATGGACTGTTGCAAGTGGGTTGCTTTTTTCCATCCAAAAGAATGGAGAACAAGGTGAAGAAGTTGCATCATGTGGTTTACACCGAGGGCACAAAAAATCTAGGCTACAGGATGTTGCTGAAGACAGCCAATCAAGAAACCACCAGCCTCCACCAGGGAAACCTATTAGCAGTAGGCTTCCTTCTGAGTTGGTTGGGGATGTTCTTCAGGTACCATGTTCACATTCAGTTTTTTTTAAATTTCTTCTCCTGATTGAAGAACATTTCAATTATATTTCAGTTTGAAGCTTTATACTGTATGTTGCTGCTTCTTTTACATTTCTCCTTTTCAAAATTTTAATAGATATGGGAATTGCTGTGGCATTTTTATGAAATTTTGGGTCTGAAAGAACCTCCATCGTTGGAGGAACTTGAAGAAGAGCTCATTGATCCATGGCCTATTGGACCATATAATTCAGAGAATCTAGAAAAGGAAATTCAGTATTGTAATAATAGTGGAAATGGCCCAACCTCAATTCCAACTGGTGAATTTGGTCCAGCACTTCATGAAGAGAGTCCATTCATATTCATGCCAATTGAAACAGCATCCATGAGGGAAGCTGCTCAAGCTAGACTGGCATCACGTACTTATAGCAGATGCACTGGAGTAGTTTTAACAAAGATTCACATTGCATTGCTGAAAGTGTTGGTTGGTGAGCTACTATGCAAGGTTGCAGTTTTCGTAGATCCAAATTTTGATGCTAGAGAATCAAAACCTAGACGTGGAAGAAAGAAGGAAGCTGATAACTCCGTACCTACAAAAGAAACAAGGATTGAGATGCTAACTATTAATGAACTGACATGGCCAGAATTAGCTAGGAGATATATTTTAGTTGTCTCAGCTATGAATGGTTGCATGGATTCACCAGATGTTTACAGTCGAGAAGGTATGAAGCTGTTCCGCTGCTTGCATGGTGACGGTGGAGTGCTTTGTGGTTCACTTTTTGGAGTTTCTGGAATGGAAGCAGATGCATTGGTAAGAAAGCACATATCATTATCTATCTGTCCTCATGATCAGTGTTGTCCCATATATTTTAATTGAAGCTATATTTTGAAATTGTGGTTAGTGTCAAAATGTACAATAAACAAAAACTCAGATTATCGCATGCATTATTAGGTGAGGACCTCGATGTGCCAGCACATTTAGACTTCTGGACAGGGCAGAATATTCAATATTAGAAGAATTTTAATATACATTCTTAAAATTTGCTATTTTTCATAGATAATTTGATATATACTGACTTGTGCTTCAATATATTGCATATAACAAACATTATAAACAAAGATTGCTGTCGTATATGTTTTGTGTGCTGATTAATAACTCATTTGGAATTTGTCTTTTTCTGTTTGGCACTTTGATACAATGTGACCTATACACATATGAAATATAAGTCATGATAATTTTGTCTTCTGGCATTGGAGCTTATATGTTGAATGCCAAAGAATCAAGCATGGTTCGTTGAGTGATTATCAATGGTAATAATAGTTTTGGATACTAAGAAATATGTGCTTGTATAATTTTGTGATTATATTAAAATTCAATGAAGATATTAAGGAATCATATGGCACATGAAGGAAAAAATGGCAACATGTCATTTGATTATTTGTTAACAATCAGGTTATATAAAGCATATCTTGGAAAATATCTGGAATAGTTAAATGTATAAATATAAAGCTGTACAGGGATATGAACTTTAAATGATGATTGCCATCATATCAAGTACCAATGACTGATATGTTAATTACAATCTAGAAAATCTAAAAGACTACAATTAGATATTAGTCATCTAGCTGTTTATAGGAGTTGAAATCAAAGTTCTGATTATCTGAGCTCAAATGTCATAAACATGATGATGCATTGCAGATCCCTTAGTTTCCTTAAGATGCATCCTAATATGCAAGGTGAATCCCATTTAATGATTGGAGAATTTTAGATAATATAAAATATATATATGCTGTATTCACCAAATTAAAGATTCACATATTCAGTTACCTAAAGACACTTGGCACAGGTCCAAATGTCCAGTTGCTCTGCACCTGAACCTCAAAATACCCCCCAAAATGAAGGGCATGGGGCACTTCCATGCAGTATATATTACATATATGCATGTCAGAACATGTTGACCATAAGACCATGTTAGCTATCATTGACACTTTCTGTTGAACAGAAGTTGCATTTAGCACTGCAGGGGTCTCTGCCATGCCAAACGGTAACCTGTGCCAATATGTTGATTTATTGTGGTGCCTACTATACCTTGGTCGTTTAAGTTATTGATCCAGCACATGATATACTTCAAAATTAAAATGTCCTGCTGGACACTCCAAAAGACCATGCGAAGTGCTGATGCTTTTGACTGATGTAGACTGATAGTTATTCTTTTTGAAGTGCCAAGAAGTGCCTTGTTTTGTACAAGTGCCTAGAATTATTTGCACTTTAAGATTCCTACAAAACAGAAGTGTCAAGGTGACGCACATCTTATTTTTTGGGTAGGGGAACAAGAGAGCTGAAGGAGATGCATGAGCAAGGCAAGAAGAGTTTGCAAATTTTGTCTAACAGAGATTTGTAACTCATATAGACTGATATTATATTTATATATTTACATGAATGCATTATGCATGGATACCAGATCACTTAGTTTCATCTTTAAGACTGATGCGAGTACACTGAATAACTCCACTTTGCTTACCCCAGTGGCATATAATATGAAGCAACTTATTGGTATACATTTGCTAGCATGAAACCTAACATTGTATGGTCTTCTAAAACCAAGCCAGATTTTGACACTAAAGTGCTTATTGATGAGGGCCTCCTCTATATATGACATCATCTATGGATCACCATATATTTTCTTTGAACAGCTTTTGAGGTATTGGATTTGAACCTTGAAGCTGCGAGCTGTCAACATTCTTTAAATTTATGTTTAATATTTATCCAGTAAATCTGGGATACCCAATTGTTTAAAACTTGGTCAGTGTGTTTATGGTTAAGAATCTTTGGTAGACTTGGCTGAACCTCTTGAAACTAAATTGTTCGATTCTCAGCTACTTGCAGATGCTGAAAGGCAAATCTCTGGTAACACGAAGCAAGATAATAAAGTTTTTCCTGTGGACTACAAGGATTCTGTTGGAGCAATAGTTGCTTCTGAGCCAGCTGTTGTGAATAGAAATAGTATTCCTGAGTGGGCACAACCTTTGGAGCCTGTGAAAAAGTTACCAACCAATGTGGGAACAAGAATAAGAAAGTGCATTTATTATTCTTTGGAGAGAAACCCTCCAGAATGGGCAAAAAAAATTTTGGAGCATTCCATCAGTAAAGAAGTTTATAGGGGAAATGCATCAGGGCCGACCAAGGTAAATTGTTGACTGTTTTATTTTATAGTGCTTTAGTGTCCAATATCTTCATATTTATGGCAAGCTCTTTACAATAACAGCAATAGCAACAAAACCTTAAACCCAGATTAGTTGGGTTGTGGCAAGCTTTTTACACATTTGAAATTCCTCATCACATGCAGCACTGCACTTATAATTTTCATTATAGCTATACACACATATACATATATATTAGATGGTGTTTTGGAATTAAATAAGGACATATTACATTTTTCCAGTTGATGTTTTAAGTTTGGCTTTATTCATCTTTCTTTTTCATCACTGATCCATCTATCTTATTGATGGATCATTTGATGATGTGATATCAATGATATAAACATTTAACGTGGAATCTCGGATTCTATCATTCTTGGAATTAGTGTGATAGGATAATTGCCTATTTTTTGACATTGCCTAGTTAGCTGTCTAAAACTGTATTGAGCACCATCACCAACTCCTTCATGCCAGCAAGATGTTATAAGAGAATTCACCTCCACTGACACACCCTTAGCTACACTGCCCTTGTCCTTTAAAAGTTGTAGTCCCTCTTTAGTCACCTATTTGACAGGCTTTTTTCTGTTTTATCATTGCTTATATTAGCTATCTCTTAGTTCATTCTACCTAAATAATTTGATTGATGAGACCCCATATTTTGTTAGGTTTTATACCTTCTGATCTTTGTATGTTTTCCCAGAATTACCTTTGAGGAAAGTTAAAATTTGTACTTTATTTTTCATGTATCAGTTGTTGAACTATTGTTCTTTCGTTCCCTGTTGTCTGGACATCCTCTAATCTTCTATTTGACTTACGGAAGACTATTATTTCTTTCTATTATCTTGTATTCTACCGCCACCATCAAGGTCTGTAAAATTGGTATTGAGACCCATAATAGTATTATTGGTTCGGTACGCTATGGTACACATCTCGTATTGAGATAGGGTGCTCATTCTTTTTATATTCTTAACTATAATGTCATGTGGTGCCTAGCGGTAGGGTTGGTACTGGATGGTTCAATTTGGTTCGGACTGGTTCAATTTATACTGAATCAAAACTTGGTACCATACCGATACCTTACTAGTATGGTGTGGTACAATCGGTATGGTAAAACTTGACTACCACTACTAGGCAAATCATGCTATCCATCCATTGACATTACTTGTTGGTTGGATGCAGAAAGCTGTTTTATCTGTTTTGGCAAAGGCATCTGGTGGAGGTCTGCAACAAAAACCCAAGGGACTAAAAGAGAAAGATCTTATTCCTCTATTAGGTGTCATTATGAAAAAATGTCGTATTGTGCTACGTTATGCTGTTTCTGCTGATGAAGCAAAAGTTTTCTGCAATTTGCTTGGAGCTACTCTAACAAATTCTAATGATAATGAGGATGAGGGAATTCTTGGATTTCCTGCTATGGTTTCTCGCCCTTTGGACTTCCGTGCAATTGATCTAAGACTAGCTGTTGGGGCTTATGGTGGATCACATGAGGCTTTCTTGAGGATGTTCGTGAGGTATGCCTTTTACTTGTTTTCTTTTGTTTTAGATAGTAAAAGAAAATTCTATTTTGTGATCGACTATTTTATTGGCTTCTCAATGTGTTTAGAAGTGTCTGTTGGATGGTATACAAGTTTTCCTTGATCATATGCATAAATAGCTGTAAAGCTGCTTGTATTAGTTGCTGAGATGGTGCTGAAAGATTATTAGCTGCATGGTTATTATCTATTTCTTTAACCCATTTATATGTGTTTTTGCTTTCTATTATAATCTTTTGCAAATTAAACATTGGAAATTGTAATTTTGAACATACTAATGTAACCAAGAAGTCAGATAATCTGATAAACATGCGATATTTCTGTCGCAAATGCCGAGAAATTGTAGTTTATTCACATAGAAACTTTGTTTCTGGTTATCCAGAAAATTCAAATTGATATGTTTCCCTTTTTTGATTTTGCATGATATGTATATGTGTGTAAGTGTGTATAGTTAATTGGTGAGTAGGTACAAGAACACTACAAATGTAAATGATCTGCCATTGGAGGCAATTGCCTAATATGTACATTCTTGTTAGGCTATTGTCATAACATTCCGACATGCTATCACATGTTGTTGCCGCCAAATCACCCTCCTTGAATGTCGAAAAGGACGTTGGTCCCAGAGACAGCGAAGACGGTTCTACGAATCTCTTGAAGTCTCTTCCTCGGACGAAAATCCTGCATAAAAGTTCTAGGGGACCGGTTATTCCGGTGGGACCCTCCGACGCTCAAGTGAGAAAAATTGAGAAACAGTAACAAATAATGGACTAAAAGACTTAGCCAGAAACTTGGAGTTCAAATCCCTTCTCTCGTTATGAGTGAAGGTATTTATACCTGTTCGGAAGTCCCTCTTACCCTTTTTTTGGAAGGTTGTTGAATCCGAGACGTCTTTGTCTGGCGGAGGATAAGCGGCAAGGCTGACAGAGACGGGTCGCAACCGCCTCTAAGGTTGTTAGGGGCGGCCTCTCCCACCCATCCCTGTCAGGTATGGCGCCGCAAGTGGTAGGTGGGCCTAGTCATGTCGGGCGTGCGCCGTAACTAGCAGTGGCTATGCGGGGTTGCAGGAGGTAAATGGTAGGTGGGCCACGTGGCGGTTATAGGCGTCAGGTGGGCCATGTGGTAGTTGCAGGTGCCGAGGCCGAGGGAGACACTGGAGTCCGAGGCCGAAGGGGACACTGAAGTCCAAGGCCAAGGGGACCTGGGAGTCCAAGGCCAAGGGGACTCTGGAGTCCAAGGCTGAGGGGGATACCGGAGTCCGAGACCGAGGGGACCTGGGGGTCCAAGGCCGAGGACTCTGAAGTCCGAGGCCGAGGCTCCGTCAATTACTTGATCCGTTAACCTTAACTTGGCTTGATCAGCCACATCACATGTAATGCACACTTTATAAGTATCCTGCATATGCTCACCACCTTTTAAATTCTCAAAGGATTGCGAATCAAGAGTTAGTGTGTGGTGCTGTGAAAATGAGCAACACAGTTCTTAAATTGCAGTACTTGTGATTTGTCGTTGTCATGATGTTGTGCCAAAGTTTGAGAAGAGAGATGTATACTTAATGTGCAAAACAGCCTCAACCTTGTGATGTAGAAGATTCTAAATCACACTTTTGCCAAAGCCAAAGAAGAAAAGTGGTGAAAGATTCAATTCCATGTCACATTCTTGTCAAATTAGAAGACAAATAGAAGGTAAAGAAGTTTCTTGTGTTTCTTCAGCTAGCATGCAAGAGCCAGGTTCCTCTTAGCTAGATGGACATATATAATTTTGGGAGAAGATCATGCATTCCAGATGAGACATTGACTTGGGCACGAAAAGTGCATTAGAACTACTTAATCTCAGGAGTATTTTAATTTGTCCTAGGTTCTTTTCTTACAAAAAAAATTGCAAGCGTTTATGTACTTTTGCTTTGAAAATTAAAGTTAAAGGTCAGATGCAGTTCCTTCTGGTTTGTTCACGCAACATTTTGAGTTCTGAGGGCCATAACTTGTCCTTCCAGCCAGTTCATGGCCTGCTGCTTATATGTATGTGCCTTTCCAAAGTTTTAGGCATGAGGGATCTATATGACTTCTGTAGTCTACAGCCAAGAAGGTGTTTAGGTTTTGGCTTTCGGGTACTAGAGAAAAAAAAGAAAGAGTAAAGAAAAGTGCAGAAGGATTACGGAGAGAAGAAAAGAAAGAGGAGAAACAAAAATAGGGGATAGTGTTGTTAAAAGTGCTAAGTGCACTTAAGCGCAGAGGGCTCTTAGAGACTAGGCACAAAGTGCAGACATGTGCCTAAGCAAAGTAAGGGATACATTTTTAAATTAAATAGTAAAATAATTTATATAAGCAATATTTATAATACATGGTAGGAAAAAATTAAAAGATCATAATAATTATACCTATTAGTTTAATAAATAGTCTAATTCTACTAAGGCCGATCCCAAGCTTAGGTAAAGAAGGAGGGTTGCGTTAGGTAACTGACAGCCAGTGTAAAACTCCGTTAGATTCCCTCAAACATGAATATACTAAATCAAATTATGCGAAGGGCTAGGACGCCCCTGTTAGTGTCGATTTAGTCTGAATAGAATAGAGTGGAGGAAGCAGATTCATGTAGCCGACCTCATGTGGTTGGGAAAAGGCTTAGATGAGTTGAGTAACTTGAGTTGAGTTGAGTTTAATAAAAAGTTTCATCTTTTTTAGCTGAAATCTATGGTCCTTGTTGTCTTTTTCTCTTTCTCAAATGATAGCATAATTTTTGGCGTTCTATCTTTTTATCTTCTAATTTTTATTTTTTAATAATGTAATAGAAATAATTATATACGGGATGGTGTATCATAAAATCAGCACAATCTATTAAATATGATAGACTTCAAAAAAAATACAAATATAGTTTATTAAGAAAAGCGTGCTATTCTTGCACCTCAAATCGGTTTAAAAGCATGCATTTTTTTCGCCTCATACGCGCTTAAATGAAAACACCTTGCTTAGGGTATAAGAAGTGCCCAACCCTCGGGGCCTGTACCTTGTGCCTTAAGTGTGCCTTTGACAACACTGACAAGGAAAAGGAAGAAAAGGCAGAGCTTTTTCCTTCATCTTCCAACAGTCCATTATCTCTCCTTTATTTGCAGCCATTGGACAATGGGAAATACTAGCGCCTAAAATAGTTCTACTTTCTTTCAAGTATAGGGATTAAATTAAGAGAAGAGGTGTAATAATAGATTCCTGCTAAAAGTTCATGAAGTTTTTGTTTCTTCCTCATCCCCATGTTCTCTGTCATCAATTTCTAGGTTGATTATTTTTAACAGAAGTTTTGGGGAAAATCTTCAGAACATAGAAGGCCTCCGAAATCCCATAACATTTCGCAGATAAAACAAAATTTTGATATCTATTGCAATTTAACTTGGATCTGACTCAATGGTAAAATGACTGGAAGGTCATCCAATTGACTCTTATTTTGCAATTATTCAAGGCCTGCCCCTGAGATCCTTGTTTGCCATCAAAATCTGTTTGGGACTTGGATTAAGCCTTTCTGTAATTTTCTGCACCACCTTCATGAGTCTCCTTTAGTCATATCCTTTGTCTTCATCCTTTCTATTTCTAATTGTCCCTCTTCTAACAGTAGTCCCCTCTGATCCACGCTGTATATCTCAAATCAGCTCAATTTCCACACCAAATTCTTCTCATTTTCTTCCCTTTCTTTCTATTTTAAACTTTGTTTGATTTCCTTGCTTCTAATAGTGTGGATATGCATGTGCATATGACATTTGAATTGCAAAGTTCATATACATTTTCCAAGATAATTAAGTGCTGATAAAATCCCAAATCTCAGCTAGAATTCTATTTTATGGACCTTAAGTTAAGGGCGCCTATATTATATATCCATGTTCTTATTGCTTCTTAGGTATGTTTTATGGCATAAATATATCTCAGTAATTCAATGAGTAGAGGTAACCAAAACAAAAGAGAAGGTTTTGGGTATCATAACTTGGATTCTAGGATATTGTTCTTGAGAAGTTGGTGGCCTATCATGGTGTACATATATACACACATTTTATTGTTGCTTATGCTCATGTATTCATTAGTTTGTTCATTTTGTGTTTGTAAACTTTCATTTTCTTCAAAGTGGGTCTACAGGTGTTTTTATTAATTATTATATACTAGAATTAACCATGTGACCTACGTGTTTTAACATGAGAAATTATTTTTTCATAGATGGCCTACAATTTACATCTGGACATATATTTGTACACGTATATGTATGTATGTATGTACTCTTCCATGTATCCATGTAAATAACAAGGTAATTGAGGTATTATGTTATTAATGTACTAGTGTTCAACTGTATGGCACTACTAAATCTTGCTTCTGATGGCAGGTTTGGAATAATATATGCACGACATATGGGGATCGACCTGATCTGATGCAATTGGCTGAAACATTGTCGCAGAATTTTGAGTCATTGTATGAGAAGGAGGTCTGTATCTAATCTTCTAACTTTGTAATATCTTATCTTATTTTTGCACTCATTATATGATATGCTAGTGAAGTCTATGTTGATCTTTTATAACTGTTACAACAATGAACAAAGATTAGGTTGGAGTGTGTGGATTAACGATTATCAAATCAGGGAAGTGAAATCTGAATCTTTATTTTCATGTGATACCTAAACTGGTAATGCAGTATCTCTTTCAACTAGAAGCATATTTGTAGTTATATTTTGATATCTACGTTGAAATTAAGTTATTGTACATGTCTAATGATTCATTAATTCTGAAAATCTTTGTTGGCTTCTAGTATTTCACTTCTATAATTCCTTGATAAGAGGAAGGAAAAGATGGATGCATATGAATCATATGCAGATAATATATTATTAACAGGCTGAAACATATTGCAGAAAATTTTCCATTTATTTTCGTCCCTCTTCACATGTGTATATGTATGTCTGGTGTGTGCATGTGTATGCACATGACCACTGCTTTTGTACTTTGCCAAAAACTTATGCTCTGAATACAGGTGCTCCATCTGGCTCAAAAGTTTTTGGATCATTCTGGTGCTGTGCATTTGGACTCTGAAACAAGGAAGGAGCTGCATGATGTTCTTTTTACAGAAAGTGAACTCCCTAAAGCTCCTTGGGAGGAAGGAGTCTGCAAAGTCTGTGGCATCGATAAAGATGATGACAGTGTTTTACTCTGTGATAAGTGTGATTCTGAATATCATATGTACTGTTTGAACCCTCCACTAGCTCAAATTCCAGAAGGGAATTGGTACTGTCCATCTTGTGTTCACAGTCAATCTTGGATGCCAGATACACAGACACACTCTCAATTTATTAAACGCCATCAGATGAGACATTTGGGAGAGGAATCTCATGCTTTTCAAAATGCTCTAAATCAGTTAGCAATCACAATGGAAGAAAGAGATTACTGGGAGTTCGGGGTAGAGGAGGTTTTTGCTTTTTTCCCCTTTTTTCCTTTTTGATCTGCAAATAATGCATGACTGTGCCATGCTTGCTTTATTCGGTGATATTGTGTCATTGGTCTCGCTGATGGTTTAATGATCTTGTCTAGCACTAACAATTTTTTATGTGATATCACCTTGCATTTTGCATTTGTGTTGCTGAATATGATTTCAAGAATTGAATTTTTTAACTTTGCAGTTATATGGTCCTGAAAAATTGACTATATAACTCATATTCCTAGGTTTTTAAGATGGGAAATGGAAACTCCTGTCCTTTGCTTTAATGTAGAGCCCTGATCTGGTACTTTGCAGTAAAGCCTTGGAATTTGTAGCTTGTTTTTTGAGAACTTGTTAGATGCCTTCTGTTTTATGTTAGATGCAGCAAAGGAGAAAGAAAAACTTCCATAATTCCTTTTTTATGCTATGAGCAAAAAAATACAAAATCCACCAAATCTAAAAAGTTTTTGCCTGCTGTTTGATTAAAGTTTGTTTCCTAATCATGTATTATTCAAATTTGTATGGAGTCGGACTGTAACAGTCGAAAATCTATAGGCAACATTTGGAATATGGATTGTGGCCTTAAATATTCTTGGTCATGGGGAATCCTATCTTAGGTTTAGTTCAAGGCATCATTCTGTTTCCTAATTATGTCATTTCAAATTTGTACAGATCCATAATACACCATACTAAAATATAGAGGCATTATTTGGTATATGGGTTGTGGCCTTAAATATTCTTGGCGATAGAGAACCCTATCTTAGGTTTAGTTCTAGGCTTTGAAGCATGCTGGGATTTAATATTCTTTTTCACCTACTAAAGCCACACAAGTGATTAGATTTACTGCTTTTCTAAATTATCTTCTCTTTTAAATGGAAGGAAACTATCTTGATAACATTTTATGCAATACTATCAGCTTTGTTATTAGCCCCTTGCACTCCTCTTTCATGGGCTTTTCCATTGTAGACCTGCAAATTTGAGGGATAATTTCTCATTGTGAACTGAATAATAAATTTTAGATGTCCTGCCCCAGATCTCATTCTAAGAGAGAGAGATCAATATCTTGAACCATTAGATTGCTCTTCTTTCATAGGTGGATATAATAGATGTATTCTGTGTGGTCACAGTTACTCTAGATAAATCTGTCAAACCATATAAATTTTGACATCCTTTCAAGTATCTAGAAAATTAGTACCTTGCTTTCCCATATTGGGGAACCCAACATGCAACTCTTTGTATTATAAGCAAATTGGTTCAGTTGATTTACTTGTTCATATTTTGCCACTTATGCCTGAGAACCTATTCTTTCCGACATTCTCTAGAATTTTAATCTTAATCTTTCCTTGCCTCTGATTGTGCATTATATCAAGTAAGCTTGCAAGGTTATAGCATGCTCCTTGAACTGTGGCCTCTCAATGCTTCTACAGGGCATGACTCTTAGAACTTGCTAGTTGCATGATTTGTATCTCCTGCATATTGTCTAGAAGGCAAGGATGTTGTACTGGAGCACTATTACAACTCCCAAAAGAGTTTGTAGCTGCGAGATTGTTCCATTTCTTATCAAAAAATTATATGATCAACTTTGGTTATGCATACAAATGACAGGATACAGTGCTTCCTGAAAAGCTAATGTTTGCCTTTGCAGTTCATCAGTCCATTTCAGGTCATAGTCCATGTTTGTGATGCATATGAGACATCTACATAAATTTATATTTTTAGAACAGTGCAATTTTTGGCAATTTTCTTGGAGGTCATGGCTGCAGCTATGTCAAACATAAATAAATGATGTGTAATAGATGCAAAATCTGCATCTGTGGTTATTACATTTGAATGTTCTTTTGGTTTTTGTGTTCTGTTGGTCCTAAGTAATGTCTTTCGTGAAGCGACCCAACTAAAAATAGCTCTCCTTTTAGGGTTAAAAAAAAAAACAGACAAGTGATGAAATGATGTTAATCAGAACTATAAGGTCTTTCTCCAATATATTTTCTTGTCACTCAGCAGAGGAGGATCCAAGGCATGATTATTTCTATGTTATGTTGTCTAAAGAAGTTGATTAGATGGTCCAGTCTTTTGATTTTCTTTTTCTGTTCCATTCCTACACGAATGATCCCATTAGTTATGTGTCATATCATTCATTTTCCAACATGAGGATCTGACCTGTTTAGGCAATCCTGCATATTGCAGTTTTATAGAAGTTCTTCATTGCATCTGTCACCTCATTTAGTCCCTGTTTTTATTAAACCATGCAGATGGGAATGCTCCTCTGCTTGCTTTCCTTCAATGAGTTAACTTTGTGAAATTTATTATTGTGCCATTCTTCTTTATTCCGCTTAAAACCTTGGCAGCTGCATATCTTCTTTCTTGCCGTTAACTTCAATCCATCATATTGGCCACTATTCTCACTCTTTTGGCATTGCATCAATCTCATTTTAATCTTTTTTTTTGGCACCATCATATCAATTTCATCTCTTTCTCAGTTATCTAGATATCAATTACATTCAGTCTAATTGTGAAAGAACAGTAGCTGACACCAATATTTTATATGATCCGTTCCTTTTTTTTTTAAAAAAAAAGGTGTAATTAGGTTGAACATTTAGATGGATTTAATTTCATGTGTTTTGTCAAGAATGATTCACTTGTTGACAATGCCATGCTTGTCATTGTAATTTTGTATGACAAGTTGTACATCAGCTATGGTCCTATTTTTACAACTGCTAGGTAGTAGGTATGTTGATGCCACCTGTCTTTGTTTAAATCTGACTAGGGGAACAAAGTAATGGAAAGTATGATACATGTTCATCCTTATGCAGTGTGGTATAAAAGTAATGCATCCTTGTGTAGTATGTAATACATTGTCTGACTTGTTTGAATTGCATAACACAGGTTATCTCATATGGATTAATGATTAAAAACTGTTGGATGTCTGGTTTGTCTGTAACCACATGATCCAATGATGTTTGGTTCATAAATTACCATGGTCCAATCATGAAACTTGCATGCATGTGTTTTTCCATCTTTATGTTTGATTGTGGTATTCAAAAATTGAAGAGCAGCTCACAATTTAAGACAGTCTCAGTCCTTATTTTGCATAACATGCTCTCTCTCTCTCTCTCTCTCTCTCTCTCTCTCTTTCTCTTGCACGCTCGTGTGCTACAGCATTGTATACGATCCATCATCTGACAGAGTTTACCATTCCAGGTTTAATTTTATCATTTGTCCTGTCTTTTGTCTTTTTGGTGGACCAGCTCCTCAAATTTTACTTAGAGTAAATAATGGAAACAAAAAAATAAATTTATGTGTATGCCCTTGTATTCACATGTCTGGTGAATATATGCTTGTAATTTAGCATGCATGCTTTATTTGAATTTCTTTCTTGAATTTGAGATCATAAATTATACAAAATCTTAAGCTATACCTTTTGATTTTGAGGTATGTGGTCCACTTGATATTTTGCATGTGATTTTTGAAATGTTATCCCAGGCACTTTCCTTGCTTGGCTTTCCAACTACAGGAAATTTTACTTGCCATCTCTGTTATTCTCATATTTTCTGCTGAAATCTGTTGATTGCAGAGAATATTTTTGCTAAAGTTTCTGTGTGATGAAGTGCTGAATACTGCACTTATTCGAGAACACCTAGAACAGTGTGCTGATAAATCAAATGATCTGCAGCAGAAATTGCGTAATCTAGGTGTAGAGTGGAGAAATTTGAAATCCAGAGAAGAATTACTGGCAATGAGAGCTGTAAAGGAAAGCACAAGCAAATTTAGTGGAATTGGTGATGTTACAAGAGAAGAGGGTGCAACTTCTTTGTATGCTAGTCATGGTAGATTGACGGGACAACAAAATTTCAGCAACAAAATGAACCATAATGCAATGGGTTCAGAAAATCCTCTGAAGGGGACATCTGTGACCATAGAGGACTGCCTTGATGAGAATGGACAAGGTGCTGTCAGCAAGAATACAGACCACTTTCAGAAGAGCTCAATGGGTACAAATGCCCATGGTAAGAAACCCCAGATGCGCAGCATTGATGGCCCCACTTTGGATACAACATCAGTTCCTGGAAGTTCATCCTCTAGTATCATGTGAGTAAAGGAGTTCAATTCTGCAGACAAGATGAAAAATCAGTATCATTTTCTTCACAAAGAGAAAGTGATGAAACTAGGATAGAAGCAGTGAACAACATTGTTAATCTTGAAAGGAATGCCCTCGTTCCATCGAAAGCAGATATTCTTCATGGACCTCATCAATTTTCTGATGGTGGGAGAACTGATAGGGAACAGATAACCTGTTCAGTGCCCATGGGTTCTGCCATCAGTACCTTAGTGAGGGAACTTCCTTCTTCCAATCTGGATACAACATTCCATGGAAGTCATAATAATATTCATGTCAATGTAACTGAGCCTGAAGGCAGTAACCTTGAGATGGACTCTTTAAAAATTGAGATATCACATTTGCAGGATTCAATTGCCAGTTTAGAGTCGCAACTGATGGTGACCTCTGTAAGAAGGGAATATCTGGGTAGGGATTCATCTGGCCGATTGTACTGGTGTATAAGTAGGCCTGGCAGACATCCTTGGTTTGTGGCTGATGGAAGCATGGCAGCACCACATGAAAAAAGAGAGATGTATCCAAGTGGGTCTCATGCTTGTAGCCCTTCTGATTGTGATCTTAATAAATGCTGGGCTTTATTTGAATGTGATAATGAAATTCAGGAACTTGTTGGTTGGTTGAAAGATACTGATCCTAGAGAAAGAGAATTGAAGGAAGGCATCTTGCAGTGGCTAAGACTTCTATTGTACCAGGACATGAACCACGCACCTGATGATATTCAACAAATATCAAAGTCTTCTGTCAGTGAAAATTCTGCAACTCCACAATGTTTAAATACAAAGGCTGCAATGATTCTTGAGAGCAAGTATGGTCCTTTCTTAGAGCCAAAAGTAAGTGAAGTCCCGAAAAAACGTCGGAGGAAGGCAAAAATAAATCATGAGGTGAGAATGTATAGATGTGAGTGCCTGGAACCTGTATGGTCATCTCGTCACCACTGTCTTTCTTGTCATCAGACTTTTTGTACTTCAATTGAACTAGAAGGGCATGGTGATGGAAAGTGCACTCCAAGCAATCCGGCTTCTGATGAAAGCAAAGAAAGTGATGATCAATTAAAAGGAAAGGGAGCAAGGTCTGAGAGCATCAAGGAAAAGGAACATTCTGATGATGTTGATATTGTTGAGACATCAAAGAATAAAAAGTTAGGCATCTGCTCAAGGTTGGTTAAATTTCCAAGGAAAGTATGCCCTTATGACCTTGATGATATAAGTAAGAAATTCATCACCAAAAATTCTAACAAGGAGTTGGTGCAGGAAGTAGGGCTTCTTGGTTCAAATGGGGTCCCATCTTTTGTACCTTCATCTGTATTTTTTCTTGATCCCATATTAGTGCTGAACCAAAGTAAAAAATCTGATACTGGTCAGAATGCTGGATTAGCCTTATCTGAAGAATGGCTGCAAATGTCCATGCAAAGTGAAGAAGCTGCTGCAAATGCGTCCCAAGATGGCATAAGAAGTGGCACTGAACGAGCTACTAAGTCAGCTCAAAACTATGTCGGCAATGGTTCTGATGGCCAGTTGGTAAAATCAAAGGGATCCACATCAAATGATACAGCTGATGCAGAATGCACACCCTCCATAACCAATAATACAAATGGACTGGAAGTTAGCTGCAGCTGCACAATTCCTGAATCATCATTGAGGCCTCTTGTGGGGAAAATTTCTCAAATATTAAAGCAGTTCAAGATCAACTTACTTGATATGGATGCAGCCCTGCCTGAGGAAGCGCTGAGATCTTCTAGGTCTCAGTGGACAAAAAGATGTGCTTGGCGTGCATTTGTCAAGTCTGCAGAGTCAATATTTGAGGCAAGTTGGATTCCCCCTTTATAACTCTTTCTATTGCATCTTATGTTGCAGCTGTCTGGTAGTTTGACATAGAGGTAATGTTTTTTGAGTTAGAATGCTGTTAGTTTGCCTGGCATAAAATTATTTTTTTAGGACTTCTCCAACACTTTTGTTAGATGAAGTGCAGCAAGAAAATTAACATCAAAAAGTTGGATCATCAAAATCGCTGACTGGATTAATTGCTGGCTGTGGTCAATCCTGGAGCTTGCTAATGAAACATCTAATTTATATGTATCTTTACATGAAATAATGTTAGAGAACCATAGTGCTTTTACTTGCATCTTCCTACAGCAGAGATGTGCATTGATGTATCCTAATAAATATATTTGAGCTGGGGTGTATATCTCTGAATGGTAAGATACTTTAAACAACTACATTCCTAACATGGTTATCATGCTAAATATTAATGTTACATAGTTTAAGAACATCTGTAAATAGGAAAGCCAGGTGATGAAAAGTTTCTTGAGAGGGCATAGATTTTAAACTAGTATATGGTTCGTTGGAATACTAAGTTTTTGATCTCCTCAATCTCTTGAATCTATATTCTATACTGTATCAATTATCAACCATCTGTATAATTTTAGATTTATGCAATGCACTCTATCTCTTTTTCTTATCATGACCTGCTAGCTTGAGTATCTGCATTATTTTTGCAACATAATATTTAATTTTGTTAGGTCATGTGCTCTTCTCTAATCCCTTGACAAGATCTAGAGACTCTCTTACGTGCACCTCAATGGCTATTATTGTTTCATTTGGTCAGAAAGGCATAATGCTTTAATTAAAGCTCCATTATGGAAATTATCCATTCCATCTTCTTGTTATGTTTGTGACTCACAGAATATGCATGACAATATAATTGGGTATTCAGCAGTCAGTGGTAAGATCAATGAGCATGTAGGTCAGCAGTTTTGCTTGTTTGAGTTAGCAAGGGCAAATTCACCCCAAAAGCACATGTTATCGTAGCCTAGTTCATCAACCAATCCCAAAACTTCTTTCTTCAGAAGGAAAAACATTCGCACCCAAACTTTCATGGTGGTCGGGTATGCTGCCTGCATTTGTGCCAAGAATTGGTATAAATAAAATGGTATTTGTGTTGTTAAAAGAAGGAAACATCACTCTGCTTATACATTCTGCAATTCATGATTCAGGTTTTAGAATAACAGCAATAATAAAGTCTTAATCTCAAACTAGTCGGGTTCAACTACATGAATTACTTTTCACCATTTAGCCGGTTCTTAGAAGTCATATTTTTTTAAAATAATTTCACTAGGAGTACATGAACTTATTTAGGATTTTCAATTGAGTATTGTTACTTTTTTTTTCAATTGAGTATCCTAACTCACGTAAGTTTTTCAATCAAGTACATTTTTCATCGCTGTCAATGATGACATGACGAATCACATGACAATTGTCAACAATAACTTGAGTATATATATTTTTTTCAATTAAGTTTATGAACTTATAAAAGTTTTTCAATTGAATACGCAGATTCAAAAGTTTTTTAATTAAGTACAAAGAATGTGGGCAGAAGAATCATAGGACCTATCCATTGACACCCTTTTAACATGTAGCTTCATGTGGTGTGTTAGATGGATTTTGTGGAGTCTTATGATCTTTAGGAGGGTAAACTTTTGTGTTGAGAAATGTATTAATAATGCTTCAAAAAGTTTACAACATAAAAAAAAGGCATGCACTAAAGGTGTGATTTGTTTATTAATTCATTTACTATTAGTTGAGCAACTAAAAAGTCATAATTTGATGCTTAACCTTTCATGCATATGATTTTTTGTACATAAATAGATAATAATATTTTTTCTATAGGCTATTATGTACATAATTTAATATATGAAATTTTTGATTGAGTAGTTTCTCATGCATTAACGAGGAATGCTAGTTGGACTTAAACAAGTATAATTAATTAAAAAAAATTATGAGTTATACTCAAAAAAATATAATTTGGTACACTTAATTAAAAAAGAAAAGTATACCTAAGTTATCATTGACGATCATGACGTGATCCATCAAGTCATCATTAACGGCTGTTAAAAATATACTTGATTGAAAAACTTACATTAATTGGTATACTCAATTTAAGAAAAAATTAATATAAAGACTCAATTGAAAACCTCAAATAAATTTATGTACTGATATGATTATCCCTATTTTATGTAAGATATAAAGATTTTAAGTTTTTTTTTATCAATTCCTTTTATGCGATTTTTAGTCTACCTTTAATTTTTTTTTTCTTTTATATGTATCAAGTCGGTCCTTCATATAGATGCATTTCTAGGTTTATGCTATGCATGTTCAAACTATCTAAGTTATCTTCCGTTAATTTATTCTCAATTGGAGTTACCTATCTTTTTACGAATGGTTTCATTTCTTATTCTATTTTTCTTATTAATCCATATGTCCATCTCGACATTCTTATTTCCACTACATTCATCTTATGTATATATATTTCTAATTGTCCAATATTCCATGCCATCAAACATAGCTGATCTTATATCTACCTTATAAAACTTTTTTTTTTAACTTGATAGTGTACTTTACGATCACATAATATTCTAGTTGCACTTCTTCATTTTATCCTATTTTAATTCTATGAACAACATCATTCTTAATCTCTCCTCCCTTATGAATAATCGACCATAATTACTGAAAATAATCATTTTTAGTAATTTCATGGTCCTCAATTTTTATTTTACATTCATCTCCATTTCTAATTGACTAAAATGATATTCAATATATTTTGTTTTTATCCTACTTAACCTAAAACTTTTAAATTTTAATACATTTTGCCATAGGTGTAACTTACGATTAATTGCAACCTTAGTTTCATCTACTAGAACTGTATCATCTACAAATAATTAACATGCACCATAAAATATTATGCTAAATATATCTAGTAAACTCTTTTATAACTAAAGCAAAAAGATAAGAACTAAGAGCAGAACCTTAATGTTAACCTACTTAATAGGAAGTTTATATGTATTACCATCAATAATTCTAACACTAATAACTGCTCCATCTTAACATATACCTAGCAGCTATTTCTTTCTTTTCTGTTACCTACTATAAGGTTTTTTTAAGGACCCTATTATATGTTTTCTCTAAGTCAATAAAAACTATATGAAGATCATGTTTCTTTTCTCTATACTTCTCTATTAACCTCTTAAGAAGGAAAATAGCATACTTTTTTGGCATAAAATCAAATTGATTTTTCAATATTTTTGCAGTGCATCTCAATTATGTAGAGTTACTCTCCCAAAGTTTTTAAGTATGACTTATGAGTTTGATACTACAATAATTAGAGCAATTTTGAATATCTTCTTTATTATTATAAATTGATGCTATAATGTCATTTCTCTATCCATTAAACATCTTTTTAGTTTCTAAAATCTTATTAAATAAATTTGTTGCCCAAGTTATTCCAGCATCACTTAAACATTTTCAAGCTTCTATAGAAATCTTATTATGCTTCATAACTTTTTCTATTTTCATCTTTTTTATAGCCTTTCATCTTCTAATTTTATGAATATACACTTTAAGTTTATCCTCAATAGAGCTAGTACAATATTCTAAATTATCTACTTAATTTTTATTTAATAATTTATTAAAATTGCTTCTCGATCTTCTATCTTTCTTTAATCTCTTTTTTCTTAATCAAAATTTTTTGATCATTATTTTTAATGGATTTAACCTAAAATATATCTCTAGTTTTTCTAGCTGTTTCTCTTACAATTCTATATATATCTTTTTCTTCATCTTTAGTTTTTAGATTATGATTTAATTCTTGTACCATCTTTTTAACTACTTTTTTAATCATCTTATAGTTTTCATATGCTTTTTCATTCTTACATTTAGGTATTTTTTATAACACTATCTTTTAGCCTTAATTGCTAATTGTACTTTCTTATTCTACCATCAGGTTTTCTTATCATATGGTCCTTTTTCTTTTGATTCGATTTAAAAGCAAGCATTAAAGTAAGCTTTAAGCATCAATGAGCAAGAAGACTCATAAACTTGTCCATTGTGTGAGGAATGTAGTCTAGAATATTAATTACATATTTTTCCTATAAAATGTTCTATCTTGTCTATACCATATAAAAAAAGGAGTTTCAAATTCAACCTGTGCTTTGATAGATTCAGTTTGTCAAATTTTATAACTTTGTGATCAAAATACCTTTAGTTATAATTGAGAAAAAATACGGCTTAGGTTCTCTTTTTTTTATAAAAAAAAAACATGTACATTTTAAAAACCAAAATTAATTTTGAATTCCTTATCTTAACACTTCTTATTAGATTAGAGATTTAAATTAGTTGATGTCTCAATAGACCTCCTATTTGATCCAATATTTGGATGATGAGGATTTCACATCAATGATTTAAGCTGCTAGATGTAATTTATACTTTTAAAGTATTAACTATCAAAAATTATGTGATTTGGAAAACTCTAGCTCGAGTAAAAAAAAAAAAGAGTATTATTTCATGTTATTTAAACTAAACCTTACTTATCCCAATCTCCTCTCAAACCCCCCTCTCCTCCCTTGCTCCCTCCTAATTCACCCTCCCTCTCTCTTAGTATTAAAAAAAAAAACCCGCTCCTCTCTTCTCCCCTCCACCATCCTACCCCTCTGAGGCATTCAATTCATCTATTTTCTTTATTTTTGTTTGCAATAATTCAAACACTTGAAATATGATCTTCACTTAATTTACTTTTTTTTTTTGGTGGGGTTGGGGGGGGGGGGGGGATATATTTCATGTCTGGATTTTTTATTTATCCTTCTTATGCTTTAGATTTTATTTTATATCTATTTATATGTAATATAATTTAATATTTTTTATTTTTGTTGGTTCTTTTTTAACATGCATTGCCCAGATTGCTAGTGGTTATAAAAAAACAAACTTTAATAAAAACAACTAACAGAAGACTGCAACAAGTTTTCTCTATTTGGCTTGGTTTCATCAGGTGATATTCTGTTAATATCTTTGACCCCACAAAACACCAAATAACTAAGTTAGCCGATGTAGTCCAGAGAGCATATACCAGAGAGGTTTCAAATAAAATATTTTCCTGGTATTGGTAAAGCTAATCTTATCCGAAGTAGTAAGCACAGAAAATTGTTACTTGAAGTTTTTTTCCATATTTACTATTATTTTTTAAACCTTTTTGTCACTCTAGAATTTTCTAAATTGGGCCGTAACTAAAATTAGCCTAAGGGTTGCAAAATTGGTCAAGTAGGAATAAGCTGGTATGATATGGTATCACCATCCAGAAACTTGATCTGACTGTTCTTACGGTATTTCGTATAGATGGTTCAGGCCACAATTGTGTTTGAGGACATGATCAAGACGGAGTGCCTGAAGAACAGTTGGTGGTTTTGGTCCTCACTCACAGCTGCAGCAAAGACACCAACAATTTCGTCCCTTGCTCTCCGAATATATACCCTCGATGATTCAACCATCTACGTCAAGGATCTGCTTCCCAGTCCAGATCCAACAGAGAGTTTGAAGTTGGCAAGCAAGCTAGGAAAGAGGAGAAGAGATGCTGGAGTAGGATCTTAGTGATGCAGTCAATTTACTGAAGCCGAATTTTCATTCCTGAGGGGCTTGTGTGGTGGCTGCCTTTGATAATTTGTGACAGCTCCCACTCTGCCTCATGAATCATGATTCTCATAGTTATAGTCAGGAAAAATGAGAAGATTTTAGTGTTATTTCCACTGCCACCTGTGTAAATATGTTTGAAGTGTTCAACTGACAACGCTGACAGGATGTTGCCCGGCTGAGAACAAGAGACCTACAGGGGGTTTGTGTCTTTCGGATGGAAGGTGGTTGGGCTGTATGTGATGGTGCAAACTATTTGCCGAGGGAGCAACCTTCGAGTGACAAAATCCATATAACATTCAAATATGCAACCAATGTAAGAGTAGCTGCAGTTGTACTTAAGCCCGATCAAATACCAAGTACACAACACACGTACAAGCATTGCATATGTGCATGCATGTGCATGTGGGCGTTGGCAACACCTTTGGTATTTAATTTTGGTTCTTAAACGCACTTTTCGTTTCTTTGTATCATACGTAAATGCAATTAATCATGCATTTTAGCTAAGGTTATAGTTAAGCTTTTGTGGGGTTAGACGCAGGTTACTGTTAACTGTTGCTCAAGTTCTCTTTTTACTTGGCTGGGATGGTGTCGTGTCTTGGGCGAGCAAGGGAGCAAACTGTAACGCGTGCTTTGCCCATAGTTATTAAAATTTCTGTAACAGTTAGGAGTTGAGGAGTTGAAAATATACAATACAGTGAAAATAATTAAGCTTGATATATGTGATGATAAATAGTTGCTGTATATATGGATATTTGTACTCTAATGGAAATTCTGTTGTAAGATAGCGATATGAACATTCACCACACTGATGCTTTCTTGGCCCACCATCATATGAAATGCATTAAGTTTTATATATTTTTGTAAATAAAAATAAAATTATTTTTATATATTTATTTTTGAAAATTTAAATATTTGGTATGGTTAATTATTTTTTAAATGAAGGATGGTAGTAGCTACAATGGGGGCAATGAAGATGGAGGTAGATCCAGAGAGTGGTGTTATTAAGATGATGGCGGTGGTGACGGCGGCGAGTGCTTTAATAATGCATTAGAAGTAATGATAATAAGAATGGTGATGCAGCGGAGTGATAGAGAATGGTAATAAGAATTTGACTGGATACCGGGGACATGATGGTGGCCAGGATAGAAGATGATAGTTGTGATAAAGGTTGTAGTATAAAATAGTGATGATAAAAATATAAATTGTTTGAAGTATTTTTAAAAAATTCATATTTTACTTTTTTAAAAATAATGAAGGTGATTTTTTTTAAAATGAAAAAAAATAATAATATTGAATATATTTTTTTGGTAAACATTATTATTTTAGAAAATAAAATGAAAATAACGACGATGTCTTTGGCTGAGAGCATCCATACTTGTTTGGCTCTTCGGATTCCGAGCGGGGCCTTCTTCTTTATTGGTTTTTTTTTTATTTTTTTAAGGCAGCAGATGGTTTACTTATCTGTCTACCAGCAGATGTTTCAAAAAGCATACTGCCAGAGTTTGCAGTCAATTAACTTCATAGCCTAGTGCGGTATTTGTAAAGTTGGTGCCACGAATGCTCAAGCTGTGATGGGACAAATGGTTCCATTTTCTAATAATTTGATAAGAAAACTTGGGAATTTCTAAATATACCATAAAAATTACTCTCTACATGAAAAAAAAAAAAAAAAACAATCCTTAAAATCCTTTTCCATTTTTTTTTTTTTTTATTTTTTAAGCTTCTATTTACACCGTAAAATTATTCCGTACATTTTTTTTCAATTAGTTTTTGCACCCCTCAAAATTCTCTTTACACTCTCTAAAAAAAAATTTAACTATCCCTTTCCCCTTTGTTTTGCTCTGCACGCCCCTCTCCCTCAACGCCCCGCCCGAACCCCAAGAGCATCCGGCGATTCTTTTCCACGTCTCTGCAGTTTATCACAGTGATGGCGAGCTTGAGGCCCAGTGCCAGCTGGCTGGAGACGAGGAAGCAGATGAAGGAGAACACCTCGAACACCACTAGGTTGCGGCCGATGTCCAGGCCGGCGTCGCAGGCGCGGTTGCCCTGCAGGCTCTGCTTTCCCGGGGAGACTAAGGAAAGCCCCGTGAAGATGAAGCCGCTGAAGAGAGCGTTCGCTTTCAGCAGCGCGTCCAGCGCCATCGCGTGGATGCTGGATTTGCCGTCTCCATTGTCGGCGTTGCACTCGTAGCTGGAAGCCAGACAAAATATATTTTTTTAAAAAAAGGATTTTATTTTTCTCTCTTCTTCAAATAAAAATAAACAAGAAGCTTACAGTTTGTGGAGGGCGTTTTACTTACGGATCCATCTCCAACAACAAAGGGGAAGGGAATTCGAATGCTACACTGTGGAGTAATCTTTTGGTTTGCTCGCATTGTTCGTTGGATTTTATAGGAGACGAGATGGAGAGGACTCAGGGAAGATGAGAAGGAGAGGGAAGGAGCGCGGGGCCAGGGAGAGAAAAAAAAAAAGGTTCTGTAGATAGAGAATCGAAAAGAGCGCTGCGCCAAATAGAATAGAAAATAACATTTATTTTGTTTGGATGGAGAGAAAAATAGGAAGAAAAAAAAAGAAAAGAAAGAAAAATAGAGAAAAAAAAGTGATGACTCTATATAAAAGTTTTCTTTTGAAACTAAAGAGATTTCATAAACAAAACTTAAAAGTGCTCTTTCATTTTTTTTTTTTTCATTTCAATATTGATCATTTTTAAAATAAAAGATGTATTTTTTAATTATTTATAATAAGGATATTATTGTCATTGTAAATTATCAATTTTTTTTCTTCTCTCTATTTTTCTTCCACTCATCCAAACAGGAGAGAAAATATTTTCTCTCTAAATTTCTTTTCTCCCACTTTTCTCTCCTTTCAGTTTTCTTTCCTCTCACTTTTCTCTCCATCCAAATAGAGCATTAGATATGTTCGACAGAGCATAGGCCCTTTGTTCGGTTAACTAGAGCCGGACAAAAACCCAGAAGGATCTTTGTCCAATATCTTTATTTGGTCGAACAGAGGTTGTTCGATTAAATAAGGCTGAACAAAGGGAGCTAAATAAAGGCCCTCTATTTGATCAATTAGAATCAAATAGTGACTCTTTATTCGACCCATCTGGTGAATCGAACAGAGATAATTTGTTCGGTGTGATCAAACAAAATATAAATCGAAAAAAAAAATCAAAACAAGATAAAAATTAAATCTTTGCATCCGTAAAACCTTCTGAAATCATCAATTGCTTGTTCATTATTTAATTGAAGGTTGAAATCTCTTCAAACAAAGGGTTTAAAAGGTAAAAATGAATTGAGAGGAATTTTTCAGTAAAAGAAGGGAAGGAGGGGGGGGGGGGTGTGTGTAGGGGAGGGGGTGGTATTTTGTTTAGGTGGGTGTGGAAAGAAATTATAGGGGCTTTATAGTTAATTATTTTAGGGGTAAAATAAATATTTAATTTTTGTTAAGTGGAGGTGTGGAGACCAATTTTTGCTGTGCGAATAGAAGATTCCTTTTTTATTCTCTCCCTCACCTCACTCGATCGACTCTCTTCCCTCCCAATTGCTCCCCTCTCCTCCCCGGCCCTGACACCACCCCCTACCCTAGCCCCCGTCTCTTTTGCACCCCTGGCACTCCCTTTTCACCCACCACCTCTCCAGCATCATCTCCTTCCCTCTCCTGGCATTGCTTTCTCCTCGGTCCTCTCGGCATCGGCTCTCCTCCTTTCCCCGGCCCCCATCTTTCCTTACCCTTCTGTTTCGGTCTGTTGGATCGAACAGAGGGTCTTTATTTGGTCAAATAAGATTAAATAGAGGGCCTCTGTTTGGTTATATTTGGCTGAATAGAAGTTGTCTATTCGATGGATCAGACCGAACAGAAGGCCTCTGATCGATCCATCAGAACGGAACGAAAAACTTTCGTTCGGTTCTGATAGACCGAATAGAGGAGGTGAGGAAGGGAGGGCCGAGGGGCCATTGCGGTTGGAGCTGGGGATAAGAGTCGGTGCGGGGGAGACTGGAGCGGCCGAGGCCGGAAGGAGAGCGGCCGGGTGGGTGAGGGAGAGGGGTGCGGAAAGAAAAAAATGAGTAGGGGGAGGGATTTAAGGGTAGTTTAGGAATGTAATTTAAAAAAAATTATGGGGGGGGAGTGTACGTGGAGAGTAATTTTTGCGGTGTATTTAGAAATTCCGAGTAAACTTTAGTTCAAACACAGACAAATAAATGGATGTCGAGCATCCGATGCAAGATTGTTGTCCTTTTGCCTCGAGGAGAATCTTTGTTTCTCCCTTCTCTCTCGTTCTCAACCTCCTCCATCGCATCATTGCCACTCTACACCCGCTCCGTCTATAAATATTGTATTAGTTATTACTGAGAAGCACTCTTGATTTCCCACTGAACTCTCTCTCCTCCCCTCCTCTTAGACAAGGCTTCCCCTCTTACCACCTTGAACTTGTCTCCTTGTGCTCACATTTACGGTTGCTCTTCAGTATTCCCATGGTAATGCCATGTGATTGATCACATTCCCTTCTGCAGGGAACATCACCTGCTTGCTGATAATCCATCGGCAAAGTCCCCATGCCCCCGAGAAGCTGCGGCTGAAGCTCAACACCGAGCAGCTACTTGAGCTCGACCAGGCGTCACCTTGAATCCAAGGTGAATCTTGGAGCTTACCGTCCGTTCTTCTTCCTCGCTGTCATCGGACCGGGCAATCCCAAGCAGGTATATATTCCACGCCGTACGTGTTCGACACTGGCAGCTGCGAGGCTACTTGGGTCCAGTCCAGTCCAAGCCATGCCCAACGGTACTATGCTACCAGCAAGTAGATCCTCCGCTATATGTTTTTGTTGGTTGCAGATAGTGGCTACCTAATAGATAAGACTGAGTCTAGAGTTATACTTTATGTTCTTAAGATAATTTTATTCTGCAACGATGCTTACGGTCAATATGACGATTATCTTGCAGGATACAACAATTTTTTTTTCTCTTTTTTAATGCACTATTGCTATACTATCCTTAGAAGAGTATTATACTACCCTTAGAAGTGTATGCAAATGCCTAAGAGAGAAAAAGATTAGGATTGATTCGAATTGAATTAGGAATGAAAGAAAATGTATGTGTTTTAGGTTCTATTTATAGGTTTTAGGTGCCTTTCAAAAGCAACCAATTTAATTTGAATTTGATTCAATTGATCGAATTTGATTAAAGAATGCCTTTGATACACCGATTCATCCTGTGATCTGATGATCAGCCGATCAGATAAGTCAATCCACATTCCGATATGACTTTTCACCATTATGATATGATGATCATGTTATTAGATAGGTGGTTGCACGGCTTTGATACACTGTTTCAAGATTGGAACATTGTCTTATCACAACGGCCTGATCGGAGCGATGCCTTATTTCCAAAGGCAAGATCGGACAAGCATCTTATCACCAACGGTGAATAGTTGACCGGTCAGCCGATGGGTGTGAGCCATTGGATCGCGATCATGATCATGATTTGATCACCGCATCTTGACCCTTCATCCGATCAATCAACGATTAGTCCGATCCTGATATGATAATCAATGATCAATTGATCTCAGTCCTTTATCTTAATTCGATCAGTCTCCATCGCCCCTCAAGCTTCTCGCGACGATGCGTGTAAGGGAGGTGATGCGTAGCATCACCCTCCAGCTCTCCACTTATGGTGAGCCTAAAAAACTTAAGCTTCAAGAAAGAGGTTTTCACATAAGTGAATCTTCCTTTCTTGATTTTTTCGCGTTGGACTAAATGTTCTCATAATTTTTTATTTATACACAAGAAAAAGGTAATAAACTTTCAAGGCCCATTAGGTATTTCAGACCCGGGAAAACACTTTGTACACCGGCCCCGGTGCAGCAACGCTGACGTGGACTGCACCGCGTCTTCCTATTGGTCCACGTGGATCCGACGTGGATGACATGACAGGCGGTATGGCTGAGCTTTGACGTTACGTTCTGAACGTGACAGACATTTATTGTTGTTCGCTTTTTTTTAAAATTTTCGTGCGGATGAAAATGCCCTTTCGCTCCATTTTTACGTTTTCTGTCATCTGTGCAAGAAGAACTCTGTTTCTTCCAGCTTAGAGGCTGAAGTATTTTCAACTACTGGACTGGAAAACCTTGATACTGGAGTCAGGAGTGTGTGTAAAAAAACTTCTGGAGGAAATGTCATCCGCAGCACAAAGTAAAAACTCTTTCTTCCCACTTCTTTATTATATCAACAGTTTTTTTTTTGTTAGAGTTAGTTAATGCGTTTTTCTTACAGACTTGGCCGAATTCAGAGAGAGAAGCGAACGTCGACGTGAGGTGTTGGCAGGGAAAAACTCATTGGATAAACTTTTATATTTGAAGACTCCAGTAGACTCCTGTCGTCCGAACTTTCAGACGAGAGCGTAGGTTCGTGCTCAACTGGATTTCATCTCTGCAAGTTCTAACGAGACGACACTCGTGCTTTAAAGATCCTGAACAAATTCGGACGAAAGGTCGCCCGAGAGAGAACAGATTAAAGAGTGCAGTCGAGAAGAAGGCAAAAAGATCAAGGAAAAATCAGGCCAAGGAAAAAGCTGCTTCAAGTAGCAGGCAGACTTGTTTGCAGTCTATTAATACTGAAGAGGACCTGGAGATAAATGTTCCGCCGTCAGAAACTTTAATGGATGAATTTGATGCTTATGTATTGAGTCAACTTACACAAGATCATATATAAAACACGAGTGTCGTAACTTTTGAATTATGGTTGCTTGGTCGTAAATGAATTGTTCGCGAACGACTCCGAGGAAATTAGCGCGACGACACCCTTGCTCATGGCAAACGACACCCTAGTCTTGCTCGACAACACCCGAATGATGGAAACATACGCGACATCCTAGTTCTGGCAAACGACACCCAAGCCTTGCGCGGCGACACCCGAAGGATGGAAACATACGAGACATCCTAGTTCTTGCAAACGACACCCAAGCATTACGCGGCGACACCCGAAGAACGGAAACATATGAGACATCCTAGTTCTGGCAAACGACACCCTAGTCTTGCTCGGCGACACCCGAATGACGGAAACATACGAGACATCCTAGTTCTGGCAAACGACACCCAAGCCTTGCGCGGCGACATCCGAAGGACGGAAACATACGAGACATCCTAGTTCTGCAAACGACACCCAAGCCTTGGAAAACGACACCCAAGCCTTGCGCGGCGACACCCGAAGAACGGAAACATACGCGACATCCTAGTTCTGGCAAACGACACCCAAGCATTACGCGGCGACACCCGAAGAACGGAAACATACGCGACATCTAGTTCTGGCAAACGACACCCAAGCCTTGCGCGGCGACATCCGAAGGACGGAAACATACGAGACATCCTAGCTCTGGCAAACGACACCCAAGTCTGCGCGGCGACACCCGAAGGACGGAACATACGAGACATCGTAGTTCTGGAAAACGACACCCTAGTCTTGCTCGGCGACACCCGAAGGACGGAAACATACGAGACATCCTAGTTCTGGCAAACGACACCCAAGCCTTGCGCGGCGACACCCGAAGGACGGAACATACGAGACATCCTAGTTCTGGAAAACGACACCCAAGCCTTGCATGGCGACACCCGAAGGACGGAAACATACGAGACATCCTAGTTCTGGCAAACGACACCCAAGCCTTGCGCGCGACACCCGAAGGACGGAAACATACGAGACATCCTAGTTCTGGCAAACGACACCCAGTCTGCGCGGTGACACCCGAAGAACGGAAACATACGAGACATCCTAGTTCTGGCAAACGACACCCAAGCCTTGCGCGGCGACACCCGAATGACGGAAACATACGAGACATCCTAGTTCTGGCAAACGACACCCAAGACTTGCGCGGCGACACCCGAAGGACGGAAACATACGAGACATCCTAGTTCTGGCAAACGACACCCAAGCCTTGCGCGGCGACACCCGAAGGACGGAAACATACGAGACATCCTAGTTCTGGCAAACGACACCCAAGTCTGCGCGGCGACACCCGAAGACGGAAACATACGCGACATCTAGTTCTGGCAAACGACACCCAAGCCTTGCGCGGCGACACCCGAATGACGGAAACATACGAGACATCCTAGTTCTGGCAAACGACACCCAAGACTTGCGCGGCGACACCCGAAGGACGGAAACATACGAGACATCCTAGTTCTGGCAAACGACACCCAAGCCTTGCGCGGCGACACCCGAAGGACGGAAACATACGAGACATCCTAGTTCTGGCAAACGACACCCAAGTCTGCGCGGCGACACCCGAAGACGGAAACATACGCGACATCTAGTTCTGGCAAACGACACCCAAGCCTTGCGCGGCGACACCGAATGACGGAAACATACGAGACATCCTAGTTCTGGCAAACGACACCCAAGACTTGCGCGGCGACACCCGAAGGACGGAAACATACGAGACATCCTAGTTCTGGCAAACGACACCCAAGCCTTGCGCGGCGACACCCGAAGGACGGAAACATACGAGACATCCTAGTTCTGGCAAACGACACCCAAGCCTTGCGCGGCGACACCCGAAGGACGGAAACATACGAGACATCCTAGTTCTGGCAAACGACACCCAAGACTTGCGCGGCGACACCCGAAGGACGGAAACATACGAGACATCCTAGTTCTGGCAAACGACACCCAAGCCTTGCGCGGCGACACCCGAATGACCCATCCTAGTTCTCTTGCGCGGCGACACCCGAAGGACGGAACATACGAGACATCCTAGTTCTGGCAAACGACACCCTAGTCTTGCTCGGCGACACCCGAATGACGGAAACATACGAGACATCCTAGTTCTGGCAAACGACACCCAAGCCTTGCGCGGCGACACCCGAAGGACGGAACATACGAGACATCCTAGTTCTGGAAAACGACACCCAAGCCTTGCGCGGCGACACCCGAAGGACGGAAACATACGAGACATCCTAGTTCTGGCAAACGACACCCAAGCCTTGCGCGGCGACACCCGAAGGACGAAACATACGAGACATCCTAGTTCTGGCAAACGACACCCAAGACTTGCGCGGCGACACCCGAAGGACGGAAACATACGAGACATCCTAGTTCTGGCAAACGACACCCAAGCCTTGCGCGGCGACACCCGAAGGACGGAAACATACGAGACATCCTAGTTCTGGCAAACGACACCCAAGTCTGCGCGGCGACACCCCGGAAACATACGCGACATCTAGTTCTGGCAAACGACACCCAAGCCTTGCGGCGACACCCGAATGACGGAAACGTACGAGACATCCTAGTTCTGGCAAACGACACCCAAGACTTGCGCGGCGACACCCGAAGGACGAAACATACGAGACATCCTAGTTCTGGCAAACGACACCCAAGCCTTGCGCGGAGACAACCTAGTCTTTCACGGCGACACCCGAAATACGTAAACATACGAGGGTGCTCACGAACGAGTCCGAAGAAATTTGCGCGACGACACCCTAGCTCATGGAAAACGACACCCTAGTCTTGCGCGGCGACACCCGAAAGACGGAAACATACGACACATTCCAGGACGCGCGACCCGACAATTTAAGAGCGACGACACCCCAGCTCATGGCAAACGACACCCTAGTTCTTGTCAAACGACACCCTAGTTCTTGTCAAACTACACCAGAAAGGCGGAATCATACGAAGGCAAACATATGAATACAACGAGGACACTCCTGCTCGCAATGATAAAATTTTTAACATTTGCATTAAATATTAATCAGTGTTAATATGAATAAATTACATACAATTTTCATTCAAAGACGAATATAAAAATTAAGAACATGTTTCGACAATGTCGCTAATCTTTTTGTTCAGGCCCTCTCTCAATATCGTTGCAGCTAAGTGTCGCCGGTAATCTCTGACTTCCTCATCCATGAAATCCAGCTTCATATCAGGATTGTCTCGTCGAGCAAGACATTCCATGTATCTCAGACAGTACAGGCCGCAATCCAGCGATCCGCTCGGTTGGCTTGGGCAATCCGAAATATCTTCCATCGGCCACTCCATCACTTCCTTCTTATCGCAGTAGATATGGAATATGTGGCCTAGAATTGTATGCCATTTCCTTGCATTGGCCTTGTACTTCGGGTTGCGTTTCATTGAATTCAGGTGCATGAACACCTTCCTTTCCATGTCGACAGCAACCAAATGCCAGTGCGAGTTATCAGAGTTTACAATGGTGAAAAGAAACCGGAATTGGGCCTTATCTTCGTCCGATACATTATCAAATATCGCAGCCCCAGATGATCCAGCAAGTTCATGAGCAGGTGATGAGGAAGTCAGACATAGAGCAGGTACGAAACTGATGCAACTATGCACTTATGATATCGGTCAGGATGCTCTGCCCAGTTTCGCATCAGAAACTCCTGCCCGCAATCGATTATCTGCCAATAAAAGTAAAACGATTAATATAATTCTAAAATCAACAACTTGAACATGTTCCTTGATATACTTACATCATCTATTATCATCTCGTTGTTAATGAGATCCTGAAGATTTTTTCTGTTGCAACTCCATTAAACATATTTGTGTAGACGATCTCGTCGGGTTGTTGTCGCTCGCTCAAAAAATTTTGAATAATTATTTGGTCATCTTCGACCGTTGTGTTGGGCTTTGACATGCCCACTGTCTTCACCGACTTTTTAGGTCGGGTTGTCTCATAACATTCGCCGACAGCCGTGGATGCCTTACGCTTCCTCGGATGTTTTTTAATCCTCCTAACAAGCGACGGCACTCCAATTATTTCTAAGTCCATATTGTCATCCTTTGGCGCAGGGGTGCCAAGTTTATTATCGGATATGGACTCTTCTTTATTTTCATTCCCCTGCTCTGTTTTATCAGCCAATGAATCCCCCTCCAATATGTTCTCCTCTGATTTTGCATTCCCTGTCTCAATTGGAAACTCGGATGAATGGTCCTCCTCCATCTTCTTCTCCTCATATTTACGTTACCAGGCTCGCGGAGGACCAACTCCAAGGAATGCACCTTCTCTGTTTTCTCGTCCCCCTTGTCCTCCTCGGTTATTGCATAACTTTCCTTTCTGAGAAGTGAATTGAGGAGGCTCTCAGCAATGGACAGCCTGTGCCTGACATCTTCGAGTTGATCCTTAACACACTCCAATTCATTCCTCAACTCGGCGCATCCTGCGCAGCTATCCATTGGTTGAGGGGCGCAGGTATCTGTTTGTTGAGGGGGGGACGGTTTTAACTGCTGAGGGAGAAGCCATCGCTCTTCTGGCAATGGTTCAGTAGCTCCCTCCATCTGCAACACAAGATGATAACAAATTAATATTAACTGAACATATTGACGCATTAAGTTGAAAAAATGGTCAGAGCAATGGAGCAATGGAGTAGATTACCAAGTCCTGAGGCTGCAAGTCGGCAACCCGAACCGATTGGTTCTTCATTTGGTGGTCATACCACTTCAACAGCCGGGGCCGTTTATCAGGGTATGCTGGCTCTCGCATTGATGTATGCTCGAGGAACCACGCCTGAAAATTATATTTTTTTGGATATTAAATAAAGTAATATTACGAAAAAAATTTGTCTCAACACTAATAATTTGTCTCAATAATCCTTACCACCAGTGCTGCCGAGCATCCGAACAAGGTAGGCTGCCTCCTAATCTTTTTTGCATTCTTTGAGTGCACCGGCTCCTCGGAACGCAAGCAAGCAGCTATTTCTGGGAGAGCCAGAACAATCAATTCCTTCAGTGCCGAAGCCCAGTCGATGCTACTCAGTTGACTTAAGTCATCCAAGTGCTGGATGAGATACCGTGGACATCTCTGATTAGACTTTGGAGCCAAAAACATGGCCAACATGTATGCGATCCAAAGTCGGACGGTGTCCTCGACATCCTCCTGTA
Source organism: Calamus simplicifolius (assembly GCA_900491605.1). Lineage (NCBI taxonomy): Eukaryota > Viridiplantae > Streptophyta > Magnoliopsida > Arecales > Arecaceae > Calamus > Calamus simplicifolius. The sequence goes on along the minus strand of UESW01005033.1, from coordinate 289,665 downwards.
CTTTAGATGGTCGGAGTTGAAATATCAACTTCTCCAAACCTGATTGGCGAAGATCTAAACCCTGGCCAAACCGTCTGAACAACCTTCCGTTGAACATTTGGCTGGACGTGTCGATCTTCTTCCCATGAGCTGGAAGACCCAAAATGAGTGCGACTTCTTCGGCACTGAATAGAACTGGCTTTCCACCAAACATGAACTCGTCGCCTCCATTGTGACATCTTATGATGTCTGCTAGCAGTCGCCCGTCGACTGTGAACGTCTGCATGTCGACGAAGGCACCAAATGGGGTCCTTCGAATCAGTTTGTATGGCGTCTAGAGAACCCCATCCTCCAAACCTTCTGAACGTATACTGCCGGCCTGCAGCTATTCTTAAACAGCTGGGAAGCCTTCACTGGGGGGACTGGAACAATTTTATTGTCAACGAAACAGGGGGTAAGACAGAAGACATACATGTCATGAAATTTTAAGATAGAATATCGTAATATTTAATATAGTGATAAACATACCTGAAGGAGCCGCATCCTCAGTCGAACGAAGAACCAGGTCCTTGCATTGTTCCGCCATTTTCTCTGTCTGCTTCTTCTTTGTTCGCGGTCTTCGTGCACAAACGAAAGCACTCATCTCCATGAATGAAGTATTCGGAAGAATGAACTATGGAACAAGTTTAGGAGGGAAAAAGAGACCAGTGGCTTCTCGAGCAAGAGAGAAGGATGGCTTCTTGAGCAAAAGGATGGCTTCTCGAGCAACAGACGATTGAGGGGTTTTTCTAGGGTTTATGCCGACCTAAGAGAAATACGAAAGGACACCCGGATCGCCACGATCACATCAATGAGACCCGCGAACCCATAGGAACTGCCCACGTTTACAAACTTTTCTCGGAAATATGCATGGCTCAGTTACTAGGGTGTCGTCGAATTAGTACTACGTGACGTCAAATTCCCGCCTTGTTCAAGCATGGGTGTCGTCTCGTTAGAGCTAGGGTGTCGTGAGATTCAACTGGGGTGTCGCGAATGATTTTCTGCCGAATTCAATTAGGGTGTCGCCGGGTTCTCTCTATGTGGACATTCATAAGACGGGTGTCGTCGCCCTAAGCTAGGGTGTCGTGGATTTCAACTGGGGTGTCGCGAAGGATTTTCGGCCGAATTCGAACTAGGGTGTCGCTGGGATTATCTCCGTGGTCTCTTTAAAGCACGGGTGTCGTCTCGTTAGAGCTAGGGTGTCGTGAGATCTCAACTGGGGTGTCGCGAATGATTTTCTGCCGAATTCAATTAGGGTGTCGCCGGGTTCTCTCTATGTGGACATTCATAAGACGGGTGTCGTCGCCCTAGAGCTAGGTGTCGTGGATTTCAACTGGGGTGTCGCGAATGATTTTCTGCCGAATTCAATTGGGTGTCGCCGGGTCTCTATGTTTCATAAGACGGGTGTCGTCGTAAAGCTAGGTGTCGTGGATTTCAACTGGGGTGTCGCGAATGATTTTCTGCCGAATTCAATTAGGGTGTCGCCGGGTTCTCTCTATGTGGACATTCATAAGACGGGTGTCGTCGCCCTAGAGCTAGGTGTCGTGGATTTCAACTGGGGTGTCGCGAATGATTTTCTGCCGAATTCGAACTAGGGTGTCGCGGGATTATCTCCGTGGTCTCTTGTTCAATCACGGGTGTCGTCTCGTTAGAGCTAGGGTGTCGTGAGATTTCAACTGGGGTGTCGCGATTGATTTTCTGCCGAATTCAATTAGGGTGTCGCCGGGTTCTCTCTATGTGACATTTATAAGACGGGTGTCGTCGCCCTAAAGCTAGGGTGTCGTGGGATTTCAACTGGGGTGTCGCGAAGGATTTACGGCCGAATTCGAACTAGGGTGTCGCGGGGATTATCTCCGTGGTCTCTTGTTCAAGCACGGGTGTCGTCTCGTTAGAGCTAGGGTGTCGTGAGATTTCAACTGGGGTGTCGCGATTGATTTTCTGCCGAATTCAATTAGGGTGTCGCCGGGTTCTCTCTATGTGACATTTATAAGACGGGTGTCGTCGCCCTAAAGCTAGGGTGTCGTGGGATTTCAACTGGGGTGTCGCGAAGGATTTACGGCCGAATTCGAACTAGGGTGTCGCTGGGATTATCTCCGTGGTCTCTTGTTCAAGCACGGGTGTCGTCTCGTTAGAGCTAGGGTGTCGTGAGATTTCAACTGGGGTGTCGCGATTGATTTTCTGCCGAATTCAATTAGGGTGTCGCCGGGTTCTCTCTATGTGCACATTTATAAGACGGGTGTCGTCGCCCTAAAGCTAGGGTGTCGTGGGATTTCACTGGGGTGTCGCGAAGGATTTACGGCCGACTTCGAACTAGGGTGTCGCGGGGATTCCTTACCATGCGGACTCTCAGAGCGGGGGGGGAAGAAAGAGAGTTATTCTTGCACAGATGAATCAGTTGAGCACGAACCTACGCCCTCGTCTGAAAGTCCGGTCGACAGGACTGGAGTCTTCAAATATAAAAGTTTATCCAATGAGTTTTTCCCTGCCAAACCTCACGTAGACGTTCGCTTCTCTCTCTGAATTCGGCCAGGTCTGTAACATGAGCCTAAGCTGAGGTTTTGGCAAGGAAAATCTTACTGACCTGGCCGAATTCAGAGAGAGAAGCGAACGTCTACGTGAGGTTTTGGCAAGGAAAATCTCATTGGATAAACTTTTATATTTGAAGACTCCAGTAGACTCCAGTAGCCAGTTTTCAAAGCGAGGGCGTAGGTTCGTGCTCAACTGATTCCTTAGCATCCGGACTCTCAGAGCGAGGGAGGGGAAGAAAGAGTTCATCTTGCAGAGATGAAATCCAACATAAATTGGCGCTAGGATGGAGGAAAGGGCCGCATTAAAAGAGTTGCGTACAAAACAGTTATGACTCTCAGAGTGTCATAACTATTTCGTTCTAAGGTAGTTACCCGCGCATTAAACGCATTAACTAACTCTAACCAGAAAAAAACTGTTGATGTAATAAAGAAGTGGGAAGAAAGAGTTTTACTTTGTGCTGCGGATGACATTTCCTCCAGAAGTTTTTTACACAGACTAGACTCCAGTATCCAGGTATCCAGCCTCGAAGCTGAAGTATTTTCTTTCTACCGGGGAAGAAACACAGAGTTCTTCTTGCACAGATGACAGAAAACGTAAAATGGCGCCATGAAGGAGGAAAGGGCATTTTCGTCCGCACGAAAATTTTAAAAAAAAGCGAACAGCAATAAATGTCCGTCACGTTCAGAACGTAACGTCAAAGCCCAGCCATACCGCCTGTCATGTCATCCACGTCGGATCCACGTGGACCAATAGAAGACGCGGTGCAGTCCACGTCAGCGTTGCTGCACCAGGACCGGTGTACAAAGTGTTTTCCTTCAGACCCGTTACCCAACGGTTTTTACTCGCAAACTTGTAAAGATTTTCTGTTCATTAATTATCGGCATGAGCTGAGAAGATAATTGCCAATATTTTACAAAAAGGCTTAACATGCAGTCCTTTCGTTGACCACACGTTAACGAAAACCCTTCTACTCGGGGAAGCCAGCAAGGCCAATGCAATCATTCAGGAGTTTGGTCCACTAACACCCTTATCCTCGTACCGACGGACGTGATTCCAAGCTTTCAGTCAGGCGTGGGTTTGAACAAAAAGGCTTGTTGCGTAAATTCGCTGGCTTCGTGAATCTTGCAGGAGGCTCTGCGTCAATGCTGTCATAAGCCTAGAGATATCAAGATATTTTCTCGTACTGCCTTTCGACGACACTAGCATCGCATAGCTACTTGTTATTGGGTGGCAAAAGATAAACGCCCTGGCCTCCAACATTCGGTTTACGCCGATAACCGTGGAGGAAAACCCCTATTCCGTCAAGCTGACTGAAAGTTATAAGGTGGGAGGCTAAAAGATGAAGGTTGACGGAATAGCAAGTAAACTTGGTCATTGGCATATAAACTTGACAGTATGAGAAAATTGCCTTGGTATCTCTGTGTTTGTGACAGACCCAAGAAGCCAACGAATTTACGCCAAAATCCTTTTTGCTCAAACCCATGCTAAACTGGAAGCTTGGAGATCGCATCCGCTTATCCGAGGTTAAGGATGTTGGTGGACCAAACTCCCGAATTATTGACCTTTTCAGCTCATGCCGACGGTGGACCGAAAATCTTGTTAAGTTTGGGAGTCATGTGGATCTACTTGCTCGTAGCACCCTGGGCATATCTTGGAATGGACGTTTGAAGGGGTCACTTTCGGGTAATTCTATTTGGCCCGCGATTTTTACTTTGGAGCCCCTGCGCCGCTTCAAAAATTGATATATTTGCCCTCAAAACTTTTGGACCAAAATGACCCTTCTTATTCAATAGCGCCCCCCCCCAGCCCCTTCCCCCTCCCATCGTCGTTTTTTTTTTTTTTTGGCTCGTGCGTCCCCAGCGTTCAAAGTCCCATTTTCTTTTCGATTCGTGCGTCCCCAGCGTCCCAACAATCCCCCCACCCCCATGCCCCCCGCCAGCCCCTTCCCCCCTCCCCGTCGTCTTTTTTTTTTTATCGGTTCGTGCATTGTTCGGCCCTGTGTGGCCGAACATGTAAATTTTGTTCGGCCACAGAGGGCCGAACAACCTCAACATGTTCGGCCCTGGTTGGCCGAACAACTTTCTTCTGTTCGGCCACAAGGGGCCGAACAGAAGATTTCTGTTCTGTTCGGCCTAGAAGAGCCGAACAGAATTCCCTTTGTTCGGCTCTTCTAGGCCGAACAGAACCTCTTTGTTCGGCCAACCAGGGCTGAACAGAGAACGAAGAGGGTAGGAGGGAGGGGGAGAGGTGGCGGAGAGGGGGCGGAGCCGTCGGAGGGATGCGGACGCTGGAGAAGGAGGGGAGCTTGGCTAAAAAAAAAAAACTTTTGAGGAATGCGGATCAAGTGAGGGAGGGGAGGAAAGGAGGGAGGGAGAGAGAGGAAGGGAGGGAAGGAGGGAGAGCTTACCTTGCCGGAGAGGATGCACCGCTGCCGGTGAAGCCGTCGGGGAGCACCGTGAGGAGGTGAGCACGAGCAAGGGAGCGGGAGGGAGAACGATCGGACGGGGGATGGGGGGGCCAAATAGCAATTTGTGGGGGGGAGGGAGAAGGGGTAGTTTAAGAATTTTAAAAAATTAGGGGGGCTACTGAGTAAAATAGGAGGGCTCTTAAGTAAAAAAAAAAAGTTAAAGGGGGGGGGGGCTCCTCAGCTATTTCCGCGGTCCAAATAGAATTTCCCGTCACTTTCCCATCAGTTTTTCGGGTCACTTTCCCATCAATTTTTTTCAAAGTGTTGTCCGATAACAAACGATACCACTGCCTACTGCCTTTCCCTAAAAAAATAAAAACAAGTTTATACGATAAAAAAATCCTTAATGGAATTACAATCTCTTCTCATAATGCAAAAATTAGTTGGATCATTGATGCTCCATGCTATAGTGAAACTTTACAACTATCTCATAACTAGCCTATTCTTATGCTCACTAATTTTTGCATATTTGAATCAACTCTAATACATTTATAATGCCCCAAGCCAACCTAATGGGCTAATTAACTTTGTTGGCGAATCGAAATCACATGGCTCAAAACTCAAGTGAAAGTTAATAGATAGTAAATAATTTTGAGTTCTAAGCACATATCACTTTTTTTTATCAAAAATGGGACCATATTTAGAGTGTTATAATCTTCCTTCCTTATAATGTGGCTAGCCAGAATCTACTCCTAAGCTGGATCATTGGTGACTTTACCATTGTTCCATGGGTAGCCCTTTTCTTATGCCCGTCATCTTTCGCATACTCAAATGATCGGCTTTGATACCATTTATAATGCCATAAGCCCACCTACTGGCTCAATTAACTGCTAGCAGGCTGAAATCATATGGCCCAAAACTTGAGCGAAAGTTAATGAATAGCAAGTTACTTGAGTTATAAGCACATAACACTTTTTTTTCAATCCAATGTGGGACTATTTTTGTATGTTACAATCTCTCCTCAAAATGCAACATTCAGAATCTACCCTTGAGCCGGGGATGCTATAAGGGTGGCTCTACGCTATAATAGGACTTTATTATTATCTTATAGGTAGCCATTTCCTCATGCCCACTAACTTTTGCATACTTCGATCGGCTCTGATATCATTTGTAACGCTTCGAGTCCACCTGTTAGTCCAATTAATTTCATTAACGGGTTGAAATTACATGACCCAAAACTTGAGCAAAAGTTAATGATAACAACTGAACTTTAGTTATAAGCATATAGCACTTTCTTTCTCATTCAATATTAGACTATTCTTGGAGCGTTGCAATCTTCCCTCATAATGTGATGTCCTTGTCGTATTCTATAAGTTAGCTAAAATCTACTCTCAAATTTGATCATTGGTGCTACAAAGGTGACTCCACACCATAGTGAGACTCTGTCATTATCTCATGGGTAGCTTTTTTCTTATGCTCATCAACTTCCACATACTCAAATCAGCTCTGAAATAATTTATAAGGTCCTAAACTCACCTACTAATCTAATTAACTGCTAGGGAACCGAAATCGATATCACATAATTCAAAACTCGAATGAAAGTTAATAAATAGCAAATAAGCTTGAGTTATAAGTTTATAATACTTTTTTTTATCTAATATAAAATTAGTTTTAGAGTGTGACAAGTTTATTATCTGAAAAATAAAAAGATGTAAAACGAAAGTCAGAAAAAGCCAGCACAGCTTTCATAATATCTAAAAGTTATTATATGCAGTTATATTTGATCATCCTCTTCAGCTTTGAAGCCCTTTTCCCACTTTCCTTTTTTTTTCAGGACTACTTTCTAACCTGTGTTAATTAAAAGTAAGTCAATCTGATAATACAAGTAATTTGTAGGTCCTAGTTCGCGCGCACGCGCGCGCACACACACACAGATATATATATATATATATATATATATATATATATATATATATATATATATATATATATATATATATATATATATATAAGGATAAGATTCCCTCAAATTTTATTAAAGGAAGAAAAAGAGGAATGAAATTTACGGAGAACCATGAGACAAGCTAAAGAAAAGAGACAAAAGAGCAAAGAGAACGAAAAATTAAAAAACAGAGAAGAAGAGATACAGAAAAAACAATAGATTATAATATTAACAATACTAAACATTTCTAAAGGCATGTATAAATAAGCAAGTCATGCATAACAAACCAAGAAATCAAATCAGAACACGCTATTACAGCACAATAAAAAACTAATCATTAGATATCCATATCAAAACACTTTCAGATAACATCCCGTCCATCTTTAGTCTTAGCAATTAACAGATACCTCATGAATACTTACCATCCATCTTTAGCCCTAGCAATGGACTTCTCATGAATACTTGCCATGTGTCACACATGATTTTAAATTCATCTAAATATTTTTTTCTGAAAAACCAAGCAGCTCGATATACTAAAAACCAACCTTTTATATTAAGATTCGACCATCAATCATGATAATCATATTGTTGGAACAGAAAGATAAAGAATTTTTTAATTTTAAAGATCTTTTTAAATTTATAAGGTTTTTGAATTTGAAAGGTCTAGTTATTAAGAAAACTTATCTTAGATATTGATTTATTTTCTCAATTATATAGTTTTATTTAAAAAATTCTTTATATAATTATATTTAGCTTTTTTTTAATAATTAAGATTTTAATCCTATAAATATATAACAGTTCGTATAGCTTATCATAATAAAATAATGTTATTGATTTAATTTTTTAAGATTCAATCTTCTCGAAATAATTATCAGGAGGTATTCCCTCAGAGCGAAGGCAGTTGCCTAAAATTTCTTATTTATCTATAGCTGCATTGGGATTCGCAATTAAAGGAGATCAAATCAAAGCACAACAACGTGCCCGCACACGATGCCGCACGAGGTAATTTAACAGGCTGAAATTAGGGTTTTCTTGGTAACAGCCATGCGACGTACCGTATCATAGCTAGCACTGAGCTTTTTTACAATCTGAAGTTGAGCGTAGCGAGCGAAATGATAAGCACAGATGCAGAAAAACCATGTCAATGAGCGGAAGATGCCATGGGTGCTGCCGTTTATAAGGCTTCAGCACAACGGCACCTCAAAACAAATAAAAGGAGCATATCCTCTAATATTCCGTTTTAGTAGATGATCATATTTTATTGTGATATAGCTTAATCGTTTGCGGATAATTTTCATCCACTAGTTAATGAGTTATAACGATATCTCTTTAAATAGTGTGATATCTTTAAATGGTGTTAAACGCCTCCTTTGATAAGAGTAGGCGGTGGAAGGGATTTGAGAAATCTCTTTAAATAGAGATCTCTTCTAAGGTTTTTGATAACATTCGATAACACAATATCATCGAGAGAAAAAATAAAACGAAGTAGATATATTGGTCCTTGATCAAGAGCATAACCCGAGGACATACACCATCGTGTGCGATAGCTTATTGATTGGAAGCACTCAATCAACGTTCTCGAAGCAGGTTCTCGAAGCGGTAGATCATAAGCAATGGCTGAAGGTAATACAAAAATCCTATCTATTAATTCTATACAATTTGTGTAGATTATTAATAGATTTCTAACGATTTGGTATCAGAGCATCAATACCTCTGCCTTGTTTTTGTTGTGAGTGTTTCCATCATTTCAGATTTGATTATTTTGAGACCATCGGAATTTATTTTTTTATTCTTTGATATGTGAATAAAAGAAAATTGATATGATTGATGAAATATCAATTGTGTTGTGGTTATTTTTTGGTTTTTTAATCCCACGTTCTTAGGTTTAAACACCCATGGGATGGTTTTATTGTTCCATTTTTTTTTTGGCTTACGAATTTGAGCGGAAACGTCCTTTCTCTTTCCTTTCTCCTGCATAGAGTCTTTCAGTGGTGAATCCTGTTCAATTCAAATAAAAAAAACACGTATGGTGAACATCCTCTCTCCCTGACATTATGGTGCCATGTGGTGAGGACATGTTTGCGGGTGAGGGTTGGCTATGTCATTAAGTTAAAGCATAAATTTTTTTTCTAAAAGAACGTGATTTCAGCCGTAAAAAAAAAGGTTTTGAACTGTTTTTCTTCCTATTTTTGTGCTTGGCCGCTGGAAGATGATATGGTTGTAATTTCTTCCGCAATTTTAGAAGAGCCTTTTCTTCTCTCATGCAGTATAACGGGAGATGATATAGATAAAGAAATTTTAGGATATGATTTAATTTATTATATCCATTATAAAGAAGGTAGTTGGCAAGCATTTGTTCGGCTAGCTTGTTTAGACGCGCGATTTTTTTTTTGCTTTTCACGTAATTTTAAAAAGAGAGGATGATATAGCATCTTATCCATTTGGTTAAATTTTAAATATCTGTTTAATATTTTATTATATCATGTGATATCATTTATTTTATCATTTATTTCTTAAGTTTAAATTTTTATACTAAAATACGCCTCCTGAGTCTCTATGCCTATGGTGTTTTGTATAGACTAGCCCAAGGGAATAATGAGCTACCGCCGGACGTGTTTTAATTAACAAAAATTTTTTTTTCTTAAGATGATGATTTTAAAATTCATTAAATAGATAATTGAAATGTTGTCTCCTATTTTGCATATTAAATTTATTTTATGCATGAATAATATTATATTTGGTGGTAGTGTGAAAAATCATAGTGCAAATCCTTCCAAGGTTTGATTGGTCAATTGGTATCTAGAAAAGTAAAGAGATTATGGTTACTTAATTGGTTCCATTGACTGACCTAAGGAAAGCAACGGGGACCCCCACTTCTTTTCACTAGCATGGCCAATTTGATTAATTCAGATCTTGATTTGAAAATGTTATGTTGATTAAGATCACTACCTAATAATCATGCTAAATTAGTTAATCTATATGCATATAATAGAGTTCAAATGTCATGTGGTCAATATAATTTTGATTAATTGGGGAGTAGCCATAGCATCCTTAATTAATCAAAATTATATATTGAGTTGCAAAGATCACATAAGGTTAAATGACATTAATTGTAATTAATTATATTAATGCACTGAATCTTATTCCACAGAAATTTTTATTGCACTGATATAATTAATTAGGATGGGATAAGAAATTATTTTTTTAATTATCCAAAAGGAATATAATTTGTTAGTCATTAATGAGTCTAAGTATAATAACTTAGCCCACAGGTAGTTATTGTATGTTATTGATTCATGTTATTGCATGTTTACATTGGTAAGACATGACATCAAGTTATATGCCTCAAATTCAGTTACATGAACATAATTTTATTTTTATGCAGCTATTTTTCCTATTAATATTTCTGATATGAAATGTGATGTTTCCGATTTAAGTATTGATAATTATAAATTATGGAAGGAGAGAATTCTTCTTCAATTAGGGTGCATGGATATTGACTATACTATCAGGAAGGATGAACCACATTCGGTTACATCTACTAGCACTCAGGCTGAGATTACTGTGTATGAACGATGGGAGCGATCCAATTGCCTCAATATGATGTTCATACGTACTAAGATTTCTGCTAGTATACGTGGTTCAATTCCTGAGTGCAAAAATGTCAAGGAACTTCTGAAGGCTATTGATGCACAATTTGAGTCTTCAGATAAGGCACTGGCTAGCACCCTAATGTCAAAATTGTCATCAATGAAGCTCACTACTGTTGGAGGTGTACGTGAGCACATCATGAAGATGAGGGACATTGCGGCTCAGTTGAAATCCCTAGAGGTTGAGATGTCAGAATCTTTCTTGATGCACTTTATTTTGAGCTCACTCCCACAGCAGTATAGTCCCTCCAAAATATCTTACAATACACATAAGGACAAATGGTCAATTAATGAACTTCTGACCATGTGTGTTCAAGAGGAAGGGAGGCTAATTTTGAAAATGGGAGAAAGTGCACATTTAGTTACTCAGAGAAAAACTAAAGCTCCCAAAGCCAAACACAAAGGAAAGGGTAAAGTACCCATCCATACAGAAAACAAGAAGGAGTACAAGTGCTTATTTTACAAGAAGAAAGGGCATATAAAGAAAGATTGCCTCAAATTCAAAGCTTAGCTTGACAAGAAAGGTACTCTAACCTCATTCGTATATCATGAATCCAATTTGGTTATATGTCATAACACATGGTGGATTGATTCTGGTTCTACAATCCATGTTTCAAATACCTTGTAGGGTTTTTTAAATCAAAGGAAACCATTGGGAAGTGAATAAAGCATCTATCCAGGAAACAATATGGGTTCACATGTGGAAGTGATTGGGACGTGCAGACTTATTTTAGATTCTGGTTTTGTTTTGGATTTGGAAAATATATTTTATATTCCAAGTTTCTCTAGAAATTTGATTTCAGTGTCAAGGCTTGTACCAGTGGATATTCCTTTAATTTTAATAAAAGCTCTGTTGATTTATTTTATAAATCTAAGCTTATTGGGAATGGTACATTGCCCGACAATCTTTTTCAAATTAATTTAAAAAACAATACCTCCTATAATGTGATGCACGCCCAAACTGGTATGAAAAGATGTGTTATGAATGAGAATTTCTTTATTTTGTGGCATTGGAGATTAGGTCATATCTCCATTGAGAGAATTAAAAGATTAGTAAAAGATGGAGTACTTGATACTCTTGATTTTGCTGATTTTGGCACTTGTGTGGATTGCGTAAAGGAAAAGCAAACCAACAAGTCTAAGAAAGATGCCAAGAGAAGTTCAGAAATACTAGAGATCATACATACGGATATCTATAGTCCAGATATGGACTCGTATGGTCAAAGATACTTCATCTCATTTATTGATGACTATTCACGATATATGTATCTCTACCTGCTTCATAACAAGAACGAAGCATTAGATGCCTTTAAGGTATTTAAGGCAGAAGTAGAGAAACAATGCGGCAAGCAAATTAAAATCGTGAGGTCAGATAGAGGTGGAGAATATTATGGTAGATACACTGAGAATGGACAAGCACCTGGTCCATTTCTTGGTTTCTTGAAGAAAATATAATTGTTGCAAATACACCATACCAGGGTCTCCTGACCAAAACGGTGTAGCTGAAAGGAGAAACTGAACATTATTGGACATGGTAAGGAGCATGATTGCCAGCTTCAACCTACCTAAATCCTTGTGGACTGAAGCTCTTAAAACAGCTGCATATATATTAAACCGGGTTCCAACCAAGGCTGTTTCCAAAACGTCATTTGAGTTATTTAAATGTTGGAAACCAAGTTTGCAACATATACGTGTTTGGGGATGCCCATCTGAAGTGAGAGTTTATAATCCATAAGAAAAGAAACTAGACCGAAAGACTATTAGTGGATATTTTATTGGATATACTGAGAAATCCAAGGGTTATAGATTTTATTGTCCATCTCACAGCACTAGGATTGTGGAATCAAGAAATACAAAATTTCTTGAGAATGACTTGATCAGTGGGAGTGATCAATCTTAGTATTTGGCTTCTTCTGAGAAAGATCATTCAGATATTTCAGCTTCCACTTTGAGTGAGGGATTGGTTATTATTTATAGCACTCCTCAAGCTCAAATAAGTGCTCAACAACCAGTCATTGATATTTCACAAGCAATCAGTTGTGTAAGATACTCCTCAAGAGGTCATTGACACAACATTAAGAAGATTAACTAGAATAAAGAAATCAGCAATTCCTAGTGATTATATTGTGTATCTACATGAATCTGACTATAAATTGGAGCCGAAAATGATCCTGAAATGTTTTCACAAGCCATGAGTTCTAAGGAATCAAACTTGTGGTACAATGCCATGAAGGACGAGATGGAATCTATGGCATCTAATCGAGTCTGGGATCTTGTTGAGTTGCCTGATGGTGTAAAAGTCATTGGATGTAGATGGGTCTTTAAAATAAAGAAAGACTCACAAGGCAACATTGAAAGATATAAAGCAAGACTCGTTGCCAAAGGGTTCACTCAGAGGGAAGGAATCGACTACACTGAGACATTTTCTCCTGTATCCAAGAAAGATTCTCTCCGAATAATTATGGCATTGATAGCTCATTTTAATTTTGAGTTACATCAAATGGATGTGAAAACTGCATTCCTTAATAGAGATATAGAGGAAGAGGTTTACATGAAACAGCATGAAGGATTTTCCTCTTGTGATAGTGAGCATTTGGTTTGCAAGCTTAAGAAATCCATATATGGATTGAAACAAGCCTCACATCAGTTGTATCTAAAATTTCATGACGTGATCTTACCTTTGGTTTTGAAGAGAATATCATGGATCAATGTATATACCAGAAGGTTAGTGGAAGCAAAATTTATTTTTTGGTCATATATGTAGATGACATTCTACTTGCAACCAATGATAAAGGGTTGCTATATGAGGTGAAATAATTTCTCTCCAAGAATTTTGATATGAAAGATATGAGTGAGGCATCTTATGTCATTGGCATTAAGATCCATAGAGAAAGATCTCGAGGCATTTTAGGATTATCTCAAGAAACTTATATTAATAAAGTCTTAGAGAGATTTCAGATGAAAAATTGTTCACCAAGTGTTGCACCTATTGTGAAGGGTGACAAGTTCGCTTTGAAACCAGTGCCCTAAAAATGAACTTGAACGGGAACAGATGCACAACATTCCATATGCTTCAGCTGTTAGAAGCCTAATGTATGCTCAGGTTTGCACAAGACCTGACATTGCATTTGCAATAGAAATGTTGGGAAGATATCAGAGTAATCCAGGTTTAGACCACTGGAGAGCTGCTAAAAAGGTCATAAGGTATCTTCAAGGGACCAAGGACTACATGCTTATGTATAGACGAATTGATCATTTGGAGAATGAGGGCTACTCAGATTCGGACTTTGCTGGCTGCGTTGATTCTCGAAAATCAACATCAGGATTTATATTTATGTTAGTTGGTAAAGCCATATCATGGAGGAGTGCAAAGCAGACTTTGACTGCTACCTCTACTATGGAAGCGAAGTTCGTTGCTTGTTTTGAGGCTACATCGCAAGGTGTAGTTTCGTCTTAGGGCTTAGAATTGTTGACTCTATTGCTAGGCCAATTAAATTGTACTGTAACAATTCAGCTGTTGTATTTTTGGCTAAAAACCACAAGAGTGGTAGTCGAAGTAAACATATCAATATTAAGTATTTAGCCATAAGAGAACGTGTTAAAGAAAATAAAGTGATCATAGAATACGTTAGCACTGAATTGATGATAGCTGATCCTTTGACTAAAGGCATGCTAATTAAAAATTTTAAGGATCATGTGGTACGAATGGGACTTGGTTCCATGATATAATTGCATGGATAACAATTTGTACAAAGAAACTCTTATTTTAATTATTTATTTATTTCTCATTCAGGTGTACACATTATTTGACTTTCGAGAAATGATAAAATTTTCATTTGGACTCTGAATAAACATATGGTTTATTCATTATGTTATGTTATCACATTTGGAATAGTGGTAAAGAAATTGAATGCATTGTAATACATAGAAGATAATACTCAATTGTAGAGGACCTATCGCTATGATTCATGTATTTGGTTTCTTGTTCAGTGTTGAGAATTGTGGATTAAGATAAAATATACGGACCAAGTGGAAGAATATAGTATCCCGTTTTAGTAGATGGTCCTATTTTATTGTGATATAGCTTAATCGTTTGCGGATAATTTTCAACGCCATCCACTAGTTAATGAGTGATAATGATATCTCTTTAAATTGTGTTAAAGTCCTACTTTGATGGGAGTAGACGGTGGATGGGATTTGAGAAATCTCTTTAAATAGAGATCCCTTTTAAGGTTTTCGATAACATTCGATAACACAATATCATCGAGAGAAAAATCAAAAGGAAGTAGAGATATTGGGTCCTGATCAAGAGCATATCCTGAGAGCATGCATCATCGTGTGCGATAGATCATTGATTGGAAGCACTCAATCAAGGTTCTCGAAGTAGGTTTTCGAAGCAGGTTCTCGAAGCGGTAGATCATAAGCAATGGCTGAAGGTAATACAAAAATCCTATCTATTAATTCTATACAATTCCGTATAGATTATTAATAGATTTCTAACATGTCTTTGTTGAAGGATTTCATAAGCATCATTTCAAAAGCAAGCAGTATTATTAATAATCCATGATTGCAGCCAAAACTATAAAATTCTAGATTTAAAATCAAGACTAAGCATGTAGAACTGGTAACCTCTCCAATGCAGCATTCTGAGTGCTTTCAAGCAAAAGTGAGGACTAGTCCACAGGTTTCACGTTGTACTTATTGTTGAAGCCAGCAACATATCAAGGGGCATTTCTAATGGTCTAACAAGCCAAAGTTTCTTGAACGACTGCAGCAACAGATGGATCTTATTTGTTCTTACAGAAAGCATTCTGCGCTTCAACTGCGACTTCGGTGTCCATCCCTGCCAAGAATCAAGTATAAATAGCATAATAAAGAAAAGGAACAGTAAGCAGCAGCCACATGTTCAACAACAAAGCAGTAGATGAGGGGATCTTCTTCTATGAGAACTGTAACTCCTGTTACCAAAATGGCAAAAGGATAGGTAGTGATTTAGAAAAATAGCGAAAAAAATTATATGTTTTCGTGACACCCAGCATAAGGAGAATCTTGACTACGATATGGTGGCGATCGACTATAGCTCCGGCCTCGATAAGGTGAATAGCTGCGACGGCGATGAGGGGATCTTCTTCCACGAGGATTGTAACTCCTGTTACCAAAATAACAAAAGGATAAGTGATTTAGAAAATAGCAAAAAAAATCATGTGTTTTCGTGACACATCCAGCATAAGAAGGATCTTGGCTACGATATGGTGGCGATCGACTATAGCTCTGGCCTCGATAAGGTGAATAGCTGCGTTGTCGATGAGGGGATCCTCTTCCACGAGGACTGTAACTTCTATTACCAAAATAACAAAAGGATAAGTGATTTAGAAAATAGCGAAAAAAATTATGTGTTTTCGTGACACACCCAGCATAAGGAGAATCTTGACTGTGATATGGTGGCAATCGACTATTGCTCTGGCCTTGATAAGGTGAATAGCTGCGACGACGATGAGGGGATCTTCTTCCACAAGGACTGTAACTCCTGTTACCAAAATAACAAAAGGATAAGTGATTTAAAAATAGCAAAAAAAATCATGTGTTTTCGTGACACACCCAGCATAAGGAGAATCTTGACTACGATATGGTGGCGATCGACTATAGCTCTGGCCTCGATAAGGTGAATAGCTGCATTGTCGATGAGGGGATCCTCTTCCACGAGGACTGTAACTTCTATTACCAAAATAACAAAAGGATAAGTGATTTAGAAAATAGTGAAAAAATTATGTGTTTTCGTGACACACTCAGCATAAGGAGAATCTTGACTGCGATATGGTGGCGATCCACTATTGCTCCGGCCTCAATAAGGTGAATAGCTGCGACGATGATGAGGGGATCTTCTTCTATGAGGACTGTAACTCCTTTTACCAAAATAACAAAAGGATAAGTGATTTAGAAAATAGCGAAAAAAATCATGTGTTTTCGTGACACACCCAGCATAAGGAGAATCTTGACTACGATATGGTGGCGATCGACTATAGCTCTGGCCTCGATAAGGTGAATAGCTGCGTTGTCGATGAGGGGATCCTCTTCCACGAGGACTGTAACTCCTATTACCAAAATAACAAAAGGATAAATGATTTAGAAAATTGGGAAAAAAAAACAACATAAGAGGCCGGCAACAGAAGAAATCCTATAATTCTTGGATCACATTAAGCTATCTGTTTTCATGTCATGTTTAACACCTGGAAAGGTAACGTCAGCTCCCATTCTTACGTTTCAAGAAAACACTGCCCTAAAAGAACTTAAAATTTTAGACCTCTGCAGAAGTTAATTGCTGCCACTGACTTTTGGTCATTTTGGGACAGAAAAAATAACATAGTTCAAAGATCTTTCAATTCCCCTCCATGGTTGTTTAGATCGAGACTCAAATCCTCCAGCATTGGATAGGTCATCTGCAGGCACAGGAAGGACATATATAGCCTTCGACAAGTTTCTACAACGCAGAGGTCAAGAAGTGGCAGTGTCAGTGCACTTGGATAGATAGCTCTGGATGCACGACAAATGATGACTCAAACTTGTGATGGTTGGTAATGTTGGTAGTTTTCTCCACATTTAAGTAAAACATTGTTTTACTTAGACTACAGTCTACAAGGACTTAGATGACTACAGCCTACAAGGACTTTATTATTATTGTACTTTTTTCCCTCTTTTTGTTTTTCTTTTTTAGACTTTGACCACTCCAAGCATTAAATTGCAAAGAAAGCATGTCGTCCGTGACCATCGGACAGGCTGCTCCTGGTGAGATCATACATCTATTTCCCTTCCCTGACTTATGATGCTATCGTGCACAATCGTAAAAATTGGAATAAACATGTGACTAGGTGACTGCAAATGAATTTTTGTTCCAAGAGTGTCTCTCATCCCAAGTCTCACCCAATCAGATGTTGAAAATTAAATCTGAACTTTCGGTGAATCACCATGAAGCCCAAAAATTATTCATGTTAATCATCAAGAATCTATAATCGATAAACGGAAGCGTATCTGAATCTATATTGCTTAATTGCTCTCTAGATATCCTGTAGTTGGCCTTCCAATTAACACGTACTCTTAGAAAGTTCTTTAAAATTTTCTACGATGGGATTCAGAGAAAAAGGTCGTGCATACGATCTAGAAACAATAACCGTATATATTAATAACTTCATCATTATCTTTTGATATTTCTATTTTAGCCCATTATAAAAATAAAAATAACCCCTTAAGTCTCTACACATTAAAGGGTCACACTTTATGATACATTAAAGCCTAAATCACTAAAACCTTAGCTGATCATTTTTAATTGGGCTTAACCTTATTTAACAGTACACAATACATAATTATTTTGCATATAAGCCTAATGTAGCACATCAAAACTTTATTTTACTTATGTTTGATGATTATGAATTTCGATGTCAAGAGCGTTATTCATTGCATCCGTGATGTCAAGAGCGATATTCGCTGCATCTGTGATGTCAAGAGCGATATTCACTGCATTGTAAAATCAGTCTCACGTGATCCAGAGATGAAATCTTTCATCTGATAAAAAAAAGTTTAATTACGGATAAAATTAAATAATATTTAATTTAAGTTTAAATAAAAGAAAATAATTTAATTGCGGATAGACTTTATTTTAGTTGGTCCGCATATTTTTAAATAAAGGGAGATGTACATGTTGAGGTGTTTTTTTTGACGTGTTATTTTATTTTTTTCAAAGGGAATTGTTGCCGTCGGAATCCATCCTCCGACTCGGGCGCAGTCGATCTCCAGGGGCGAACCTGCACAGAAGTCCTCATGCGAGAGACATTGGGGGTGGCCCTCCGCGAAAGACCCTCTGACGCTCAAGTCAGTGGGAGAAATCGGTGATCAATCAGAAAATGAGGAGATGGATCTCTCTGGGGAGTCTCTCCAAGAGCGGCCGATCGGGAGCTCCAGAGGGGAGAGCACCAATGAGCAGCTGGTGAGAGTGGGAGAGTGAGAGTGAGCGCATACCTGAGGGAATCTGGGAGTGTCGTATTTATAGGTTGTCACCTGGATCTTGAGCGCCTTCTGGAAGGTTCGAAAGTTGTTAGGATACGGAGATGGATCGAATCAGGCCGTTATGGGGCCGTTGGGATCCGTATCTTGTTCGTTAGGGGATCGACGGCTAGAAGAGCTCCTTGATGGCTTGAGATCTGGTAGGTGCGTAGGTCCCAGGTAGCCGTGTTAGGTTCTAGACCACTCCTTAACATGATTCTTTGCCTGAGATGCTGTTACGATAGGCCTAGGCTCTCCCGCGTCAGGTTTCGCGGAGGTGAGTATTGGATCGTGGATCGCTCAGTGAAGCCGAGCTATAGGTGGCTCGGAAAAAGCGAGCCATGGGAGGCTCGGGGAAACCGAGTTATGGAAGTTCAGGGAAGCCGAGCTACAGGAGGCTCGAGGGAGCCGAGCTATGAAAGCCCAGAGAAAGCCGAGCTATGGAAGCCCGGAGAGGTCGAGCTACAGGAAGCTCGGGAGGGCCAAGCTATGGAAGCTCGGGGAAGACGAACCAGGGGAGGTTCGGGGAAGTCGAGCTACAGGAAGCTCGGGAGGACCGAGCTATAGGAAGCTCGGGAGAGGCGAGCTATGAAAGCTCGGGGAAGATGAACCAGGGGATGTTCGGGGAAGCCGAGCTACAGGAGGCTTGGGGGAGCCGAGCTATGGAAGCTCGGGGAAGCCGAGCTGTGGAAGTTCGGGGGAGCCGAGCTATGGAAGCTCGGGGAAGACGAGCTATGAGAGCTCGGGAAAGCCGAGCTATGGAAGCTCGGAGGGGCCGAGCTATGGAAACTCGGGGGAGCCGAGCTACGGGAAGCTCGGGGACATCATGGCGGGCGAAAAGATGGGGTCGATCTTAGCCTCCTCGCATGAATATTGATGCAATGATGATTTTACCCCTCAATAAGAATCATTCAGAAATTTTTTTTTTCATTCTGCCTACTCGATTGAGAAGAATTTATTATTATTATTATTATTAACGCCCAGGGAAACTTCAAAAGTGGAATTTATTGTATGAAAATTTTCTGTCAGGATAATGTGGCGTTGGGACTTCCCTTTATGAAATCACGGGCGGTTAGTTAATATTGGGGCTTTATGCCCACATGTGAAGACTTATGTGGAGGAAGTTGTGATAATAATAAAAAGAAAAAAATGCCCTGATTGCGCAGATTTCAAGCGGAACATTCGGTTCTCACCTATTTTTCCGCTAAAATTGAACGAGCGGTGGAGTCCGCTTCAAGCTTGGCATTTGGCCATTTTTTTATAAACCGAATCTTGCTTTGTCTGGACTTGTGTAAAGAGATAACATTTAAGTATTTAATGTATGAAATAAGAGATTAAAAAAAAAAATGCATGAAATCCGAGATGGGCTTCCGCGTAGAGGAAGACGTTCTCCAACTGAAGATCTTGGGAAGGATCGGTTGGTAGCCAAGCAAAGAAATTTTTTTTAATGGGATATTGTTCCTCCACTGGAAATTAGTTTATGGATCTCCGGACTCTAAGGGTAGTTAGGTGGTTAATGCATAGAATTTTATTTAATGCATGATATTTAATGCATAGGATCTTATTTAATGCATGGAAAGAGATTTTGTTATCTTTAACCAATATTTTAGGCTTTCAGTACCTCATACAGAATCGAGGGAAAAAAAAGAACCATTCAACATATTCCATTTGATGAGCATGAGCAACATCTTTCCATATGATTTAATTGGTTCCATGAAGCAAAGCTTTATTCGGATAAATTATTTTTTCTCTTATAAAGAATGAGTTGGTACCACAAAATAACATATCGTTATTTTTTTAAAAGGTTCAATCAAATTAAATTAATGATATTTTTATGCATAATAAATTTGTTTATTATTCAAAATTGAACTAATTGAAATAAGATATCACCAAAGTGACCTCTCTTGTGTAGATAGTTCATGAAGGATGTTGGATGTTGTGCATGTGTATGTTTCATGCGAATATTAATCAATCCAAAGGAAGGTTAATACTTGGCCGAACTACACATATGTGTGATGATAAACACGTAACGATTATAAGGATTTACATGTGAGTAATAAGTCGATCTAAGATAAATTTATTATTTGACATGCATTATTGTTAGTGTTTGATCATTACAACAAGAGTACCACCAGTAGTTAATATTACTGTTCAAAGACTTGATATTAATGTTGCACTGAGTATCTTGAGATGGGATTTACTATTATTTGAATTTATTGATATTTGGTATTAATTGTTTATATGAGCATGTTATTTATCTATTACTTTTGTTTTCTTTACAGCTAATGTTGCTACTATTTCTGCTAACCTCAATTCAGTATCAGTCCTTAATGATACTAAGTTCAAGGGCAAGGATAACGGCAAGAAAAGAAAGAATAAGACTGCTAAGGGTCCAGCAAAGAAGAAACAAAATCAGGATAAGGACAATTGTTTCTTCTGCAATAAGCTGGACATATTAAGAAGGAATGTATATGCATGGCATAAAAAGAAATATACATTTCTTAATTTGGTCTGTTCTGAAGTGAATATAGCTTCAGTACCTAGAAACACTTAGTGGTTAGATTCTGGTGCTACTACTAACATCAATGTTTCAATGGAGGTTGCCTGAGCTACCAAAAACCAACTGATGCTGAAAGACGCATTTATGTGGAAGATGGCAAGTCGGTAGATGTGGAAGGCAATTAGGAATTTTAGATTGTTATTAAGTTCTGATTATTATTTGGATTTGAAAGACACTTTTATAGTACCATCATTTAGACGGAATTTGGTTTCTATTTCAGCTTTGGACAAATTAGGATATTGTTGTTCATTTGGAAATAGTCAGTTTAATCTTTCGTTAAATTCAAATATTATTGAAACTGGTTCTCTTATGGTGTATGACAATATATTTGCTTGATATTGTTGCTTCTTATAATGAAACCCTGAATATGAATTAAGAGGTACTAAGCGTAAAATTTGCAATGAAAATTCAGAAACATTATGGCATAAGCGATTAGGTCACATCTCTAGAAATAGAGTTGAACGACTTGTGTCAGATGGAATTTTGGATTCTCTTGATTTTACAGACTTTAATGTCTGTGTTGATTGCATTAAGGGAAAACAGACCAAAACAAAGAAATTGGGTGCATATAGAACTATAGAAGTCTTAGAGTTGATACATACAGACATTTGTGGACCATTTCCTACACCTTCTTGGAATGGTCAACAGTATTTTGTATCATTCATAGATGATTATTCAAGATATGCATACCTATTTCTTATTTATGAAAAGTCCCAAGTTTTGGACGTGTTCAAATCATTTAAAGCTGAATTTGAGCTTCAACTCAACAAAGGGATTAAAGGAGTCAGATCTGACCGTGGTGGTGAATATTATGGTAGATATGATGGATCAGGTGAATAACGTCCAGGATCATTTGCCAGATACCTAGAGGAGTGTGGAATTGTCCCACAATACACCATGCCAGGGTCACCTAGCATGAATGGTGTAGCTGAAAGACGAAACAGGACGCTTAAGGATATAGTAAGGAGTATGATTTGTTATTCTACCTTACCATAGTCACTCTGGGAGAGGCACTAAAGACATCAGCCTACATTCTGAATAGAGTACCAACTAAAGAAGCTGTCAAAACACCTTATGAGCTTTGGATAGGACGAAAGCCTAGTTTAAAGCATTTTTATGTTTGGGGATGTCCAGCTGAGGCAAGGCCTTATAGGCCACATGAAAAGAAATTGGACTCCAGGACAGTGAGTAGCTATTTTGTTGGGTATTCTGAGAAATCCAAGGGTTACAAGTTTTATGATCCCAAATCAAGGATAATTTTTGAGACTGAAACTGCAACGTTCATTGAGGATATTGAGTTTGGGAAGAGAAATAAAGTTAGAGACTTTGTCTTTGAGGAGGAATTGGAAACTACTACTCTTGTTGAAGAGCAACTAGTTCCTATTCCTATAATTGCTTTTGATAATGATGATCAAGTTGCAATTCCAGAATAACAAGAAATTATTGTTCAACCCTCAGAGGTACAAACTCAACAACCTCAAGAACAAGTGCCTTTGCGGCAATCCACTAGAGAAAGGAAGAATACTATTCCAGATGAGTATATAGTGTTTCTTCAGGAACATGAGGAAAATAATGGCATGATGGAAGATGATCCTGTCAACTTCCTTCAAGCCATACAAGGTTCCAATTCAGAAAAGTGGTTTGAAGCAATAAAGAAGAGTATAAGTCTATGCAAATAATAAAGTTTGGAAACTTGTCCCATTACCATAAGGTGTGAAACCCATTGGTTGCAAATGGATTTTTAAGACCAAACGGGATTCAAAGGATAATGTGGAAAGGTGTAAAGCTCGTCTTGTGGCTAAAGGCTATTCAAAAGAAAGGGATTGACTTTAAAGAGACCCTCTTTCTAGTTTCATCGAAGGACTCTTTTAGGACAATCATGACCTTGTTGCACAGTATGATATGAAACTCCATCAAATGGATGTCAAGACGACGTTTCTCAATGGAGACATTGATGAGACAATTTATATGGTGCAACCAAAAAACTTTGTGTCAAAGACCTCAAGAAATTGGTTTGCAAATTGACAAAATCCATTTATGGGTTAAAGCAAGCTTCTCATCAATGGTACCATAAATTTCATCAAGTAATTCTGTCATTTAATTTGGAAGTGAATGCAGTTGATGATTTTATGTATCACAAGTTCAGTGGGAGTAAATACATTTTTTGGTTTTGTATGTGGATGACATTTTGCTTGGCATAAATGATATAGGCATGTTGCATAAAACCAAGAGATTTCTATCAAGCAATTTTCAAATGAAAAATCTTAGTGATGCCTCCTTTGTATTGGGAAATTCAGATACATCGAGAACGTTCTCAGGGTATTCTTGGATTATCATAAAGGAACTATATCGATAAAGTACCTAAGAGATTTGGCATGCAAAATTCAAACCAGGTGATACCCCTATCGCTAAAGGAGATAATTCAGTATTAATCAGTGCCCAAAAGGAAACCTTGAAGTTGAAGAGATGTAGAAGATTCCTTATGCTTCGGTTGTAGGGAGTCTAATGTATGCTCAAGTTGTACGCGTCCGGATATTGTGTACATTGTTGGAGTGTTAGGCAGATATTTAAGCAACCCAGGAATGGATCACTAGAAAGCAGCCAAAAGGGTTATAAGATATCTGAAAAAAAAAAAAGATTACATGTTCACATATAGGAGATCAGATCATTTTGAGATCATTGGGTATTCTGACTCCAACTTTGCGGGATGCCAAGATAGTAAAAGATCCACTTCTGGCTATGTATATCCGTTAGGTGGTGGGGCTATTTCTTGGAGAAGTGCAAAACGACACTCATAGCTTCTTCTACCATGGCAGCAGAATTTATAGCATGTTATGAAGCATCCAATCATAGGATATGGCTCAAAAAATGTCACTGGCTGCGCATATTGGAAGGAGTTGAAAGTCCGCTAAAGTTATTTTGTGACAACAAGTCAGCCGTATTGTATTCCAACAATAATAAGAGCTCGACCAAGTCAAAGCATATTGACATCAAGTTCCTGGTTGTAAAGGAAAGAGTACAGAGTGGTCAGATTTCTATAGAGCATATAGGGACAAACTCCATGGTTGTAGATCCCCTTACAAAGGGTGTGCCGCCAAGGTCTTTCATGAGCATATTGCTCATATGGGCGTTATAGAGCATGATGATGCTTAGATTCAGTGGGAGTTTGTATTGCTTCTATTTTATGCTATATGTTTGGTTTGTGCACACTTATGTGTTTGGATATTTTCTGATAAATAAAGTATTTTATTCAGTTCATACACTCTGTACAATTATGTTAAAGTTTTGATCTCACTCAAGTTTAAGAAGGACCAGTTAGAAATAGCATGTTAAGATCACATTACATATAATTTTAATGCTACATATCCACATCATGATCCATGTCATTCAGTTGTGTCAACATACGTAACCATTGATGAGTCGAGTTATGATAAATATAACAAAGGCCGCTTTGATCCTATGTTGGTATGGTTGATGGACCGGATTGGTTATAGATACATTTCGGTAATGACAGTAAAATTGAGCTCACTTGGTTATTTTTGTAAAACATAATTATAAGTTTACACATATAGCCCAGTGGGAGATTGTTGGATTTTTAATCAACATTGGGCTTATATGTGAAATAATTATATGTTGCGGACTGTCAAATAAGGTTAAGCCCAATTAAAAGTGATCAGCTAAGGTTTTAGTGATTTGGGCTTTAATGTATCTGATAAGGTGTGGCCCTTTAATGTGTAGAGACCTAAGAGTTATTTCTATTTTTATGATGGACTAAAATAGAAATACCAAAAGATAATGATGAAGTTATTAATATATAGCGGTTATGGTCCCTGGATCTCACGCACGACCTTTTTCTCTGAATCTCATTATCAGAAAGAATAGCCTAGAGAAAATTTTAAAAGGCTCTCTGGAGTACATGTTGACCGGAAGGCCAACCGCAGGACACTCTAGAGAGCAATCAAGTAATATGGATTCAGGTACGCTTTTGTTTACCGATTATGGATTCTTGATGATTAACATGAATAATTTTTGGCTTATATGATGATCTTCACTAAAAGATTCAGATCTAATTTTCAACACCAGATTCTTAAAAAGGGCAACTACCGAGTCTAAAAAGCACGGCATTGGCAAAGTGAAAAAGTGGTACCTGCGACTTCTGTAATATCGTGGGCTGGGCCTTCGAAACCTTTCACTTCCCAATTCCCCAGGGCCAACGTTCAAGCGACCAAGTCCACGTCCACCACCCCTATAACTGTAAGAGAACCCGACATGCCAACCATGTCTCCCTTAAATCATTAAACAAATGTTTATCAGAATCGAATAAAATAAGAGCATTTGAGGCCAATGCAACTATTGCCAGTTTGTTGACAGAGTATAATCCTTTTATATAGCATCAGCTAATGCAAACAGAGTCTACTTCCTAGTTGATATCATAGGGAATCTAGGTCATCGAGGACTGAAAATTCAATGCACATAATGCTGCTATTGTCTATTCCCCTGCTCTGGCAAGCAGATCAAAAGAAGGTGGCAGATTCTCTTGCCTGGGAGAAAAAGTGGTGGCGAGAGGTAAGAGCACCATTCTTGTGCTAAAACTATGCTGTTATGTTTTCTTATCTCTCATGGGGGTTCTATGGTTCCATTCATTGTGTGCTATGTGAAATTTTAAACCAAAGAATCTTACTGAAATTATCAAAACATACATAAATCAAATTATAAAACACAATGAACAGATATGCCATGATAAAATGTTAAAAAAAATAATGCAATACACCCTTCATTGCATCATGGTGAGAAGAAATATTTCAAGTTCATATTTTATATTGATATAGGAACATCAGGAAAAGTAGGACATCAACAATTATGATTGCTATTTGACATCATAGGCAACCCATTGTCACTCAGATGAAATTTTAATTTAGATACTAGTTATGCAACCAGTGTAGATGACAAATGTTGCCCTCAGCCTCAGCATTCAAAGAAATATGTCTAATCCAAATATCCACCATATTAAGACAGTCCCACCACATAAAGAGATTAATGGAACAATTATCAAACTCTTCTGGTAATGGACTTGAATAATTACTTCCACATGAATATCTGCTTGCAGAGAGAAAATCAACCTACATTTTAACCTAGAGGATCTATATGTTGTCTCATCAATGAAAAGCATTAAAACTTTCATACCATCTAAGTCACGGATGGCACCCAATGCATCTCTTCGTTTCACAAATTCAACAAATGCAACACCAGGTTGCCTTCCAGGAATCCAAACACTGCACTATAGACAACAGTTTGATTAGAATATTATACTGCATTTTCAATTGAAGCAAAATATAACACCACAAATAGATGTATTCAGCAATAGTCATTCCATCTTGCCACCACATTTCAACACTATCAAAACAAAAGCCTGATTTTACTTCATGGGTTATAGCAGAACTGACCTACAAATGGTTGCACCAAAAAAATATCTAATCTAGGAAGTACTTAAAATATGTAGGTATGTACATACATACACACACAAGCATAGAACACAAATAAATGCATGTGATATATAGATTCGGTGAATGAACAGTGTATATGGCACCCCTCTTTCAATAGTAATATTTTATACTTTTTTCTTTAGACATCCATGCATATATATATATATATATACAACCATGAATTCCACGAGATGAGAGTGCCTTGCACAGTTAACACCACCATTTACATCAACAAAATTTAAAAAGTTTTTAAACATAACTCCCAATAACCAACCACATAAAGCCCTTCATGTTTCATAATAGGATTTTAGTATCTAACAATTTCCTACACCTTGATAGATTCAAGTGAACAAATTTTGGCCCATTTTACATGGAAAAATATAGAGATGCCACATAATTCTATATTAAATATTAATAAAGTTTGTATTCAGAAACCATGTAAACATATAAAAAGTAAAATACAAAGGTGTTAATCCATCATTATCAAATTTCCTGTAGTTGACAATACTTTAAAATCTAAGAAAATCTCAAATATAAAACAGTAAAACACAAAGGACTTAGAAAAATTTCCCAAATAAATAAACAGAACCAAATCAAAGGTTTCTAATGATGGTACAGGAATGAGTAAATGCGGTCATATGTATCCTAAACCAATCCAAAATTTTAATCCACACATCACATGATCTATTAGGAAAAGCAAGAATTTTGAAAACATAAGCATACAGAGTCCTCAAAAAAAAAAAAAAAAAAAAAATCCAGAAAAGCATAACACAAAATATATGTGCAAACTCCTGCCCTAAATAATATGGCACACAAGCAAGACATATCCTGCCACTTAGGAAAATGAAAATACAATTGTTTGCAAAAATAAGAAACTGAATTAAAACAGATGGCAATGATGTACTCTCTGATGGAAGAATTAACAGTTCTTTCTGGAAAGATGTTGACATGTATAAAGTATTACAGATGTAATTGATCAAGCTTAATTACCTTCGAAGTGCACCATATTCACGAAATACAGATACAAGAACTGTTTCAGTGACTCGTGAATCCAAGTTTCCAACATAAACGTAAGGCATTGTATCACAGTGATATCAACCTGATAGATAATAAGAGAGATGTTGAAAAGAAAAATGGTAGAATGCAATATCAGATGGAACAATACATGCACACATGCATATAAACAATATGTTAAACTAGCATGCTTTTATGTCCATGATTTCACCTCTGCTAAGGAAAATCATAATCAAACCTCGAGCCATATATAGAAATCACAGAAAAGAACCTCTCGTTATATGGTACAGACCAAGAAATCTTACTTAGCTCTGTTAGAAGAAATGTTTAGGACTGCTGATATGGAGTCATAAATGTGTTTGAATATTTCAAAGTTGTTATTCCTATTTTTAGGTGTTGG
Organism: Calamus simplicifolius; assembly: GCA_900491605.1. NCBI lineage: Eukaryota > Viridiplantae > Streptophyta > Magnoliopsida > Arecales > Arecaceae > Calamus > Calamus simplicifolius. The sequence goes on along the minus strand of UESW01005033.1, from coordinate 261,628 downwards.
TTATTTTTCTATTCCATGTTTGTGATCATGGGGTAAACTTGGATCCATGTGTTTTAGTGGGTAGTTAAGACCATGTTCTTAGTGGGTAGTTATTAATCTAGTTATAAATTGTAATGCTTCTAAAGTTCTTTAAAAACAACAAGGTCTTTTTATGAACAATTTCTCCTCTGTTTTGCTACTGCAATTCCTAAAAGTTTAATCCTCAAACAACAACAATTCCTAAAAGTTTAATCCTCAAACAACAACAATTGGTATCAGAGCCCTCTTCTTAAGGGATCTGTGAGTGAGAGTGTGAGGTTGCTGTGTCATGGACGTCGAAGGAAGTTCCAGTTTCTCTTCCATTTCTCCACCGGTGTTTGATGGAGACAACTACCAGGTTTGGGCAGTTCGTATGGAGGCATATATGGAAGCTTTGGATATTTGGGAAGCAGTTGAAGAGGATTATGAAATTCCTGCTCTCCCAAACAATCCTACCATGGTGCAGATCAAATCACAAAAGGAGAAGAAGACAAAGAAATCCAAGGCAAAGGCCTGCTTGTTCGCTGCAGTCTCATCTACTATCTTCACTCGGATTATGACTCTGAAGTCAGCATATGAGATATGGAATTATCTCAAGTCAGAGTATGAGGGAGATGAAAGAATCAAAGGAATGCGTGTGCTAAACTTGATTCGAGAATTCGAGCTGCAGAAGATGAAGGAAACAGAATCAATTAAAGAGTATTCTGATAGGTTACTGGACATTGCAAACCGAATCAGATTACTTGGTTCTGTGTTCAAGGACTCAAGAATTGTTGAAAAAATTCTTGTAACAGTGCCTGAAAAATTTGAAGCATCTATTTCAGCCTTGGAAAATACCAAGGATCTTACTCAAATCACACTTGCAGAGATTCTCAATGCTTTACAAGCACAGGAGCAAAGAAGAGCCATGAGGCAAGAAGGTGCTGTTGAAGGAGCCTTGCCAGCCAAGCATCATGAGAATGCAAGGAACAATAAGCAAAAGAAGTTTTTCAAGAAGAATCAAAATCCTACTGGAAAATCTTTAGCCAACAACAAAGCAGGAGTAAAGAAGGGTTCCTATCCTCCATGTTCACACTGCGGCAGAAAGGGTCATCCTCCTTTCAAATGTTGGAGAAGACCAGACGTCAAGTGCACCAAATGCAACCAAATGGGGCATGAAGCTGTGATCTGCAAAAACAGGAACCAACAACATGATGAAGAGGCTAAGATTGCTGATCAAGAAGAGGAGGATCAACTGTTCGTGGCTACATGTTTCACTGGCAGCAAATCAAGTGAAAGCTGGCTGATTGACAGTGGCTGCACCAATCATATGACCTATGATAAGGAACTTTTCAAAGACTTGAGGCCAACAAATATCACCAAAATCAGAATTGGAAATGGTGACAATATCTCAGTCAAAGGAAAGGGGACAGTTAAAATTGCAAGTTGTTCAGGTACAAAGCTCATTCCCGATGTTCTTTTTGTTCCTGAAATTGATCAAAACTTGTTAAGTGTTGGCCAACTGATTCAAAGAGGTTTCAAAGTTGTTTTCGAAGACAAATATTGCCTAATTAAAGATGCAGCTGATAAAGAAATCTTCAAAGTAGAAATGAAAGGGAAGAGTTTTTCACTCAATCCATTGGAGGAGGAGCAATTAGCTTTTCCAGCCAAAGGAAACATCACAGAAGTGTGGCACAAGAGGCTTGGGCATTATCACCACCAAGGTCTGCTGCAAATGAAGTCCAAACTGATGGTAGAAAATCTTCCAGAACTTGATGATCACCTACCAAACTGTAAAGCATGTCAGTTTGGAAAGCAAAATAGGAAGCCATTCCCGAAGTCAACCTGGAAAGCCACTCACAAATTGCAGCTCATCCACATGGATGTTGCAGGCCCTCAAAGAACACCTTCTTTAAAAGGTAGTCTCTATTATATTGCCTTTATTGATGACTTCACCAGAATGTGCTGAATTTTTTTCTTGAAATTTAAATCAGAAGTAGCTCAAGTATTTTGGAAGTTTAAGGCAAGAGTTGAGAATGAAAGTGGCTGCAAAATTCAGATTGTAAGGTCTGACAATGGGAAGGAGTACACTTCGGCAGAATTTGACAAGTTTTGTGAAGAAGCAGGCATAGAGCATCAGCTTACAGCCTCTTATACTCCTCAACAGAATGGAGTCAGTGAAAGGAGAAATAGATACATCATGGAGATGTCAAGATGCATGTTGTATGAGAAGAATATGCCAAAGAAGTTTTGGGCAGAGGCAGCAAATATGGCTGTGTTTCTTCAAAACAGGCTCCCAACAAAGGCAGTAAAAGATCAAACATCATTTGAGGCCTGGTATGGTTACAAACCGTCTTTAAAGTTTCTTAAGGTATTTGGTTGTTTGTGTTTCACTTATGTTCCACAGAGCAAGCGTGACAAGCTTGATAGGAGAGCTTCACTAGGTATTTTTATAGGCTATAGTACTGTTAGCAAGGCCTATAAAATTTTCCAGCCACAAACTGAAAATATTGTTGTTAGCAGGGATGTTCACTTCGTGGAGGATGAAGAATGGAGCTGGGATGATGCAGAGAAGAAGGGTCAGACCATGGCAGAGCTGAAACTCAGGTTTTCTGGTTCAAGCATCGAAGAAGAAGATGACTGGCAGAATGAAATAATGGATGATGCGCCCGTGAGAGGAACAAGGTTGCTCTCAGATGTTTATGAAAGGTGCAATGAAATAGTGGATGATGCTCCCGTGAGAGGAACAAGGTTGCTCTCAGATGTTTATGAAAGGAGCAATGTTGCTGTGTGCGAACCTGCTGACTATGCTGAAGCAAAAAAGGATCAAAGGTGGATAGCTGCAATGGAGGAGGAGCTGTCAATGATAGAAAAGAATAAGACTTGGATCCTTGTAGACAAACCTAAAGGTAGGAAGGTAATTGGAGTAAAGTGGGTGTTTAGAACCAAGCTTAATGCTGATGGCTCGATCAACAAGCACAAAGCCAGGCTTGTGGTTAAGGGTATGCCCAAATCTTTGGTGTTGATTACTCTGACACTTTTGCTCCTGTTGCTAGATTGGACACAATCAGGTTACTGCTTGCAATAGCTACACAAAAGGGCTGGAAAGTGTTCCAATTGGATGTCAAATCAGCTTTTTTAAATGGTGTCTTACAGGAAGAAATTTATGTTGAGCAGCCTGAAGGATTTGTGAAGAAAGGTGAAGGAGATAAAGTCTATCTTCTCAAGAAGGCCCTTTATGGTCTAAAACAAGCTCCAAGAGCTTGGTATAGCAAAATTGATGAACATTTGTTGAACTTGGGATTTGTGAAAAGTCTATCAGAAACAACCTTGTATGTCAAGCACAATGGTACTGACATTCTTATTGTTTCACTGTATGTTGATGACCTACTGGTTACAGGAAACAATGCAAATCATATTCAAAATTTCAAACAGGAGATGATGAAAGTGTTTGAAATGACAGATCTCGGGCTCATGTCCTACTTCCTTGGCATGGAGATCAAGCAAGGGCAAGGTGAAGTTTTCATCTGTCAGAAGAAGTATGCAAAGGAAATACTGAAGAAGTTTCAGATGGAGGAATGCAAGGCAGCAAGCACTCCAATGAATCAAAAAGAGAAGCTGTGCAAAGAAGATGGTGCTGACAAAGTTGATGAAAGATATTTCAGGAGTTTAATTGGTTGCTTGATGTATCTCACAGCAACAAGGCCTGATATTTTGAATGCTATAAGTATTTTGTCTCGATTCATGCACTGTACAAGTGAATTACATCTCAAGGCTGCCAAGAGAGTGATTCGATATGTCAAGGGCACAATTGATTTTGGAGTTAAGTTCACAAGAAGCAAGGAGTTCCAGCTGGTTGGTTTTTCTGACAGTGACTGGGGAGGTTCTTTTGATGATATGAGGAGCACTTCAGGCTACTGTTTTACTCTTGGCTCTGGTATTTTCTCATGGAGCTCGAAGAAGCAAGAAACTATAGCTCAATCCACCGCCGAAGCAGGGTTTATTGCTGCAATAGCTACTGTTAATCAAGCTTTATGGTTGAGGAAAATTTTAGTTGATATTGACCTAGAGCAAAAGGAAAGCACAGAGATTCTTGTTGACAACCAAGCTACTATTGCTATCTCTCATAATCCCGTGTTTCATGGAAAGACTAAGCATTTCAAGATCAAATTTTTTTTTTTAAGAGAAGTGCAGAAGGAAGGAGAAATGGTTCTTGTTTATTGCAAATCTGAAAACCAATTGGCAGATATCTTCACGAAGCCACTGCCTGTCAGCAAATTTGAAGATCTAAGAGAGAAGCTTGGGGTTTGCAGCTCCTAAAGCAAGGAGGAGTGTTAGAAGAAATGTTTAGGACTGCTGATATGGAGTCATAAATGTGTTTGAATATTTCAAAGTTGTTATTCCTATTTTTAGGTGTTGGTTATTTTTCTATTCCATGTTTGTGATCATGGGGTAAACTTGGATCCATGTGTTTTAGTGGGTAGTTAAGACCATGTTCTTAGTGGGTAGTTATTAATCTAGTTATAAATTGTAATGCTTCTAAAGTTCTTTAAAAACAACAAGGTCTTTTTATGAACAATTTCTCCTCTGTTTTGCTACTGCAATTCCTAAAAGTTTAATCCTCAAACAACAACAAGCTCAACGAAAGTCCCTACAAAACCACCATCCATCCTATATATAGTACCAATAACATCGAAAGGATTCACCGTAGAAAACAATCTAAAATATGATATTTTCTTATGCTGGAACAGATATAGACCAAGATATATCAACAACGCAATGACGCAGAGAATGTACAATTCTACGTCAATTCAGTCCAAGAATTATCAAGATTCACCAGAATATAACTGATTTGACCGACTAATCTCCAAAGAAAATCCATCTCGAAACCAACCAAGAGAATAACTTTTTCATTCTGCTTTCCTTCTTTCCATGAATGAAGAATTCTTGTTTTACGGATCAAACAAAAGTTACAGAACAGTGACCTTTATGCGAGAAAAAACAAAAGCAGAAGAACCCAGGCTACCAGATCAAAAGGCATGAGAGAGATAGCCGGAGAGGAGAAAATTCGGCTTACCTCGGTGGGATTACGAAGACGAGATCGCTGGAGCGGTCCGCATCCATGAAACCAATGAGGCCGAGGCGGGGAGGATTCGAATTATTAATTAAACGGTGGGTTCAAAGCATGTGAGATGCGGGTGACCATTTAACCGGGTTCCCTAGAATCAGTAATTTGATCAAATCCGACCCGATTTGAATCAAGATCCGGATCCGATATCTAAATTTCTTGGGACGGCCTCGGCCCATGGATGAGGTTAAGAAATGGGCCGGGGGTGCAATGTTGCTGTACAATATAAAAAAATATCTTGGACTGGGCCAAGCCTTGATCGAGTTAACATTCATTTTGGTTTGGTTCATGGAGCTAGATACAGTGAAACAGATCCAAAAATAAGCCCAAGAATAAATTATTTTAAGTCCTAAAATAGTGTCCAAAGTTGTCGGACAACCATGGATCCACTAGAAGAAAAAAGGTTTTTTTCAATGAAAAATTTCGTTGAAAAAAGTAATGAAAACCGTTGAAAAAATCTTTCTTAACAAATTTTAAGTTCTAAAAACGTTGGCAAAACTCTTGTTGGAAAAAAAAATGATGAAAATTGAAAAAAAAAATTAGTTTTTACGATAGAAATAATTCCATTAGGAAAATTTGTATTTATGATAAAAAGTTATCAATCGAAAAAAAGTAAATTAGCTACAAAAATAATTCCATTGAAAAAAGCTGTATTTATGACGAAAGTTATCCATCGGACAAAACAAACTAGTTTTTATTACGGTAATAATTCCGTTGAAAAAAAGCTCTATTTATAACAAAAAGTTATCCAAACAAAAAGTTCCATGGGGAAAAGTCTTTGTACATCGCCTCTCATACAACAAATTCTACATGGGCTGCACCGCCCCTCCTTATTGGTCCATGTGGATCCTATATGGCTTGACGCTGCGAGACGAGATAGAAAAAATAAGATATTACGTTTTGATCATGACGTCCACTAGCCCTTCAGCCTTATTTTGAAATTGGTGTGATGATGAAAATATCCTATTCCTTCAGCATACTTCTACCCGCCATCTTATTTGGATTATATCTGATATAAATTTTTTTTGATTTTAAAACATTCTTCATGAAGATGATGGTGCTACGAAGCGGGAGTCTAGGAATGAGGTTGTGGTTCATAAGCTTGGCGATGGCTTCCAGGAGCTCCTATCGGATGCCAGAGTAGTCCTGCATGAGGGTGTTGGTCCGAACCAACATCAGTACCGCCTTGGCGTACCTCGACAAAAGGGCTCGGTGCCGATGACACCGGTATTCAAGAACTGAATGAGTTTCATTTGGAGATCGATGGTCTTTTTGGTGCAGCAATAGCTTTGGTGCTAGCTTTTGATGATTCATCAGCTTTGGTTCATCTGTGTGCCTCAAACTCTAACTTCTTAACAGCTTTGCTGCTCAAAATGCAAGGTCCTCATCATCTAGTCTAAAAAAAATTTTTTGGGATGTTGTAATTTTTTTTGGCAATTTTTCTAAGATGTTGTAATGCTTTATCTTAACTTTTTCTGAATGGGTGTTGTAGGTTTTTAATTAGGATGTTGTAAGTTTATAACTAGGGTGTCGTAATTTTTTTAGTCTATATTAAATTTTTTTTTGGGATATTGTAATGTTTTATCTTAACGTTTTCTGAATGGATATTATAGGTTTTCAACTAGAGTGTCGTAAGTTTACAACTGAGGTATCGTAATTTTTTTTAAGTCTATATCATAAATTTTTTTGGGATGTTGTAATGCTTTATCTTACCATTTTATGTATGGGTGTCGTAGGTTTTCAACTAAGATGTCGTAAGATTACAACTGATTTAAAAAAATTTATAGTTGAAAACCTAGGACACCCATTCTAAAAACGTTAAGACAAAGCATTACAACATCCTAAAAAATTTTCTGATATAGGCTAAAAAAAATTATGACACCCCAGTTGTAAACTTACGACACTCTAGTTGAAAACCTACATCTATTCAAAAAATGTTAAGACAAAGCATTACAACATCTCAAAAAAAATTCTGGTATAGGCCAAAAAAAATTACGACACCCCAGTTATAAACTTACGACACCCTAGTTGAAAACCTATAATACCCATTCAGAAAAAATTAAGACAAAGCATTACAACATCCCAAAAAAATTTCTGATATAGGCTTAAAAAAATTACGACACCCCTGCTGTAAACTTACGACACCCTAGTTGAAAACCTAAATACCCATTCAGAAAATATTAAGATAAAGTATTACAATATCCCAGAAAAATTTCTGGTATAGGCCAAAAAAAATTATGATACCCAAGTTGTAAACTGAAGATATCCTAGTTAAAAACCTGCGACACTCATTCAAAAAAACATTAAGACAAAGCATTACAACATCCTAAAAAAAATTCTGATATAGGCTAAAAAAATTACGACACCCTATTGTAAACTTACGATAGCCTAGTTGAAAACCTACGATACCTATTCAGAAAACGTTAAGACAAAAGCATTATAACATTCAAAAAAAATTTTGATATAGGCTAAAATAAAATTATGACAACCCAATTGTAAACTTACGACACCCTAGTTGAAAACCTACAATACCCATTCAGAAATCGTTAAGAAAAAGCATTACAATATTCAAAAAAAAATTTGATATAAGCTAAAAAAAAATTATGACACCCCAGTTATAAACTTATGACACTCTAGCTGAAAACCTACCGCACTCATTCAAAAAATATTAAGATAAAGCATTATAAGATTCCAAAAAAAATTTTTTGATATAGGCAAAAAAAATTACAACATCCCAAAAAAAAAATTCAGACTAGATGATGAGGACCTTGAGAAATTGAACGAATGCTTTTTGAGCAGCAAAGCTATTAAGAAGTTAGAGTTTGAGGCACACAGATAAACCAAAGCTGATGAATCATCAAAAGCTAGCACCAAAGTTGATGAATCCTCTAAATCTATCGCCACACCAAAAAAAACATTGTTCTGATCTCCAAACGAAACTCATTCAGTTTCTGAATGCTAGTGTCATCGGCACCGAGCCTCTTTCGTCGAGGTACGCCAAGGCGGTGATGCTGATCCGAACCAACACCCTCATGCAGAGCTACTCTGACATCCGGTAGGAGCTCGTGGAAGCCATCGCCAAGCTCATGAACCACAATCTCATCCCTAGACTCCCACTCCGCGACACCATCATTGCCAGAAAAAATATTTTAGAATCAGAAAAAGTTTTTCATCAGATATAATCCAAAAAAAATTGACGAATAGAAGTAAGCTGGAGGGAAAGGACATTTTCGTCTGCACATCAATTTNTCTGCGTTGTTAGTGTGTTTTGATGGATGCTAAAATGGTTTGAAATCAACTTATTTCTGGAACACATATTCATGTTCAATTTTAATGAAAACAATAAGTAACATCTTCATTCATAATCAAGAATTATCAGATCGCCCCTTTCATCCTGAGCTAAAGAAGGGATCATACTCTTAGGGTTGCCGTATAAATTTTAATTGTTAAGATAATAAATTGAAATATAAAAGTATTTTTATATATTTTGGTATAGATTATGCAAATGTGTTATAATTTTAGTGGCATCAACGTATTCATACGAATTTTCAAGCCCTGGAGACAACTCACTTTTGATGTTGCCATTGCTCGATGTTGCGCTAAGAAGCATGCTTCATGCTATGTAGCATCATGTGCCCATGGTTTCCCATGTAAAACTGTATGCTTATACCATTATAAAGGTTTGAGCCAGACTGCATGACTTCTTTACTTCGGCTTAATCTGGATTAAGCCAAAGAGTTTTAAGTTTTGCCTCTAAGCATCAAATTGGCTTGAACTCAATCCAGGCCACAAATGTGGCCCGCTTAGGCATCGGGGCAGCCCACAAATGATTGCCAATTTTAACATGCCTAAGGTGATGTTTAATTCAAGATGATGTAATATCATCAATATAGCCTTACATCCCTGATTATCTTATACTTAGTAATCTAATTATTAAGCATCCAACATTACCATATTTGATTTATCTTAGTTATATAATTATAGTTTTCAAGAAATGAAAGATTTTATATCATCAAATTTTATTTATATTTTATTTAAATGACCATCTTTTTTTGAACTAAAACATGAAATATTTTAGCAAAAAACTAAAATTCTTATATATTTAAATATTACAAATATTTAATGATATTATGCATTTAATATATAAAAAACCATTTAAATAACATAATTATTTAATATATGATAATTTGCTATGTAAAAAGATTATAAATATTAATAATTTGAAGCTTAATATTTATATATTATATTTAAATATAATTAAATGTATATTAAATATATATAATCTGATTAAATATTATTAGATATAGAATGAGAACTTAATTTGAGATACTCATGTTTCATGTTGCGATAATTTTAAATTATTAAAAATTAAATTTTATTATTTGAATTATTCGTGTAATCATCTAATATAGCGATACTAAATGGTTAAGATCAAATCTTACAAAAGGGAATATATCCGCCTGCTAGCCTAAACCATTAAATAAATTACGTGCTGATATAAACACACACCAAATAATTACTTAGTAATTGATCGACATGAGTTGGGGGCGGAAGGGGGCAGGGGTGAAGTGCACGCGAGAACAAGACGAGTGGAGAACCAGTCAGAAAAGCACAGAAGGGTTCAACCAAGATAAGAAGGACCACTTCTTTTTTTTTTTTTTTTTAACCTTTTTTCTAATTTTTTTTTTTTAACCTTCGTACTTCATTTCTTTATTCATCATCTTTAAAAGTTTTTGGACCGACGCTTGGGTCGAATTTGTGAGCAAAAGAGAGAGAGAGAGAGAGCAGAGAAAGCGATGCTTCCGTTTCCATCGCTGTCGCGTTTTCGTCCGTTTGATATCACAGCCTTCTACCGCCTTCCGGACCATTCTTTTTAAAGCGCCGCTTTAATGCGGTCTCATTCTCCCTTCCTCCCGCCCTGCCACGTTCGGTTCTTTATCGGAGAGAGAGGTTTCTGGTGAACTCTGAGTGCTTGCCAACGCGTTGGTCCCCGTCTCTTAAACTTGTGGCTCACTTCAATTGCTCTGGTCCTTGGAATTGGACCCAATCGTGCACATTCTATCAATCATTATTGAATCAGCACATGTTCTTATCTTAGATCTCTGTGGCTATGGAATATTCTTCTTTCTGATCCATGCTGTACCGATTCAAGACGAATCCAATAAACTTAGTCTCATTGATTTTTTTTTATTTACTATGAAATAATTTTATTTAAACTTTTACATCAGATTAACAAGGTTTGATATTATAAATCGTTTCTCTTTATTTCATCTAATTTTGAAACATATTTTTAGTAAAATGCAAGCATTTTAATTTTTTTTTGTTTTTATTTATTATTTTTTTTTACCTATGCTTTCTTTACGTGGCAGTGCGATATTCAGATAATAATGTTTAATGTCCAAACTAATTAGGCTTGCACTGGCGCTCACGGAACTTAGCTAAATTTTTTTTTTTCTCATGAATAATTCTTTTAAACCCAACTTCTCATAGATCAATTATTCTTTTTCTTAGGTTGAGTTTAGTAGCTAATAATTTGGGTAGATTATTGATAATTTAAATGAAATCTATACATATTTTGAATGTCACTCTATTAGTGATAATCTGAATTATATCAAAAAGGGTTGATATCCGATGCGATAATCTGATAATTTTTTTTGACAAAATTGCTTCTGCTTTTTTTTTTATTATCTCTGCTCGTTGCTCGAGTGGCCCTACGCTCGTCTTGATCTAATACTTCTTTCATAGGTAACTTTCGGCATCCTCATCGACCGCTTCGAATATCATTTATGAATATAATTTTTTTTAATATTATTATATAATATAATTTTTTTAAAATTAAATAATAATAACATATAAATTTTTAATAAATAATTTAAGAATATTTTAAGAATTTGATGTTACATGACTGATAATCTGTTTGTCATATAGCAATCAATATTATAACATTACTTGTGTATAGCAAACACAGTAATCAATATTATTGATAATCTATTAAATGATAATACATACAATAGCACTAATCATTCATGCCTAACATACAGCATACAAAAGTATATATGCAAAGCTCAATCATGACCATCTCTTGGAGCATTGCATTTGAATTATTGAATGAAATTGAATTGGATAAAAAACTAAAAAATAAAAAATTGTATGTCGTGGACCTAACCAAAATACTGTCTTGATATATCTTAAAAAAACTAGATTGCTAAGTCCAAAAGAGCGTGTTAAGAATTGAAATTAATAATTTAATCCTATCTCAATTCAGGATGAATGCTAAACACATTCTTAAATTATAAATTATACATTTGTATTGAAGTTGCTTCCTTAACGTATCATACTAGTTCGGTTAGATTTAAAAAAAAAAAAAAAAATTTAGCGAAACGAATCTGCTTACCTCAAGCTTAATCTTCATGGCCCACTGATCTCTAAATAATAAGATGTCGGAAACCTTAAGACGTGGACGTTTAATTTACCTGCAACCAATACAACGGCAACTAAAGTTAGTGGAGCACATAAAGCGCTAAGATATTGGTGGATTTAGAGGTCCGAGAAGAAAAGATTGAGCGTGACAGCCCAACAGCAATTTACCATCACACATGAAAACCACTTCATGTACCAGTTCAGATGTCACAACACGCTTGGCTGAATCAACTTTTGACTCAGTTCAAAAAGATCAAAGGCTGGAAGTTGACATTTGTACGCCGGCATCTAAAATTGATATACGTGCAGTGCGATAAGTGTTTTCTAAAAAATTCATTTGCATTTAAATTTTAAATAATATAAAACTAACAAACAATGTGATGCTGATCTTTGATGACAGACTTTTTATTTTCAGAAATTTGATCATGTAACGCTTTAAGTTCGGTGTTAGTCTAATTAACTCTGTTAGCAAAGCTAAACTATATGGCTTAAAACTTTGAACAGTGATAATTTAATGGATAGTAAGTAGGCATGTGTTAAAAGCATAACATTTTTTTATTTAATATGAAATTAAATTGCACATCATAAACTAATTAAAATTTACCTTCAAACCAGCTTATTGGTGCTATAAGAGTGGCTTCATGCCATGACAAAACTTAACCGCTATCTTATGGGTACCATTTTTTTTATATATCCATCAACTTTCGCATACTTAGATCGATGCTAATACCATTGTAGTGCCCTCGATTCATTTACTAGAATAATTAACTCCATTGACGGATCCAACCACATGGTTGAAAAACTTAAATAAAAGTTAATGAGTAGTAAGTAAACTTAAGTTATAGTGCATAATATTTTCTTTTCATCTAATGTGACGTTCTTATTGCACGTCATAAGCTAACCAGAATTTACTTTCGAGCCGAATTATTGATGCTGTAAAGGTGGCTTTACATGTAATGAACTATCATCGCATTATGGGTAGTCCTTTTTTCATGCCCATCAACTTCATCATTTGCAACGCTTCAAGTTCGCTATGACCTAATAACTCTGTTAATGGATTAAACTATATGATCAAAAAGTTGAGTAAAAATTTAATAAGTAATAAATAAGTTAAGTTATATGTAATATTTTTTATATTTTTTTAAATTTAACATGCGACTAAATTTGCTGTGTTACAGCCCGTTTGGCTGCTGGTCTTTGATTACTGACCTTTTTTATCTCTTGACTTCTAATATCTCATTAGCGTCCATCATATTCTTTTTGAGAGAATTCATCAGATGTAATAAATATTATATATTAAAGTAAAGGCTTTTATTATTATTATTATTATTCACCTTGGACGTGAGACAAGTGTGACCCAGTTCCTTGATCTCCGAACTCTCCAAAGGGCCCAATCATCACCTGCTGCCAATGTGCCGCAATTAAATAATAAAAATTCAAATCAATCCAATTTAAGCTGAAATGGCATGCCAAATGACCACGTTTGCTACGCCATGAGATACTTCATCCCAAATGACTAGAAATTCATTTTTAACTAAATATTTTTTAATCCTCAAACTTTTAACATAAATTCATTTTAATTCTCAAACTTTCAATTATTTTATTTAACCTTTAATATTTTTAATTTTTTATAAATAAAATTGGTTTAAATTGATGAAATAACTATCATTTATCCTCATGCAAACATATTTCAAATGCAATACTTTTAAAAATTAAACTGTAACAATTTAAAATTTAAAATTAAAATAAATTTTTAGCTCTTAGGTGCACAAGACATGGTGGTAGGTAACTCCGAGACGGTGACCATCTGCCTGCTCGATGACTTGCTTTTCTTGTTTTTGCCCGTAGACTTTCCGGATATTAGGCTGCCAAACAATGCGTAGCAAACTTAACAATCAAATAAGAAAAAGTCTCTGTGTATCATTTTCGATGCATAAAATATACATTAAATATATTCATTATTATGCATACGTATGAATGCATGCGAGCATGCTATAACTCATTAGTCATAACATGTGCAGCCGTATCGGTGTATGATTAATGATCGCATTTGATGCACACCTTCATCCATTAAAAATGATGCATAAAATTATTTCAATAAATAATTTAATGTTTTCTTTATAATCCTCTAGAGTATCATCATTTAATGCTGAATTTCTTTAAGATGCGATCTCTGTATTGACCCTCCTCTTGCTTCCTCACTCACCCTCCATGTTGGATTTTTTTTTTTTTTCTTTTTCACGATTAAGCAAAGCTCTTGCATGGCTGTCCTAAAAAAAAAATTTGTTCTTTCTACTCCGCCGTGCAGTGAAATATTCCAATTTTTGAGGTAAACAAAATACCAATCTTCATTTAAAAATATTTTAATGAACCTTAATTAGATGCAATTCATTAGTAAAAAGATACGTGTGCAACCATCTACCTGATGAGTGACATATTTTTTATTAAAATATAAGCATTTTATGAAGTACTAAAAGTATATTTACTGTGGGTTACATGAAAATTTAAATAGCAAGTACCAAATGAGTTGCGTTTATCTTTTAATTTATTAAAATAATAAATTATATGGTGCTGAAATATTTAATCTAGTTCAGTTCATTGAGACCTAATCTCTGGTGGCGTGTGCTGTTGCCTTCTTATTTGCGGGGACGTGGAGGGACTGTTGCATTAAAAGAAAAAAGAGACAAGTGCGTGAGTCTAAGTGCCATATGGCATTGGATGGCCTCCAAAGCCATTCAATAATCATTAATTTATGAGAGAAAAATAAAATATAATGGCCGTGATTATGACTAAAATATAGCCATTATAATAACCATCAATCTTTTCTAAGCATCATAATTGGGTAACGTACTTCGTATTATATGGATGGAGTGGTTGGTGATGGCCTGTTAGGCAGCAGTCTCTTTATTTTATTATTTTATTAGCTAATTGCTAATGGCAACAGCCGGCACTGAAATATTATATCAACTTTCTGTCTCCATGCATTTGGATTTAGAGGACGTGCAACAAGAATTCGAGCAATAAAATACAAGATATTATATTGAAGTGGTAGACCAAATGGCAATTCAAAGATGCTCGGCCTCCGCGTCCTCTCAAAAGGAGCGTTCAAACTCCACGCAAACCTTCCGACCTCCTTCCTTTCTTTCGAAACAAGCTTTTGTTCAGTTAATTAGCGCACATACAAAGTGCATCGATCCCTGTGGTCGGTTTCGTGAGTATAAATAACGTGATGTGATCCTTCTTTTTTTTTTTTTTTTTTGTTTATATATCAGCAAGACGTGCGGGGGATTGTTGCACTTCAAGTCCACCTAGCAATTTTTTTTTAATTTTTTCATTGCATACTATAAATTAATTAAATCTATCTCTAACCTAAATAACAGAGTTATCGGAATCGGATCGAATCGATCAATTAAACATTTGAACTCAGATTCAAAGGTCAAGTCAATTCTATTCTAATATAAAATAAATGTGTAAGAGATCCGAAATAATTCGATCAATCATCTTATTCATCCGTAAATCGATCAACCTAGCTTGAATCGAATAGAATCACAGATTTTATTATCATGTTAACTTATTTTTTTATTAAAATTAATTTTTATTAATATAAATATATTTTTATATTAAAATAATTGATCGATTGTTTGTTTAATCGATGATCCGATGGTTGAACTAGTGACCCAAACCTTTGGCCAGATCAATGTCCAAGTCGGGTTTGACAACTATGCTAAATTGTTGGCTTTGATACTATTTATAATACCCCAAATTCATCTACTAATTTGATTAACTTCGTTAACAAACTGAACTCATATGGTTCAAAAAAGTCCAATAAAAGTTAATGGATAATAAGTGAATTTAAGTTATAAGCACATAATATTTTTTTATCCAATCTTAACTCAACTCATCTAAGCCTTTTCTCAACTACATGAATTTTTTTTCATCCAATATAAAATTAAATTTAAAATACCATAACATAAATTTGATCTCTGTATGCATTGCTTAGCCCATGACTCTGCTTTCATATATGATGGATCATGGTCTACAAATCACATTACAGGTCAAATTTAGGCAAGAATCACTCTTCTTTATTACTCTATTAATTAATTATCAAATAAATTATATCAAGATATGCAATGCCTTATAACGGATTCCTTGTGGCTAAGGGAGAGTGTGCTTGTTACTTTGTTAAGTTTTTCTTATACATAAAAGGGCAATACAATTTGTTTCTTTAGGTCTCCATGCAGTACCAAACGGCTGTATATAAAATGTAGGATAAGTAAGAAAAAAATATAGTACCCAAATGATCTTATCTATTTGAGAAGATATTGATGGGATTTGCACCCTTTCTGCGTGCGATGATCACACGTGACGCGCTTATTAACAGATTTTTGAAATCGGCTTCATCGATTCGTGCATGCGTGAGCTTTCTCACGATCATTCAACCAAGCAAAAGAGTAACACAAATATAAGTAAGAGTAAGATTTATATATTTTTCATTGAAATTAAAAGAAATAGTTTTATAATAAAAAAAAAGGAAAAGAAAATTTTTAAAAAATTTTGGATAGTAAAATATGCTATACTATAATTTTCAACGCTTAACCACTATCGAATGCACAATGAATTAATGACTTGATGGCTGAATGTGATGTGGGTATCCTGCAAGTGCCTTGTTCCCCCATCATTGTGTAAACTCATACAACATAGCTATCTTTGTTCAAAGATCAAACGAAGGATTGTACATCCCAGATGCCTATACTAATGTATGTATATAAGTTATATATGTCTTCAATTTTTGGATCCAATCCAATACGTGTACAAAACTTATTGGAGTACGAATTTATATAAAATTATAATTTAGGAAGCTATTGTAAGATTGACTTCTATTGTATTACGTAGTACTCCCATGGTTAGCCAAAGTTTTCTTAATTCAAAATGATGCTGGTCTGGAGACGATTGGAGTCCACTCTTTTCATTTCTTTCTGCCTTGAAATTAACAAAAAAAAAATTGTTGATGGGGCCAGTTGACCCATGAAAAATAAATTTTTTTTTTGGACGGCCCAAAGGCCGACACCCGACGGCTCCAAAGGCCGACCCAAAGGCCGACGGCCCCAAAGGCACACCAAGACCGATGGCCCCAAAGGTCGATGCCCGACGGCCCCAAATGCCGACACCCGACGGCCCCAAAGGCCAACACCCGATGGCTCCAAGACCGACGGCCCCAAAGGCCGACACCAAGACCGACGCCCCAAATGCCGACACCCGATGGCCCCAAAGGCCGACACCAGACGGCTCCAAGACCGACGGCCCCAAAGGCCGACACCAAGACCGACGCCCCAAGGGCCGACGCCTCCAAGACCGGCAGCCCCGACACTTCACAGCCGGCCCCGCCGTGTCCAAGCTAGCCGGCCCGGCACCTCCCCGCCGGCCCCGGCGTGTCCAAGCTAGCTGGCCCCGGCACCTCCTCGCCGGCCCCGGTGTGTCCAAGCTAAGCCTGCCCCGGCATCCTCCAAGGCGGCCCCGGTATCTTCCTAGCTGGCCCTATACATCTCCAAGCTAGGCGGCCCCGGCACTTCCGAGCCGGCCACGGCGTGTCCAAGCTAGGCGGCCCGGCACCTCCCAGGCGGCCCCGGCGTCTCCAGCTCCACCGAGTCGGCCAAGGCCATCCCAGGCCAGCCTGACTCGGCCCCGGCGTCTCCAGTCCCGCCAAGTCGGCCAAGGCCATCCCAGGCCGGCCCGACTCGGCCCCGGCGTCTCCAGTCCCGCCGTCGGCCAAGGCCGTCCCAGGCCGGCCCGACTCGGCCCCGGCGTCTTCAGGCCCGCCGAGTCGGCCAAGGCCATCCCCGGCCGGCCCGACTCGGCCTCGGCGTCTCTAGCTCCGCCGAGTCGGCCAAGGCCGTCCCAGGCCGGCCCGACTCAGCCCCGGCATCTCCAGCTCCGCCGAGTCAGCCAAGGCCATCCCAGGCCGGCCCGACTCGGCCCCGGCGTCTCCAGTCCCGCCGAGTCAGCCAAGGCCATCCCAGGCCGGCCCAACTCGGCCCCGGCGTCTCCAGCTCCGCTGAGTCGGCCAAGGCCATCCTAAGCCGGCCCGACTCGGCCCCGGTGTCTCCAGTCCCACCGAGTCGGCCAAGGCCATCCCAGGCCGGCCCGACTCGGCCCCGGCGTCTCCAGTCCCGCCGAGTCGGCCAAGGCCGTCCCAGGCCGGCCCGACTCGGCCCCGGCGTCTTTAGCTCCGCCGAGTCGGCCAAGGCTGTCCCAGGCCGGCCCGACTCGGCCCCAGCATCTCCAAGTCCGCCGATTCGGCCCCGCTCCGGCACTGCCTTGCCAGCGGGATGGGCCCCAGCTATCTCGGGTCGGCCCAGCTCGGCCCTGATGAAACGGGATTCCCCAGTTCCCGCCAGATCAGCCCCAGCAGTTCAAGAAACCGCCTCTCTGACGCGTGCCGTCTGACAACACCAGACGCATGCCGCCCAACAGCCCCGCTGCTGATGGGACGTAACCCACCAACCAACCCAGATTCACGCAAGGGCTCTGCAGATCTTCTGACTCATGCAATCCCACATGATCATATCGAGATCAACCCCTATAAAAAGGTGAATCCACTCACCAAACAGGTACGCGCGATAACCCCCAAAATCGCCATCTCAACTCTAAAAGGGATTCCTCCTCTCAGAGATCCCTCTTTTCCACAAAAAACAGGGCTCACTCGAGCCCTTCTTCAGCTGTGACCTCAGTCACTAACTTGGCCGTCGGAGGGTCCCGCCGGAGACCCCCTCCGGTCCCAGGACTTCTTTGCAGGCACCTCGGCGAAGCGAGGATTGAGAAGCACCTTCGTTCCCGACGTCTAGGAGAGGTGATCGAGCGTCATCAGATTGGCGCGCCAGGAAGGGGGGATAAGAAAAAGTAGCGGACGTTCTCCCTGAGCTACATCTTTCGTCCCCTCTCTTCTTTCAGAAGCCATGGTGGTGACCCGAGCTCAGGATGCCTCCATCAGCTGCCCAGCAGGATTTCCCCCGCCAACTAGACAACAGGAGGCAAATCCCCCTGCTGCCGACCCTCCGATCGCCTGCCCGCCGCCAGACGCTGCTGTCCAAACAGCAGAGCAGCTGGCAACTCTCTCCCAGCAAGTCCAGAATCTCACCGCCATGGTCCACGGGCTCCAGCAGCAGCAGTCCGTGGCCACCCAGCATCAGACTGCTCCCCTCGCCAGTCAGCAGTCGGGGAGGGGAGGTTCTCCCCGACGGGAGGCCGGTCGGCGAGAGACCGGCCGACATCAAGCTCCCCCCAGGAAGCCTCGACGCGAGCCCTACAAGCGGCCACGGTCTCCTGACCACGGCCCCAACGAATTTCCTTCCAAGCCACATCATCACGAGAACCCAAGCGGAAGTCTCGACTTCCGTCTCCAACTCCTTCTGCCTCCTCTTCTTCTTCTTCCTCTGAGCCATCTTGGAGGGCCCCGACGATCAACCGCCAGGCGGAGGAACGCCTGGAGGAGTACAACAGGCGCCTCGACGAGCTTGCCAAGAAGATCAACCATCAGCCGGAGGAAGAGTTTGACACTCATCCTCCCTACACTCGCCGCATACTGGAGGAACCGGTTCCCTCGAGGTTCCGCTTCCCCCAGGTGGACCCGTACGACGGTACGACCGACCCCTCGACCACCTCGAGAGTTACAAAGCCATGATGCAAATCCAGGGCGCCCCAGACGCCATCCTCTGCAAGGCTTCCCCGCAACTCTGCGGAAGGCCGCCCGTGCATGGCACTCACGCCTGCCCCCTCACAGCATAGACTCCTTCCGGGAGCTGGAAAGGGCATTTTTGGCCCACTTTGATGCCTGCCGCCGGATCCCAAGGGTGGCAGACAGCCTTTTCTTCGTCCGCCAGAAGGAAGGAGAGTCACTGCGGGACTTTGTGTCTCGATTCAAAACCGCCGCCCTCGAGGTCTACCATCTCGACGACACGGTGGCCACCCTGGCGCTGAAGCAGGGACTCCTTCCGTCCCGCCTCACCTTCTCCCTGGATAAGAAGCCCCCAAGCTCTTATTTCGACCTTCTCCTCCGGGCCCAGAAGTACATCCATGCCAACAAGGCTGACTCGTCCAGAAGGGAAGCCGACAGGAGTTCCAATAAGAAGCCGACACCCACGGAACCAGCTGAGGGACGATCCAGGCAGCCCGAACCACCTCGTCGATTTGACCACCAGCCCCAGGCGCTGGTTCCTAAAGGGCAGTTTACTCCTCTCACGGCTCCGATCTCTTACATCCTGCTAGAGATTGAGGAGGAGCCTTACTTTCAATGCCCACATCCCCTAAAGTCAGTAAACTCCCACAACAAAGAGCTTTACTACCGGTATTGTAGGGAGAAATAGTCTCCGAGGCATGCATATTTTTAAAAATTGATAACTATTATCATTGCGAAAATTAAAAGATTACATATTAATCTATCTAATATGCATCAAGATCATATCTTTGCCTATATATTCAGGGTCGTTTGATCTAAAATATGCATATAAAATATCAAGATCATATCTTGATCTTCAAGATGACTAGTCACACTATTATCTTGAGCCTGCCTTAAGATCTAGGGATCAAATCACTTACCTTAAGAACAGTAGGTAAATCCTTATTGCTCTGCAGCCGTTCAATCGTCCGGCCTCTAGTATCGTCCACGCGAAGCCCCGAATGATCAGATTTCCGGGAGTGCTAGCTCGCGGAAAAATAGCTTTGCTGATCTTGAATCCTCTCACTTGAATCTTCCTCCAAGATCCACCAGGCTTCCGCTAACACCAGAATCACCAGGATTTTCTATTCTAACATTTTAGAATTACAATCCACGACAATTTAGAATTACAATCCACGACAAATCGTGTATTGTTGTTCTATTTTTGTTCTGTGTTCTCTGGTGAGGGAATGCCCTCTATTTATAGTCTAGATTTAGCCTTGACATTTAATTCTGACATTTAAGAATCCGTCGTTTGGCAAAAGCGAAGAGACGCCGAAGGCGCGGCGCTTGGTTTAATTCCGATGTTCGGAGAAAACCAAGGAGTCGCGGCGTTTGGTTTAGTTCCGTCGTTCGGAGAAAACCAAAGAGACGAGGGATAAATCCGACGTTCGGTAAATAAATGTCATGCATTAAATTCTATCTCATGAGATGAGATTTTAGCCATCTCATCATATGAGATCCATATTCGAGAGGTTTGGGTTCTGATCTGAATTTATTTGACTTAACCCACATAGATCATGGTCCAAGCCCAAATCAAATTTGGCTAGTCCTGAATCTATTTAAATTCAAATCAAGTCTAATTTCAAATCAATATTTGAAATTGACTTGTCCTTCTAATAGACTTAAACCAAATTGAATCTTATTCAATTGTACTTAACCCAATTGAGATAATTCAATCAATCAAATTGATTAATTAAATCATATACGATTCTCAATCGTTGATCAGCAAATAGATCATCCTAGGAAACTTCTATGCGTGTGACTCTCTAGGTTCGAACCTAAGCCGGTAGCATAGAAACAACTTTCTATACTAATCGATGTGCCCATCTAGCAATGGAACCCGACGTCCGGATAGGTCGAAGAGTTGCCGAGCAAACTCCAAGAACCCTAAGAAACAGTTACCGTATAATTCATCCTCTTGACCACAAATGCTAAGGATGGCTTAAGAGCCTGTCAACTCTAAATAGCAAATCCATAAAGTGATTTCAACTTTAGTGATCATGTGACTTTCACATGAAGTGCCTTGGCCAAGGTCTTGCTAAATTGAAACACAAGCATTTCTCCTTTTAATGGGATAGGTCAAATTCCATCTTGATCCACAACTGACTACCACAAGTACTTGACTGCACCCAGTAACCTTTCGTAGCTGGATTAGAAATCCAGGTGGTCCGGCACCTAAGTACAATGAGTTGCTTGTAAGCCACTGGTTGTGATCTTCAGGTCTGAAGGATACTTATACCTATATCTTCTCGGATTAACTCTTGACAGCAGAGTATCCGGAAATGAGTCACGTTCGGTGAAATGTACTCCTACACTTTCACCTGTATGTCATACCAGTGTCTCTACACTCCTTGGTTAAGAGGATAACCAACAAATATGATATACAACGTCCTATAATTGATAGTACTATGGCCCTGTCATAGTATATCATTTGGTCGCGAACTCTTTTAAGGACCTTCTAAGATAAATCCTCCTTTATCGTGAGGAAGATCCTAAGGGCTTCATTACTTTCAGGAGTATTAAGAAGATGTTCTTGTAATGAATAAACTGCCAAATAACTTTTATTAATATATCAATTTATATACAATTTACATCAGCACAATCATCAAATGATTGGCTTTAGGATACAATTCCCAACAAACTCCCACTTAGCCTAAAGCCACTCATTACAGTATCTAATACCCATCTTCAACTTATAGTTGTCAAACTCCTTGATGCTGAGTGCTTTAGTAAATGGGTCACCTAGGTTTTCCTTTCCATCAATCTTCTGAAGATTTATGTCACCTCGGTCTACTATCTCTCGAATAAGATGAAACCGGCGCAGTATGTGCTTGGTGCGCTGATGTGCTCGTGGTTCCTTTGCTTGAGCTATGGCACCAGTGCTGTCACTGTATAACAGGACTGGTTCATCTATGGAAGGTGTCACTCCAAGCTCGGAGATGAACTTTCGCAGCCACACAGCTTCTTTCGCAGCATCTGATGCAGCGATGTACTCTGCCTCGCACACCGAATCTGCCACTGTATGTTGCTTGGAACTTTTCCAGCAAACAGCTCCACCATTTAGGATAAACACGAAACCCGATACACTTTTGCTATCATCATGATCTGATTGAAAACTGGAATCAGTATATCCAACAAGTTTCAAATCAGACTCTCCATAGACTAACCACTGGTCCTTAGTATTTCTCAAATACTTAAGGATTGTCTTAACAACTTGCCAGTGTTTTTCTCCTGGATCAGATTGGTATCTACTCACTACTCCTAGTGAGTATGCCACATCTGGTCTTGTACATGTCATGGTGTACATAATCGATCCTACTGCCGAAGCATATGGAATTCGACTCATACGTTCTCTTTCATTAGGAGTTGTCGGACAATCCTTCTTAGAAAGATGAATTCCATGGCCTATCGGAAGATAGCCTTTCTTGGAATTCTCCATGCTAAACCTCTTTAGCACTGTGTCAATGTACGTAGATTGGGATAAACCTAGCATCCTCTTAGATCTATCTCTATAGATCTTCATCCCTAGGATGTATGATGCTTCTCCCAGATCTTTCATGGAGAATTGTGATGATAACCATGTCTTTATTCCTTGTAATGCAGGGATATCATTCCCGATTAAGAGAATATCATCCACATATAAT